>BSBK01001939.1:0-407779 GCA_027943335.1 Chamaecyparis obtusa
TATTTATGTATATATATGTATATATATATATATATATATATATATATATATATATATATATATATATATATATATATATATATATATATATATATATATATATATATATATATATATATATATATATATATATATGAGATTATGTTGCAGGAGTACCTAGGGTCTTTGGCTACCCTAGATTAATATTTCTAGCTTGTAGTGATCTTAGGGAAGTCACTGTCCACTAAGGATTCTGAAGTGTTCCTAGTGTGTGTATGAGGAGATGCACTAGTTCTAGGAATGTTGATAGAAGTCTTAGTATTGGGTTTACTAGGCTTGGGTAGAGCTAGGATATTTGGTTCAAGTGCTAATTTAGCAAGCCAGTCAGTAAAAGACTAATGTTGAATGTATGAAATGTGGGAATAACATGAGAAACGGACTTAGGATTTTTGTATGAAACTTTGAGGTCATTTAAGACTCATTGGTATGGTTTAGAGAAAGTTGTAAGAAAAACTGTAAAAGTTGTGAATGATAACTTTGCAATTTTGCAAAGTTGTCATGACAACATTTGACCAAACTCTCTCCCGAAGCCCAAAGTTCATTAGGGGTCCTTCTAACTGATTTATCTTGGTTCCCCTATGCTATTTAATGGATATTATGACCAAATAACAATGTTGGCCCTTTGTAATCATTTTGTTTTGTGTTAACGAATTGACTGGCATGCTCTACAAGACTATAACAATGCTCAGAGCTTAGTTGTTCCTAATCCATAGTTGAGTGCAATAAAATGACTCTAGCATGAGATTATATGGAGGGAATTGTATGGACCTATGAAAAATGTTAGAGTATTGTATATACCTTGTAAGTATGAATTTTTGTGGCCAGATTTGTAGTGGAGTTATTTTTGGGATCAAACTGGCATGCTCTACAAGACTATAAAAGTGGTTAGAGATCGGTTGTTCCTAATCCATAGTTGAGTGCAATGAAATGACTCTAGCATGAGATTATATGGAGTGAATTGTATGGACCTATGCAACATGTTAGAGTATTGTATATACCTTGTAAGTATGAATTTTTGTGGCTAGATTTGTAGTGGAGCTATTTTTGGGATCAGGCACTAGGCGAGCCAGTGGATACCCAACTAGGAAAGCTTGACTGTGATCAGTACATGATAGAAGGCTCTAGGATTGAAAGAGTCAATCCAAGTAGAGATAAGTGAAGGATATATGTCAAAGACTCAATCCTAAGAAGGAGAGCCCATGACCAATCTGATAAAGGGAGTGGAAGCCAAAACTTCACTGAAAACTAGAGAACCCTAATTAGACCTTGAAAATAGGCATTGTTGTAGGAAGTACTATACGGACATATTGAGGACCCAAGAACCAGAAAATCCTAAATAACTTTGAAAAGGGTGTCTAAATATGAAGTTAGTTCTACAAGTTGTGTGGAAGGTTTTAGAGTTATACCCCAAAAAGGAGGTTTGAAGACCTAGAAAGGCCTAATAGGTCTTTAGGCCTATTTCAAGGAGATCAACTAGTGAATGAGACTAGATAGAGGTTAGAACACCTCAAATAAAGTAAATATTTATCAAAAGAAAGTCTTCTATCCTAATAGTAGTGAAATGGAAATTGTTTGATAAGGTGATGAACTTGAGGGAATGAGTTTATGTGAGGCATCAAGAAGAAGGAATGGAAACACAAACTTGGTAGAGAGGTCTAGAGTAGTGGGGGTGATTTTCAAGAATATCTCATTGAATATTGTCTAAGGTAACCCAAGAAAGGTTAGGAGAATGACCTAGATCAAGTCCTACATGAATTCAGACAAGTGAGTAGAGACCTACCTATCAAATTGGTATTAGAGATAATAAAAGATTGGGATAAGACATAGTGTATGTCAGAAGGTGGAAGTACGTCAGTGGGAGAGTCCACCTTGGTGAACAATGGTTAAATGGAAAGGAAAGTGGTAGAAAAAAAGGAGAGAAACAAAATCCTTGAAGAAATCATAGAAGCTTTGAAGGATAAGCTTGAGGACATTGTAGAGGAAGTTGATAAGATGAAAGAGAAGTTGGAAGTTGAATATGACAAAGGAAATATATAGAATGAGTATGATTACATACCAGAACTAGACCCTTCAATGCAGGAAGAACCCTTCCTTAAAGCCATTAACACATTGGGAGGCAAGGCACTTGAGGGGATACCCCTATTCACCAACAACATGGACTTAGAGTTAGTCATGGAATGGATTGAAGGGATGGAGAATCATTTTGAGTGTGAAGGTATCTCAGAGGCACAAAAGGTGAAGGTTGCCAAGGGAAGACTGAGGGGACCATCTCTAACATGGTGGAAGTTCCTTCAAGAAGAGAGGGAAAGAGAGGGGAAAAGACCAATAGCCAATTGGAGGGCTATGGTAATGAAGATGAAAGATAATTATCTACCAAAGGATCATGAGATCCAAATGCACAAGAAGAGGAAAAGTCTCAGACAAAAGGAAATGGATGTGGCCTCTTACACCGAGGAGTTTCAAAATTTTTTCGTAAGGTCTAAAGTATGAGAAGAAGAGAATATTCGAGTGGCTAGATATTTGGGTGGATTAAGATGTAACATCCAAGAGGAGATTAGTTTTTGGACTCCTACTACTATTAACAAGTGCTTTCAATTTTCACTGAAGGTGGAAGAGAAAAACAAGAAGAGACAAGATACAAATCCTAGAGGTAGAGGAAGAGGAAGATACTCTAGAGGGCATAGGGGTCAACATGGTGGAAGGAGTAATGAGCTAATAATTCAAGGAGATTGGTTGAAAAAAATAGTGAGCCATGTGGAAGAGGTAATTATAGAAGAGGAAGAGAATTTCAAGGTGGTGGAAGAGGCAGACCAAGTAGTTTTAGTAGAGGGTCACACTTTGCAAGAATGAAGTGTTACAATTGTGGCCAATTAGGCCACCTTGCCTAAAGGTGCCCTGATAAAGATTCAAGTTCACAAGGGGAAAAGAAGATAGCCTATGCACAAGAGGATGTGAGTAGTGTTAAGTCACTAGAAGTTAGTTTGCATTTAGAACATGGTGAGAACCTCATGTTTAGGAGGTTCCTACTCAAGGAACTAGTCAAAGAGGGGTCTACGAAAATGAGGGCTCTTTTTAGGATCAAATGTAAGATCCTTGGAAAATTTTGCAAGGTTATCATTGATTCAGATTCAACTAATAACATCGTCTCAGAGGAGGCAGTCCAAAAATTGAAGCTTGTGAGGATACCTCATACTCATCCTTACAAAGTTACCTGGTTAAAAAAGGGACAAAATGTCCTAGTGACTGAACAAGTGTGGGTGGAGTTTATGATAGGTGGATATGAAGATAAGATGTTGTGTGACATCCTACCAATGGATTCTTGCCATTTTTTGTTAGGTATACCATGGCAATATGACCAGGATGTAGTATACCATGGAAAGAAGAATATGTACACCTTTAAGAAAGATGGGGTTACTTATAAAATACAGTCCCTAGTGGAGGAAGGAACTATAAATACATGTGATCCTAATATACTTTTGATGAGTGGGAAGGAGTTCTTGCATGAACTCAAGGATGACGAAGGATTTGGACTAGCCATAGTCCCCAAGGAGGAGACCAAGTCACTAGATACCACTTTCCCAAAATAAGTACAACACCTTTTGGATCAGTTTCAAGACATAATCAGTGATGGTACACCAAATACTCCTCCCCCACAAAGAGAAATTAGTCATCAAATAGATTTTATACCTGGAGCATCTTTGCCCAACAAAGTAGCATACAAAATGACCCTGGACCAGAAAAAGAAAATTGCAAGGCAGATTCAATAATTACTTGATCAAGGGTTAATTATGAAGAGCATTAGCCCATGAGTTGTCCCAGTGGTTTTGGCACCAAAGAAAGGAGGTAAGTGGAGATTATGCACTGATTATAGAGAAAGAAATAGGATAACTATTAGATATAGGTTTCCTATCCCTAGAATAGAAGACCTTATGGATTGTCTTGGGGGGTCTAGGTACTTCACAAAAATTGACCTCAAGTGGGTATCAGAAAATTACAATGAAATAAGGGGATGAGTGGAAGTCAGCCTTTAAAATTACTGAGGGTCTTTATAAATGGTTAGTTATTCCCTTTGGATTTACAAATGCACCTAGTACATTCACAAAAATTAATGAATGAGGTCCTAAAAGAATACATAGTTAGGTTTTTTGTGGTGTACTTAGATGATATCCCCATATTTAGTAAGACCAAGGAAGAACATATGCAACACTTATAAATTTTCTTGAGAAGATTGTGTGAAGAGAAACTAGCCATCAATCTAGAAAAGAGTGAATTCATAAAGAGAGAACTAATCTACCTAGGCTTTGTGGTGTCTCAAGGTGACCTTAAGATGGATCCAAGTAAAGTTGAAGCCATTCTAAGTTGGCCCACTCCTAAAACAAGGAAAGAAGTGAGGAGCTTCCATGGATTAGCTCAGTTCTATAGGAAGTTCATAATGGGCTTTAGTGAGATATGTGCACCCTTGCTTGCTACCATTAAGGGAGGAGTCAAAACCAAGCTCATATGGACTAAGGTAGCTCAAGAAGGTTCTAAAAATCTAAAACAAAGAGTGGCATCTCAACCAATCCTAGTCCTACCAAGCTTTGACAAGCTATTTATAGTGGAATGTGATGCAAGCAATATAGCAGTGGGAGCAGTTCTTAATCAAGAAGAAAGAGGTTGCATTTTTTAGTGAAAGATTTAATGAGGCTAAGTCAAGGTACTCTTCATATGATTTTGAACTCTATGCATTGATACAAGAACTCAGAAAATGGAGGCACTATCTATATCCCAAGGATTTTGTGGTCTATACAGATAACCAAACATTAAGCTACATTAATACACAAGAAAAGGTAAGTCTTAGGCACATCAAGTGGATGGAGTTTCTCCAAGCCTATACCTTTGCAATCAAGCATAATAAGGGTCTAAACAACAAGGTATCTGATGCACTTAGCCGGAGGTTGTTGACTATGCAAGAAATTTAGCTTCAAAGCATTGGTCTAGAGGGATTTAAGGAACTCTACAAAGAAGATGAAGACTTCTCCAAAGCATATAAGGTATGTGATGAATAAATGAGAACCAATTTCATAGTGAGTTTTCTGACTACACATTTGAAAATGGTTTTTTATTCAAGGGTAATCAGTTATGTCTACCCAAGGGATCAATGAGGGAGAATCTTATACAAGAAAAACATAATGGGAGCCTTAGTGGACACTTTGGTTTGAAAAAGACATTGGACCTAGTGCTAAGGCTTTATTATTGGCCCAAGATGCCAATAGATGCTAGGAGGTATGTAGAGAAATGCATTGTTTGTCAAAAAGCTAAGGGCACATCTTCCAATGTAGGGTTATATCAGCCTTTACCAATCCCAAATAGGCCATGGGAGTATCTTAGTATAGATTTTATAGTGGGCTTACCTAAGAAAAGTACTAGTTTTGATAGTGTCTTTGTGGTGGTTGATAGGTTTAGTAAGATGAGTCATTTTATACCATAAAAAACCACACATGATGCCAGCTATATTGCACACCTCTTATTTAAAGAAGTGACAAGGATTCATGGCCTACCAATCAACATTGTGTCAAATAGGGATGTGAATTTTATGGGACACTTTTGGAAGACCATACGGAAGAGACTAGGCACAAATATTTCATTTGGTTCAGCTTATCATCCTCAAACAGCTGGCCAAACAAAGGTGATAAATAGAGTGTTAGGAAACCTCTTGAGATGTCTTACAAAAGAGTATGGACAAGTGTGGGGCCAGGTGTTACCACAAGCTGAGTTTGCTTACAATGACATCATGAATAGGTCCATTGGCAAGAGACCATTTGAAGTGGTGTATGGAATTCACCCAAGAGGTGTGTGTGAACTCAGAGAGTTAGCGAGTTAAGGAGGACCTAGTGGTCATGTAGATGACTTTTCTCAATCTATGCAAGAAGTTCATGAGAAGGTGAGAAGAACATTTGTAGAAGCCAATCAAAAGTTGAAGACTAGAGTAGATGAGAGAAGGAAGGACTTGTAGTTTCAAGTGGGTGATTGGGTGATGGCACATCTCAATAAGAATAGACTCCAGAAATGCATACCTAGCAAGCTACAAATGAGAAGGGTTTGACCATTTAAAGTGCCAGCCAAATATGGCTCCAATGCTTGCAAAATAGGGCTACCAAAGGAGTTGGTCAAATCTCCAATTTTCAATGTATAAAGGACCTGAAGTCAAGGAAGAAGAACACAACCTAGATGTTCATATTGATGTAAAGGACCTCCAATTACCAGTCCCTAAGAAGCATCAAGCTGAGAAAATCCTAGACTCAAGAGTGAAGAAACAAACAAGGCATGGTGTCTACATGGAACACCTTGTAAAATGGAAGTCCTTGCCTAAATCAGAAGCTACATGGATAGCAAAGAACAACATGAAGAAGTTGGGTATAGATGTAGAACTCATATCCCGTAATGGCACTTAGTTTCTTGTTGCAGGGGGAAAATGGTTGATGAAGGGTGCTCCCCTTAATACCACAAACACATAACAGAAACAAAGAAACAACAACAATATGCAAGAACAAAAAGTTGGCTTCTTATTATCTCCACAAATGTGGAATTACAAACTTTTAGAATTACAATATGCAAAGCCACATGGGCATTCCCTTACAATATTTTGTAGGATAAAGCCTCAAATTATTACCTAGATCTACCACCCAGAACTGTTCCGAACTGCCTAAGACAACACTACAGACCTTCTTTATATAGGCAATTTCCACCGCCCAAGAAGGTTCCAGAAATTTAGCCCTTAAGGCTGACTATACATAGAATTAATTTGTTTTTCACAATTATTACAATAGGGTCGGCTCAAAAGAAATACAAAATATGATTTTACGTAACCCAACTTCTGGAGGCCATAACTTTTTAACTGTAACACCATTTTTCTATTGTAACCACTTTTTGGAAATGCCATGACGAGATCTACAGTGCCTAACATGCGCTAGTGCCAGTCAGCCGGGTTTCGATCGCGATCGAGAGCCTCTAAGGCCTTCAAAATTGACCTAAAAGATTTTGTACCCAAAAACTTCAATAACTTCACCAATATAGATTATGTGGCAATGAAACTCAACTGGTAGGCTAAAATGACTGAGATGAACCTTCATTTGTGAAATCAGAACATTCTGAGATCATATGACCAACTTACTAAAAATAGTAAGTTTCCATAAATAGCAACTCTGCATAAGATAGCCCTTATTGAAAAGAAAACATAAATATTTTTGGGTGATGCAAGATTGCTCTTACACCTATGATGCTCCTGCATCAGACACCTAGGGTAATTTGAGAAGTGACCTTGTCACGAGTTAGGTGTGTTGAGGAAAACCAAGATGGTTAACTTCCTCCTTTGTTAGCCATGATGAATCTTCAATAGGTAATCCTTTACATTTGACCAAATACTCTTCATATGTCTTGTTCCTTGTGCTTCTGCCAACGTGACTATCCAGTATGTCTTCAATCTCTTGGATATCTAAACTGGTTGCTGGAATACTCCACTGTGCTGATGTAACCTCATCTTGAACACCTCCTTCATGATACTTTGTCAGATCTAAAACATTAAATACTGGTGAAATATTCAGCTCAGTAGGCAACTCGACCTCATATGAATTTCCTAAATCATGCTTCTTCAATATCTTACATGGCCCAAACTTCTTCATTTTCAACTTGTTATATGTACCAACCGAAAATCTTTCCTTCCACAAATGAACCATGACTTCATCTCCAACCTGAAATTCTTTATGCCTCCTTTTATCATCTGCATTAGCCTTATATTGCACATTCATTTTAGTAATATGCTTCCTCACCTCTTCATGGATGTTCTTCAAATGTTCTGCAAAATCCTCAACTTCAGCACGACTTATTTCTCCTTTATCTATCTTCCTCAACTCAGATGCATTTTTGGGACTACTTCCATATACAATCTGTGGATGATGTGATGAACTAAACTTCAAATCTGTCTTCAACTCTTTACTTTCTGCTAGTGTCATTCTATGTGCTGCCTTATTTGGAAAACTAGCTACTAGAATCAAATCCATCTGATGGCTGATGTTTCTTACTGGTGGTAATCCATCAGGCACATTATCAGATACAATATCCTGAAACTCATTCAATAATTCTACAACTTCTACAAGTACATCTTCTACTTCCTCTTTTCCATCCTTTGGAATTAAGGTAAAACACATATGCCCATGCCTCATACCATCTAAGAAATTTCCTCTATCAACAAAAGTTATTCTTGCATTACCACATACCTTTTCTTCTATTTCCTTCAATGGTTTTAGCTTATGTCACACTCCATCCTTTGTCAAGGAATAGGTATTTGCATGACCATCATGTACAGCACATCTGTCAAACTACCACGGTCTACCCAACAACATATGACATGCATCCATAGATATGATATCACATAGTACCTCATCTTGTTACCCACCGATCTTGAACTTTACTAGGCATTGTTCATTGACCATGACCTTGTGGTCATCCTGCACCTAGGCAACCCGATATGGATGTGGATGTTTTTGCCTCTTGAGCTTCAACTTTGTCACCATCTCTTCTGATACCAAATTATTAGTACTACCACTATAAATAATCACATCACAACACTTACCCTCACACTTGCACCTGGTGTGAAATAGGCTCCTTCTTTGCTCAAGTTCATTTTCACCACTCAACAAGACTCTTCTGTTAATCAATGTTTCTCCTCTTTCAGCATCTTCAGAATTTGATGATCTGGCATCTTCATCTACATATGCAACTCTGGCCTGGCCTTCATTCCTGCTATTTGTCCCTCCTTAGCATTGAGGACATTCAAATTCCCTATGACCTTCTTCTCCACAGTGAAAACATGTTCCACAGAAGCCTCCTCTTCCTGTACCTTGTCCTCTTCCTCTTCCTCTCCGATCTCTATTATTCTGATCATGGAAATGATTGGAATTATCTCCTCTCTGATTCTGACTATTACTGGCCTCATCCTACATTTTGAGATCTTCATTTCGGTCTCCATATGACCATCCACTAGATCTTCCATCACGACCTCTTCTACTTTGTCTACTCTCAAACTTCTTGTTCAATTTTTCCTCTACTTTTAGGGCAAACTGGTATGCCTCTTCAATACTGTTCATTTGAACCAAATTCAATTCTTCCTGAATGCTTAGTCTTAACCCATTAAGGTAATGGGAGAATTTCTCCTTGTTAGCTTCTGTATGGCCTATTCTGATGAGGATTCGATAGAACTCCTCTGTATACTCCTAAACAGATGTTCCTGCTTGCTTCAAACTTTGCATTTTCTTCAATAGGTCAAGCTCATAATCAAAAGGGATGAACTGTCACTTCAATTTATCCACCATCTGCCTCCATCTTGTGATTTTATCCTTTCCTCTTTGAATTTGCTCTAACTAAATCTCTTGCCACCAGATCTTCGCATGACCCTTCAGTTTGGCCTTCACAAACTTGACCCGATCAGGATCCTCAATATCTTCATACTCAAAATATTCTTCACATTCATTGATCCAGTTGATCAATTCTTTTGGGTTAAGATTCTTTGAAAATGCAGGAACCTTGATCTTAGGTCTTTTTCTGATCTTAAAAATGGCCCAAAAAAGTCTTTCTTCCTCCTGGTTCACAACTTCGACTTCTCCTTCTTGATCTTCTTCTTTAGCTTCATCCTCACTTTCATCTCTGACATTAAGATTCATTCCTCTATGAATCTCCTCTTGCAATGCTTACACTTGTTTCTGGAGCGCTCTAACCTTGGGTGTTACAACACTAGCTCTTCTGCCACATTCCCTTCTTGGAGGCATTTTCATGCTTATCGCTAAAACCCTAACCACGGTCCTGGTGCAAACTGCCTCACAGTCAGCACTCTATCTACACAGAAGCCCTAACCCATGGTCCCATTGCAAACTGCCTCACAATTGGCAATCTATTTACACACTCAGGAACTCCTACTTTGATACCACCTGATGAAGGGTGCTCCCCTTAATACCACAAACACATAACAGAAATAGAGAAACAACAAGAATATGCAAGAACAAAAAATTGGATTTTTATTATCTCCACAAATGTGGAATTACAAACTTTCAAAATTACAATATGCAAAGCCATATGGGCATTCCCTTATAATATTCTATAGGACAAAGCCTCAAATTATTACCTAGATCTACCACCTAGAACTGTTCTGAACTGCCCAAGACAACAGTACAGACCTTCTTTATATAGGCAATTTCCACTGCCTGGGAAGGTTCTAGAAATTTAGCCCTTAAGGCTAACTATACATAGAATTAATTTATTTTTCACAATTATGACAATAGGGTTGTCTCAAAAGAAATACAAAATATGATTTTAGGTAACCCAAATTTCAGAGGCCATAACTTTTTAACCATAACTCCATTTTTCTATTGTAACCATTTTTCAGAAATGCCATGACAAGATCTACAGTGCCTAACATGGACTAGCGCCAATCAGCCTGGGGTCGATCGCGATCTGGAGCCTCTAAGGCCTTCAAAATGGACCTAAAAGATTTTGTACCCAAAAACTTCAATAACTTCACCAATATAGATGATGTGGCAATGAAAATCAACTAGTAGGCTGAAATGACTGAGATGAACCGTCAACTATGAAATCAGAATATTCTGAGATCATATGACCAACTTACTAAAAATAGTAAGTTTCCATAAATAGCAGCTCTACATAAGATAGCCCTTATTGAAAAGTAACCAGAAATATTTTTGGGTGATGTAAGATTGCTCTTACACGCAGGATGCTCCTGCATCAATGGTGCAGGAGCATCTAGGGTCTTTGGCTACCCTAGCTTAATGTTTTTGGCTTGTAGTGACCTTAGCTAGGTCACTGTCCAATAAGGACTATGAATAGTCCCTAGTGTGTGTATGAGGAGCTCCATTACTTCTAGGAAGGTTGTTAGAAGTCTTAGTATTGGCTTTACTAGGCTTGAGTAGGCCTAGGATGTTTAGTCTAAGTGCTAATTTAGCATGCTAGTTAGTCAAAGTCTAAGGTTAACTGTATGAAATGAGGAAATAACATGAGAAATGGACTTAGGAGTGTTGGATGAACCTTTTAGGTCATTTAAGACTCATTGGTATGGTTTAGAGAAAGTTGTAATAAAATATGTAAAAGTTGTCAATCACAACTTTGAAATTTTGCAAAGTTGTCATGACAACATTTAACTAAACTATCTCCCGAAGCCCAGAGTTATTTAGGGGTCCTCCTAACCAATTTTCTTGGTTCCCCTATGCTATTTAATGGATATTACGACTAAAGAAAAAAGTTGGCCCTTTGTAATCATTTTGTTTTGTGTTAATGAATTGACTAGTATGCTCTGCAAGGCTATAACAGTGCTCAAAGCTCAGTTGTTCCTACTCCATGGATTAGGCTAGAGTATATCTTTGCATGTGTTGATTATGCATTGTATTTAATTTCTTTTGCGTGTGTTTTTTGGTAGCTAGGTTACTTCTTTTGTTTATTTTCAAACTTCTCCTCTATGACCAGTTTACTGGTTCATCCAGAGTTGAGTGCAATAAAATGACTCTAGCATGAGATTCCATGGAGGGAATTGTACGACCCTTTGGAACATGCTAGACTATTGTATATACCTTGTAAATATGATTTTTTGTGGCTAGATTTGTAGTGGAGCTATTTTTTGGATCAAGCCCTAGGCGAGCCAGTGGATGCCCGACTAGGAAAGCTTCACTGTGATCAGCAATGGATAGAAGGCTTGAGGATTCAAAGAGTCAATCCAAGTAGAGATAAGTGAAGGATATATGTCAAAGACTTAATCCTAAGAAGGAGAGACCATGACCAATCCAATAAAGGGAGTGGAAACCAAAACTTCACTGAAAACCAAAGAAGCCTAAGTAGGCCTAGAAAATAGGCATGGTTGTAGGAAGTACTGTACGGACACATTGAGGACCCAAGAACTAGAAAATTCTAAATAACTTTGAAAAGGGTATCTAGATATGAAGTTAGTTCTACAACTTGTGTGGAAGGTTTGAGATTTATACCCTAAAAAGGAGGTTTGAAGACTAGAAAGGCATAATAGGGCTTTAGGCCTATTTCAATGAGATAGACTAATGATTGAGAGTAGATAGAGGTTAGAACACCTCAAATCAAGTCAAGATTTTTCAAAAGAAAGTCTTCTATCCTAATAGCAGTGAAATGGCAATTTTATGATAAGGTGATGAACTTGAGGGAATGAGTTCATGTGAGGGATCGAAAAGAAGGAATGGAAGCACAAACTTGGTAGAGAGGTCTAGAGTAGTGGAGGTGATTGTCAAGAATCCCTCATTGAATAGGGTCTAAGGTAACCCTAGAAAGGTCAGGAGAAGGACCTAGATCAAGTCCTAGGTGAATTAGGACAAGTGAGTCGAGACCTCCCTGCCAGATTAATATCACTAGCATGGCATTATCGCTTAAGAAAAATCTTCATCATATAAATCTCTACAAAGGAGAAACTATTTCATCATACTTTATGAGGATTGTGGAATTAAGGGCCCAACTTGTCACTATTGGGAAACTTATTGATAGAAAGGAGTTATTTATGTTGGCTTTCAATGGACTACCAACTTCATGGGAAGCATTCATTCAAGGAATCAGTGCTCGTCCCATATTCCCTAAATTTGACCAGTTGAAGACAGACTATATTGAAGAGGAATCCATGCTAATCACAAATGATATTGGTCAAAACTGTACAAATGAAGACATTCATGTACTAAATACTAATTCTCACAAGAAATGAAAAAGAGGGAACTTCAAGAGGAAGAATGAAAAAGAAACTAGAGACAAAAGATCATCTAAGAAAAGAAAGGACATATCCAAAGTACAAATGTTTCAGATGCAACCAATTTAGACACTATGCCTTGAAATGCTCAAATAGACCTAAACCTCAAGTCTCCATAGCTAAAGTTGGCAAGGTAAAGATGGAAAATAATATTGTGAAACTTTTATTCTAATACTTAACAATCATAGCATATCATAGGAAAGGGGATAGATTCCTTCAAAATATATTCTTTAAAGGAATAAACTATATATATATATATATATATATATATATATATATATATATATATATATATATATATATATATATATATATATATATATATATATATATATATATATATATATATATATATATATATATATATATATATATATATATATATATATATATATATATATATATATATATATATATATATATATATATATATATATATATATATATATATATATATATATATATATATATATATATATTGTTAAATAGAGGATGTGTAAGGGAAATATTATTCTTAAAAATGTGTACATGGTGAGATTAAGGAGTACAAAAATTAAAACTATCCAAAACTTCGTTATACCTAGTCAGAGTGAATTAAGAAAATATGTTTGTTTATAAGTTTAAAAGGCATTCATGAGCCAGAGATTCCTAAACTACCTCAAAATAGAAGAGGATCATGTTCCTAAGATTTAGAGGGAGACTTTTGAAGATGAAAATAAAAGAGGCCACCTTGGCAAAGGAAGATGATAAGAGGAAGAAAGATATGTTACACCTAAAGGAACCCTTAGAGAAAGGAAGGAACCTGACAGATAGTCTAATTATGATGTCTTAAAGAGTGAGATCATTAAAGTAGAACCTTTCAGTTTTGAAGATGCCACCAAAAGTCAAGCTTGGAAAGATGCCATGTCCGAAGAGTATTAGTCCATTATGAAGAATGATGGGATATTTTGTCTAGACCTAAACGGAAGTCTATAGTATCTTCTAATCACTCTTCAAAACCAAGCATGCTACAAATGATAACATTGAGAAATATAAGGCTAAGTTTGTAGCCCCTAGTTGCAAGATACACCTCTATCTTGAATGATTAATAATATTTATTAATCACTATTCATTAGGGTTTCATATTATCAATATTTTTTAACTACCTTTCTAGATAATATTTTTAAGGGCTTTCTAACTGTGAATGATATCAAGATTGTGGTTAATCTAGATAAAGAAATCTTCTTATAGATTTCAACAATGTAAAAATTATCTAAATAATTTCAACTTCAATAGTAATAAAAATATAAACACTAATCTATATTATATGAAAAATCTACATAAAGACTACTAAAATAGCATGTTTATTAAATAAATAAATATAATATTTTTAAAATAGTTGTATTGAACTAAGAGGTCTACAATATAATAAAACTAGACCGGTGAGCTAGAATTCGACAAGGGTGGTTCATAAGTCAAATCAGTCACCGTTGAAACAATCAAATGCTAATTTAAATTATATCAAAATAAAAATAAGGTAAAAATGTCATAAGGAAGGGCCAAGAAAGGGTATTACTATTTCAATAGTGTTAATTCTTGAGGATACCATGAAAATGAAGATTTTGAAGACTCGTAAAATTGGAGACTTTAAATCTGTGTTTTTTTTTAAATAGCTAAATTCCAAGTGATAGAACATGAGAAATACTACAAAAGTACATTGTTCTATGAAGTTTGATGTTTAATGTCAGAAAATTACTTACAACTGCATTGGATAAATTCGGCAATAGCACAAACAGTAAATTTTGATTTTTTTTTGAAATGGCAGGCTTTTTCAATATTTAATCTTGTTCTCAATAGTAACTATTTCTTAAACAACAAGGTTATATATTTTAAGAATTTGAAGTTCTCAAAATAAATCTTAAATATGATTATTATTCTTTGCACTTGTCAAATATGTAAATTTTTGATTGAAAATCATTTTAGTTAATTAATATAAGAAATCACATAATATAATGATGAAGGGTGTCAAACACATAACACAAACACATAACAGATATAGAGAAACAACAACAATATGCAAGAACAGAAAATTGGCTTCTTATTATCTCCACAAATGTGGAATTACAAACTTTCAGAATTACAATATGCAAAGCCACATGGGCATTCCCTTACAATATTCTATAGGACAAAGCCTCGAACTATTACCCAGATCTACTACCTAGAACTATTCTGAACTACCTAAGACAATAATACAGCCTTCCTTATATAGGCAATTTTTCCACCGCCTTGGAAGGTTCCAGAATTTTAGCCAATAAGGACGACCAAACTTAGAATTATTTTATTTTACATTTTATTACATCATAGTCAGCTCAAGATAACCTTTGAAACCCGAACAGAAATTTTGAAGAAAATTATTTTTCGCCATTTCAGGTGGCCCAACTTCTGAAGACCATAAGTCATCACTAGTTGACCTGATTGGCTATTATAACACCATTTCGAAAATTCCACGAAGCGCTCTACACGCTTGACCCACGCAAGCACCCATCACCCAAATTTTTAACCTCATCCGGGGCCTCTAAAGCCTTCAAAACTGAGTTCAAAGTTTCTATACCCTGCTGCCAATACCGAAAATCTTCAATATCTTCCAATATACACTTGATCAGGCAATGAAACTTTACTGGCAGACTTATATGACCAAAATGAACCTCCAAGAAAGAAATCAAATCATTCTGAGCACATACAAAAATTACCAAAAATAGTAACTTTCCATAAATAGCAGCTCTGCACAAAATAACCCTTATTGAATATAAAAATAGAAATATTTTTGGGTGATGGAAGATTGCTCTTACACCCAAGATGCTCCTGCATCAGACACCCGAGGTAATTTGAGAAGTAACTCTATCATGACTCAGGTGTGCAGAGGAAAACCAAGATGGTTAACCTCCACCCTTGTTAGCCATGATGAATCTTCAATAGGTCATCCTTTTCACTTGACCAGATATTCTTCATATGTCCTGTTCCTTGTGCTTCTGCCAACATGACTGTCTAGTATATCTTCGATCTCCTTAGTGTCTGAACTACTTGCTGGAATACTCCTCTGTGCTGCTGTGATCACATCTTCAACACCTCCTTCATGATACTCTCTCAGATCTAAAATGTTAAACACTGGTAAAATATTTAGCTTAGTAGGTTATTCTACCTCGTATGCCTTTCCTGAATCATGTTTCTTCAGTATCTTACATGGTCCAAACTTCTTCATTTTCAGCTTGTTATATGTACCAACTGGAAACTGCTCCTTCCACAAATGAACCATGACTTCATCACCAACTTAAAATTCCTTATACCTCCTTTTCTCATCTGCCTTAGCCTTATACTATGCGTTCATCTTGGTAATATGCTTCCTCACCTCCCCATGGATGTTCTTCAAGTGTTCTGCAAAATCCTCAGCTTCAGCACTACTTATTTCTCCTTTATCTATCTCCCTCAATTCAGATGCATTTCTCAAACTACTTCCATATACAATCTGGAATGGTGATTTACTAGTTCTCCTGTTGACAAAATTATTGTATGCAAATTTCGCCTATGGTAAAATCAAATCCCATCCTGTTGGTTTATCTCCAACCAAACATCTCAGTAAATTTCCCAAACTCCTATTCACCAGCTCTTTCTGTCCCTTAGTGTGTGGATGATGTGATGAACTAAACTTCAATTCTGTCTTTAACTTCTTCCACAATGTACTCCAGAAATATCCACCAAACTTAGTGTCCCGATCTGAAACTATGGTCTTTGGCAAACCATGAAGTCTCACAACTTCTCTGAAAAACAATTCTACTACATGAACAACATCATTAGTCTTCTTGCAGGGAATGAAATGTGTCATCTTCAAAAATCTGTCAACCACCACAAAAATTGAATAATGTCCCCGCTGAGTCCTCGGTAAACCTAGAACAAAGTCCATACTGATATCCTCCCAAGGCTTCTCTGGTATAGGTAATGGTTGATACAACCCTGTATTCTGCTTCACCCCTTTCCCCATCTGACATACTCTGCAACTTTGTACAAACTTCTTCACATCTTGATGCAATTGTGGCCAATAATAATTCTCACCAACCAAAGCAAGGGTTTTATCATGACCAAAATGTCCAGCCAATCCTCCACTATGCTTCTCCTTGATGAGATTCTCCCTCATAGAACTTCGTGGAATGCACAACTGACTCCCTCTGAATAGCATATCATCCTGGATAATGAAATCCAACCATTTCATCCTGTCTAAAGTAACAGGTTCTGTACAAGCTTTCCAAGCTTCACCAAAATCAGGATCCTCTGGATATAAATTTTTGAGTTCCTTGAACCCAACCACTTCAATCTGCATTTCTGTCAGCAATAGTTGCCTTCTACTAAGAGCATTTGCAACCCTGTTAGACTTTCCACTCTTATGTTTCAAAAAAAATGTATAACTCTGCAAAAACTCAACCCATTTCAAATGCCTCTGATTCAACTTTCCTTGACTATTCAAATATTGCAAAGGTTGATGATCAGTATACAAAACAAACTCCTTAGGAAGCAGATAGTGTCTCCACTTCTTCAATGCTTGAACTATAGCATAAAATTCTTCATCATAAATAGAATATTTTCTCTTGGCATCATTTAACTTCTCACTGAAATAAGCAACAGGTTTACCTTCTTGGCTCATAACAGCTCCTATTGCAGTACCACTAGCATCACAATCTACTTGAAACAGCTTATTAAAATCTGGAAGTGCTAAAACAGGTTGTTCTGGAACTTTTTGTTTCAACAATTGAAAATTCTTTTCTGCTCCATTAGTCCACTTAAACTCTTTTTTATCCCCTCTCATTGTTTCAGTCAAGGGTCCACAAATACTCCTAAAATTTTTGATAAACTTTATGTAAAAGCTAGCTAGACCATGAAAAGATCTTACCTCAGTAGCATTCCTTGGAGTAGGCCATTCAAGGATAGCCTGTACCTTCTCTGGGTTTATGTTTAGACATTCTGTTGAAACTACAAATCCTAAATACACTAACTCTTTCTTCACAAAACTGCACTTCTTCAAATTAATCAACAATTTCTCATCTCTCAACTTATCAAACACCATACGAATATGCATCATATGCTCCTCCAATGTCTTACTAAAGATCAAAATATCATCTAGGTAAACAATGACAAACTTACCGAGAAATTCTTTCAGAACCTCGTTCATGAGCCGCATGAAAGTGCTCAGTGCATTGGTTAGCCCAAAAGGCATGACTAACCACTCATACAATCCTTCCTTTGTCTTGAAGGTAGTCTTCCATTCATCTCTTTCTCTGATCTAAATCTAATGATATCCACTCTTCAGATCTATCTTTGAAAAATACACAGGTCCACTCAAACAGTCCATAATATCATCCATTCATGGCAATAGAAACCTGTACTTGATTGTGATCTTGTTTATTGCTCTAGAATCTGTACACATCTTCCATTCTCTATTCTTCTTTGGTGCTAATACCGCTGGTACAGCACAGGGACTCAGACTCTCACGGATCAATCCTTTTTATAACAACTCATGTACCTATCTGTTCAACTCCTCACTTTCACAGGCGTCATTCTGTGTGCTGCCTTATTCGGCAAACTCGCTCCTGGGATCAAGTGCATCTGATGACTGATCTTCCTGACTGGTGGTAATCCATCAGGCACATTATCGGATACAATATCATGAAACTCATTCAACAAATTTGCAACTTCTATAGGAACATCTTATACTTCCTCTTTACTAGCTTTTGGAATTAAAGCAAAACATACATGCTCATGCCTCATACCATCTAGAAAATTTCTTCCATCAACAAAAGTTATCCTTGCATTACCACATACCTTTTCTTCAATCACCTTCAATGGTTTTATCTTATGTCGCACTCCATCCTTTCTCAGTGAATAGGTATTCACATGACCATCATGTACATCACATCTGTCAAACTGCCATGGTCAACCCAACAACATATGACATGCATCCATATATATGATATCACACAATACCTCATCTTTGTATCTGCCAACGTTGAACTTCACTAGGCATTATTCATTGACCATGACCTTGTGGTCATCCTGTACCCAGGCAATCCGATATGGATGTGGGTGTTTCTATCTCTTGAGCTTCAACTTTGTCACCATCTCTTCTGACACCAAATTGTCAATGCTTCCACTATCAATAATCACATCATAACATTTACCTTCACACTTGCACCTGGTGTGAAACAGGCTCCTCCTTTGCTCAGGTTCATTCTCACCACTCAACAGGACTCTTTTGTTAATCAATGTTTCTCCTCTTTCAACATCTTCAGAATTTGATGATCTGGCATCTTCATCTACATGTGCAACTCTTGCCTGGCCTTCATTTCTCCTATCTGTTCTACCTTGGTGCTGAGGACATTCAAATGCCCTATGACCTTCTTCTCCACAGTGACAACATGTTCTACGGAAGCCTCCTCTTCCTCTTCCTCTTCCTCTTTGATCTCTATTACTCTGATCCTTGAAATGATTGGAATTATTTTCTCTCTAATTCTGACTACTACTGGCCTCATCTTTCTTTTTCGGATCTTCATTTCGGCCACCATATGACCGTCCACTAGATCTTCCACCACAACCTCTTCCATTTTGTCTGCTCTCAAAATTCTTGTTCAGCTTTTCCTCTACTTTTAGGGAAAACTAGTATGCCTCCTTAATACTATTCATTCGAACTAGATTCAACTCCTCCTGAATGCTTAACCTTAATCCATTAAGGTATCGAGCAACTTTCTCCTTATCAGCTTCTGCATGGCTTGTTCTGATGAGGAGTCGATAGAACTCTTCTGCATACTCCTGAACAGATCTTCCTGCATGCTTCAAAGTCTACATTTTCTTCAGTAGGTCAAGCTCATAATTAACAAGAATGAACTGCCACTTCAATTTATCCACCATCCAATCCCATCTTATGATTTTATCTTTCCCTTTTCTATTTCACTCCAATTGAATTTCTTGCCACCAGATCTTCGCATGACCTTTCAATCTAGCCTTCGTAAATTTGACCCTATCAGGATCTTCAACATCTTCATACTCAAAATATTCTTCACATTCATTGATCCAGTCAATCAATTCCTCTGGGTTGATATTTCCAGAAAATGTAGGAACCTCAATCTTAGGTCTTTTCCCCATCTTGGAAATCACCTGAAAAAGTCTTTCTTCCTCCTGGTTCACAATTTCAACTTCTCCCTCTTGATATTCTTCTTTAGCTTAATCCTCGCTTTCATCTCTGACATTAAGATTCATTCCTCTATGAATCTCTTCTTGCAATGCTCGCACTTGTCTCTGCAGCTCTCTAACCTCATGTGTCACAACACTAGCTCTTCTGCCACGTTCTCTTCGTGGAGGCATTTTCACGATGCTCGCTGAAACCCTAACCATGGTCTTGGTGCAAACTGCCTCACAGTCGGTGATCTCTTTACACACTCAGGAACTCCTGCTCTGATACCACTTGATGAATGGTGTCAAACACATAACACAAACACATAACAGATATAGAGAAACAACAATAATATGCAAGAACAAAAAATTAGCTTCTTATTATCTCCACAAATGTGGAATTACAAACTTTCAGAATTACAATATGCAAAGCCACATGGGCATTCTCTTACAATATTCTTTAGGACAAAGCCTTGAACTATTACCCAGATCTACTACCCAGAACTATTCTAAACTGCCTAAGACAATAATATAGCCTTCCTTATATAGCCAATTTTTCCACCGGCTAAGAAGGTTCTAGAATTTTAGCCAATAAGGCCGACCAAACTTAGAATTATTTTATTTTACATTTTATTACATCATAGTCGGGTCAAGATAACCTTTGAAACTCGAACATAAATTTTGAAGAAAATTATTTTCTGCCATTTCAGGTGGCCCAACTTCCGAAGACTATAAGTCATCACCAGTTGACCCGATCGGCTATTATAACCCCATTTCAGAAATGCCATGAAGCACTCTATAGGCTTGACCCGTGCAAGCGCCTGTCACCCAAATTTTTGACCTCATCCGGGGCCTCTAAAGCCTTCAAAACTGAGTTCAAAGTTTCTGTACCCTACTGCCAATACCAAAAATCTTCAATATCTTCCAATATACACTTGATCTGGCAGTGAAACTTTATTGGTAGACTTATATGACCAAAACGAACCTCCAAGAAAGAAATCAGATCATTTTGAGCACATACAAAAGTTACCAAAAATAGTAACTTTACATAAATAGCAGCTCTGCACAAAATAACCCTTATTGAATATAAAAATAGAAATATTTTTGGGTGATGCAAGATTGCTCTTACACCCAGGATGCTCCTGCATCAGACACCTGGGGTAATTTGAGAAGTGACCCTATCACGACTCAGGTGTGTAGAAGAAAACTAAGACGGTTAACCTCCACACTTGTTAGCCATGATGAATCTTCAATAGGTCGTCATTTTCACTTGACCAGATATTCTTCATATGTCCTGTTCCTTGTGCTTCTGCCAACATGACTATCTAGTATATCTTCGATCTCCTTAGTGTCTGAACTACTTGCTGGAATACTCGACTATGCTGTTGTGATCGCATCTTCAACACCTCCTTCATGATACTCTGTCAGATCTGAAATGTTAAACACTAGTGAAATATTTAGCTCAGTAAGTAATTCTACCTCTTATGCATTTCCTAAATCATGTTTGTTCAGTATCTTACATGGTCCAAACTTCTTCATTTTCAGCTTGTTATATGTACCAACTAAAAACTGCTCCTTCCGCAAATGAACCATGACTTCATCACCAACCTAAAATTCCTTATACCTCATTTTCTCATCTGCCTTAGCCTTATACTGTGTGTTCATCTTGGTAATATGCTTCCTCACCTCCCCATGGATGTTCTTCAAGTGTTCTGCAAAATCCTCAGCTTCAGCACTACTTATTTCTCTTTTATCTATCTCCCTCAATTAGGATGCATTTCTTGGACTACTTCCATATACAATCTGGAATGGTGATTTACCAGTGCTCCTGTTGACAGAATTATTGTATGCAAATTCTGCCTGTGGTAAAATCAAATCCCATCCTATTGGTTTATCTCCAACCAAACATCTCAGCAAATTTCCCAAACTCCTATTCACCACCTCTGTCTGTCCATCAGTCTGTGGATAATGTGATCAACTGAACTTCAAATCTGTCTTTAACTTCTTCCACAATGTATGCCAGAAATATCCAACAAACTTAGTGTCCCGATCTGAAACTATGGTCCTTGGCAAACCATGAAGTCTCACTACTTCTCTGAAAAATAATTCTGCTACATGAACAGCATCATTAGTCTTCTTGTAGGGAATGAAATGTGTCATCTTCAAAAATCTGTCAACCACCACAAAAATTGAATCATGTCCCCACTGAGTCCTCGGTAAACCAAGAAAAAAGTCCATATTGATGTCCTCCCAAGGCTTCTCTGGTATAGGTAATGGCTGATACAACCCTGTATTCTGCTTCACTCCTTTCACCATCTAACATACTCTGCAACTCTGTACAAACTTCTTCACATCTTGATGCAATTGTGGCCAATAATAATTCTTACCAACAAAAACAAAGGTTTTATCAGGACCAAAATGTCCAGCCAATCCTCCACTATGCTTCTCCTTGATGAGATTCTCCCTCATCAAACTTCGTGGAATGCACAACTGACTACCTCTGAATAGCATATCATCCTGGATGATGAAATCCAACCATTTCATCTTGTCTAGAGTAACAGATTCTGTACAAGCTTTCCAAGCTTCACCAAAATCAGGATCCTCTTGATACAAATTCTTGAGTTCCTTGAACCCAACCACTTCAATCTACATTTCTGTCAGCAATAGTTGCATTCTACTAAGAGCATCTGCAACCCTGTTAGAATTTTCACTCCTGTGTTTCAAAATAAATGTATCACTCTGCAAAAACTCAACCCATTTCAAATACCTCTGATTCAACTTTCTTGACTATTCAAATATTGCAAAGCTTGATGATCAGTATACAAAACAAACTCCTTAGGAAGCAGATAGTGTCTCCAATTCTTCAATGCTTGAACTATAGCATAAAATTCCTGATCATAAAGAGAATACTTTCTCTTGGCATCATTTAACTTCTCACTGAAATAAGCAATAGGTTTACCTTCTTGGCTCATAACAGCTCCTATTGCAGTACCACTAGCATCACAATCTACTTGAAACACCTTATTAAAATCTAGAAGTGCTAAAACAGGTTGTTCTATAACTTTTTGTTTCAAAAATTGAAAACTCTTTTCTGCCCCATTAGTCCACTTAAACTCTTTTTTATCCCCTCTCATTGTTTCAGTCAAGGGTCCACAAATACTGCTAAATTTTTTGATAAACTTTCTGTAAAAGTGAGCTAGACCATGAAAAGATCTTACCTCAGTAGCACTCTTTGGAGTAGGTCATTCAAGGAAAGCCTGTACCTTCTCTGGGTCCATTTTTAGACCTTCTGTTGAAACTACAAATCCCAAATACACTAACTCTTTCTTCACAAAACTGCACTTCTTCAAATTAATCAACAATTTCTCATCTCTCAACTTCTCAAACACCATATGAATATGCATCATATGCTCCTCCAATGTCTTACTAAAGATAAAAATATCATCTATTTAAACAATGACAAACTTACCCAGAAATTCTTTCAGAACCTCGTTCATGAGCCGCATGAAAGTTCTCGGTGCATTAGTTAGCCCAAAAGACATGACTAACCACTCATACAGTCCTTCCTTTGTCTTGAAGGGAGTCTTCCATTCAATTCCTTCTCTGATCCTAATCGGATGATATCCACTCTTCAGATCTATCTTTGAGAAATACACAGCTCCACTCAAACAGTCCATAATATCATCCATTCGTGGCAATGGAAACTTGTACTTGATTGTGATCTTGTTTATTTCCCTAGAATCTATACACATCCTCCATTCTCCATTCTTCTTTGGTGCTAATACCGCTGGTACAGCACAGGGACTCAGACTCTCATGGATCAATCCTTTTTGTAACAACTCATATACCTGTCTGTTCAACTCCTCATTTTTCATAGGCGTCATTCTGTGTGCTGCCTTATTCGGCAAACTCACTCCTTGCATCAAGTCCATCTGATGACTGATCTTCCTGACTGGTGGCAATCCATTAGACACATTATCAGATACAATATCCTGAAACTCATTCAACAAATTTGCAACTTCTAAAGGAACATCTTCTACTTCCTCTTTACTAGCTTTTGGAATTAAAGCAAAACAAACATGCTCATGCCTCATACCATCTAAGAAATTTCTTCCATGAACAAAATTTATCCTTGCATTACCACATATCTTTTCTTCAGTCTCTTTCAATGGTTTTAGCTTATGTCGCACTCCATCCTTTGTCTAAGAATAGGTATTCACACGACCATCATGTACAGCACATCTATCAAACTGCCATGGTCTACCCAACAACATATGACATGCATCCATAGATATGATATCACACAATACCTCATCTTGGTATCCGCCAACCTTGAACTTCACTAGGCAATGTTCATTGACCATGACATTGTGGTCATCCTGTACCCATCTCTTCTGACACCAAATTGTCAGTGCTTCCACTATCAATAATCACATCACAATATTTACCTTAACACTTGCACCTAGTGTGAAACAGGCTCCTCCTTTGCTCATGTTCATTCTCACCACTCAACAGGACTCTTCTGTTAATCAAAGTTTCTCCTCTTTCAACATCTTCAGAATTTGATGATCTGGCATCTTCATCTACATGTGCAACTATGGCCTAGCCTTCATTTCTCCTGTCTGTTCTGCCTTGGCGCTGAGGACATTCAAATACCCTATGACCTTCTTCTCCACAGTGTAAACATGTTCCACAGAAGCCTCCTCTTCCTCTTCCTCTCTAATCTCTATTACTCTGATCCTCCAAATGATTGGAATTATTTCATCTTTGATTCTGACTGCTACTGGCCTCATCCTTCTTTTTTAGATCTTCATTTCGGCCACCATATGACCGTCCACCAGATCTTCCACCACGACCTCTTCCATTTTGTCTGCTCTCAAACTTTTTGTTCAGCTTTTCCTCTACTTTAAGGGCAAATTGGTATGCCTCCTCAATACTATTCATTCAAACTAGATTCAACTCCTCATGACTGCTTGGCCTTAACCCATTAAGGTATCGAACAACTTTCTCCTTATCAGCTTCTACATAGCCTGTTCTGACGAGGATTCGATAGAACTCCTCTATATACTCCTAAACAGATCTTCTTGCTTGCTTCAAACTCTACATTTTCTTCAGTAGGTCAAGCTCATAATGAACAGGAATGAACTGTCGCTTCAATTTATCCACCATCTGATCCCATCTTGTGATTTTATCTTTCCGTCTTCTATTTCACTCCAATTGAATTTCTTGCCACCAGATCTTTGCATGACCTTTCAGTCTAGCCTTCACAAATTTGAGCCTATCAGGATCTTCAACATCTTCATACTCAAAATATTCCTCACATTCATTGATCCTGTCGAACAATTCCTCTGGGTTAAGATTTTCAGAAAATGTAGGAACCTCAATCTTAGGTCTTTTCCCAATCTTGGAAATCGCCCGAAAAAGTCTTTCTTCCTCCTGGTTCACAATTTCAACTTCTCCTTCTTGATATTCTTCTTCGGCTTCATCCTCGCTTTCATCTCTGACATTAAGATTCATTCCTCTACGAATCTCTTCTTGCAATGCTCACACTTGTCTCTGCAGCTCTCTAACCTCAGGTGTCACAACACCAGCTCTTCCGCCACGTTCTCTTCGTGGAGGCATTTTCGTGATGCGTGTTGAAATCCTAACCACGGTCCTGGTGCAAATTACCTCATAGTCGGTGATCTGTTTACACACTCAAGAACTCCTGCTCTGATACCACTTGATGAAGGGTGTCAAACACATAACACAAACACATAACAGATATAGAGAAATAACAACAATATGCAAGAACAGAAAATTGGCTTCTTATTATCTCCACAAATGTGGAATTACAAACTTTCAGAATTAAAATATGCAAAGCCACATGGGCATTCTCTTACAATATTCTGTAGGAAAAAGCCTCAAACTATTACCTAGATCTACTACCCAGAACTATTCTAAACTACCTAAGACAATAATACAGCCTTCCTTATATAGACAATTTTTCCACCACTTGGGAAGGTTCCAGAATTTTAGCTAATAAGGCTGACCAAACTTAGAATTATTTTATTTTACATTTTATTACATCATAGTTGGCTCAAGATAACCTTTGAAACCCGAACAAAAATTTTGAAGAAAATTATTTTCTGTCATTTCAAGTGACCCAACTTTCGAAGACCATATGTCATCACCAGTTGACCCGATCGTCTATTATAACCCCATTTCTAAAACATGACTAAGCGCTCTACAGGCATGACCCATGCAAGCGCCCCTCACCCAAATTTTTGACCTCATCCAAGGCCTCTAAAGCCTTCAAAATTGAGTTCAAAGTTTCTGTACCCTGCTGCCAATACCGAAAATCTTCAATATCTTCCAATATACACTTGATCTGGCAATAAAACTTTACTGGCAGACTTATATGACCAAAATAAACCTCCAAGAAAGAAATCAGATCATTCTGAGCACATACAAAAATTACCAAAAATAGTAACTTTCCATAAATAGCAGCTCTGCACAAAATAACCCTTATTGAATATAAATACAAAAATATTTTTGGGTGATGCAAGATTGCTCTTACACCCAGGATGCTCTTGCATCAGACACCCGGGGTAATTTGAGAAGTGACCCTGTCACGACTCAGGTGTGCAGAGGAAAACCAAGACGATTAACCTCCACCCTTGTTAGCCATGATGAATCTTCAACAGGTCATCCTTTCCACTTGACCAGATATTCTTCATATGTCCTGTTCCTTGTGCTTCTGCCAACACGACTGTCTAGTATATCTTCGATCTCCTTAGTGTCTGAACTAGTTGCTGGAATACTCCACTGTACTGCTGTGATTGCATCTTCAACACCTCCTTCATGATACTCTGTCAGATCTGAAATGTTAAACACTGGTGAAATATTTAGCCCAGTAGGTAATTCTACCTTGTATGCATTTCCTGACTCATGTTTCTTCAGTATCTTACATGGTCCAAACTTCTTCATTTTCAGCTTGTTATATGTACCAACTGAAAACTGCTCCTTCCGCAAATGAACCATGACTTCATCACCAACCTGAAATTCCTTATACCTCATTTTCTCATCTGCCTTAGCCTTATACTATGCATTCATCTTGGTAATATGCTTCCTGACCTCTCCATAGATGTTCTTCAAGTGTTCTACAAAATCCTCAGCTTCAGCACTACTTATTTCTCCTTTATCTATCTCCCTCAATTCAGATGCATTTCTTGGACTACTTCCATATACAATCTGGAATGGTGATTTACCAGTGCTCTTGTTGACAGAATTATTGTATGCAAATTTCACCTGTGGTAAAATCAAATCCCATCCTGTTGGTTTATCTCCAATCAAACATCTCAGCAAATTTCTCAAACTCCTATTCACCACCTCTATCTGTCCATCAGTCTGTGGATGATGTGATGAACTAAACTTCAAATCTGTCTTTAACTTCTTCCACAATGTACGCCAGAAATATCCAACAAACTTAGTGTCCCAATCTAAAACTATGGTCTTTGGCAAAACATGAAGTCTCACTACTTCTCTGAAAAACAATTCTGCTACATGAACAACATCATTAGTCTTCTTGCAGGGAATGAAATGTGCAATCTTAAAAAATCTGTCAACCACCACAAAAATTGAATCATGTCCCTGCCGAGTCCTCGGTAAACCAAGAACAAAGTCCATACTGATATCCTCCCAAGGCTTCTCTGGTATAGGTAATGGCTGATACAACCCTGTATTCTGCTTCACTCCTTTCGCCATCTGACATACTCTGCAACTCTGTACAAACTTCTTCACATCTTGATGCAATGGTGGCCAATAATAATTCTCACCAACCAAAGCAAGGTTTTTATCACGACCAAAATGTCCAGCCAATCCTCCACTATGCTTCTCCTTGATGAGATTCTCCTTCATAGAACTTCGTGGAATGCACAATTGGCTCGCTCTGAAAAGCATATCATCCTGGATGATGAAATCTAACCATTTCATCCTGTCTAGAGTAACAGGTTCTGTACAAGCTTTTCAAGCTTCACCAAAATCAGGATCCTCTAAATACAAATTCTTGAGTTCCTTGAACCCAACCACTTCAATTTGCATTTCTGTCAGCAATAGTTGCCTTCTGCTAAGAGCATCTACAACCCTATTAGACTTTCCACTCCTGTGTTTCAAAACAAATGTATGACTCTCTAAAAACTCAACCCATTTCAAATACTTCTGATTCAACTTTCCTTGACTATTCAAATATTGCAAAGCTTGATGATCAGTATACAAAACAAACTCCTTAGGAAGTAGATAGTGTCTCCACTTCTTCAATGCTTGAACTATAGCATAAAATTTTTGATCATAAACAGAATATTTTCTCTTGGCATCATTTAACTTCTCACTGAAATAAGCAACATGTTTACATTCTTGGCTCATAACAGCTCCTATTGCAGTACCACTAGCATCACAATCTACTTGAAACACCTTATTAAAATCTGGAAGTGCTAAAACAGGTTGTTCTGTAACTTTTTGTTTCAACAGTTGAAAACTCTTTTCTACCCCATTAGTCCACTTAAACTCTTTTTTATCCCCTCTCATTGTTTCAGTCAAGGGTCCACAAATACTGCTAAAATTTCTGATAAACTTTCTGTAAAAGCTAGCTAGACCATGAAAAGATCTTACCTCAGTAGCACTCCTTGGAGTAGGCCATTCAAGGATAGCCTGTACCTTCTCTGGGTCCATTTTTAGACCTTCTGTTGAAACTACAAATCCCAAATACACTAACTCTTTCTTCACAAAACTGCACTTCTTCAAATTAATCAACAATTTCTGATCTCTCAACTTCTCAAACACCATACGAATATGCATCATATGCTCCTCCAATGTCTTACTAAAGATCAAAATATCATCTAGGTAAACAATGACAAACTTACCCAAAAATTCTTTTAGAACCTCATTCATGAGCCGCATGAAAGTGCTCGGTGCATTGGTTAGCCCAAAAGGCATTACTAACCACTCATACGGTCCTTCCTTTATCTTGAAGGTAGTCTTCCATTCATCTCCTTCTCTGATGATATCCACTCTTCAGATCTATCTTTGAGAAATACACAGCTCCACTCAAACAATCCATAATATCATCCATTCATGGCAATGGAAACCTGTACTTGATTGTGATCTTGTTTATTGCCCTAGAATCTGTACACATCCTCCATTCTCCATTCTTATTTGGTGCTAATACCGCTGGTATAGCACAGGGACTCAGACTCTCACGGATCAATCCTTTTTGTAACAACTCATGTACCTGTCTGTTCAACTCCTCACTTTCCGCAGGTGTCATTCTGTGTGCTGCCTTATTCGGAAAACTCGCTCCTGGGATCAAGTCCATCTGATGACTGATCTTCCTGACTGGTGGTAATCCATCAGGCACATTATTGTATACAATATCCTAAAATTCATTCAAAAAATTTGCAACTTCTACAGCAACATCTTCGACTTCCTCTTTATCATCTTTTAGAATTAAAGCAAAACATACATGCTCATGCCTCATACCATCTAGAAAATTTCTTCCATCAACAAAAGTTATCTTTGCATTACCACATACCTTTTCTTCAGTCTCCTTCAATGGTTTTAGCTTATGTCGCACTCCATCCTTTGTCAGGGAATAGGTATTCACACGACCATCATGTACAGCACATCTGTCAAACTGCCATGGTCTACCTAACAACATATGACATGCATCTATAGATATGATATCACACAATACCTCATCTTGGTATCCACCAACCTTGAACTTCACTAGGCATTGTTCATTAACCATGACCTTGTGGTCATCCTGTACCTGAGCAATCCGATATGGATGTGGGTGTTTCTATCTCTTGAGCTTCAACTTTGTCACCATCTCTTCTGACACCAAATTGTCAGTGCTTCCACTATGAATAATCACATCATAATATTTACCTTCACACTTGCACCTAGTGCGAAACAGGGTCCTCCTTTGCTCAGGTTCATTCTCACCACTCAACAGGACTCTTCTGTTAATCAATGTTTCTCCTCTTTCAACATTTTCAAAATTTGATGATTTGGCATCTTCATCTACATGTGCAACTCTAGCCTGGCCTTCATTTCTCTTGTCTGTTCTACCTTGGCGCTGAGGACATTCAAATGCCCTATGACCTTCTTCTCCACAGTGAAAACATGTTCCACGGAAGCCTCCTCTTCCTCTTCCTCTTCCTCTTTGATCTCTATTACTCTGATCCTCGAAATGATTGGAATTATTTTTTCTCTGATTCTGACTGCTACTGGCCTCATCCTTCTTTTTCGGATCTTCATTTCGGCCACCATATGACCATCCGCCAGATCTTCTACCACGACCTCTTCCATTTTGTCTACTCTCAAACTTTTTGTTAAGCTTTTCCTCTACTTTTAGGGAAAACTGGTATGCCTCCTCAATACTATTCATTCGAACTAGATTCAACTCCTCCTAAATGCTTGACCTTAACCCATTAAGGTATCGAGCAACTTTCTCCTTATCAGCTTCTGCATGGCCTGTTCTGATGAGGAGTCGATAGAACTCATCTGTATACTCCTGAACAGATCTTACTGCTTGCTTCAAACTCTGCATTTTCTTTAGTAGGTCAAGCTCATAATCAACAAGAATGAACTGTCGCTTCAATTTATCCACCATCCGATCCCATCTTGTGATTTTATCTTTCCCTCTTCTACTTCGCTCCAATTGAATTTCTTGCCACCAGATCTTCGCATGACCTTTCAATCTGGTCTTCACAAATTTGACCCTATTAGGATCTTCAACATCTTCATACTCAAAATATTCCTCACATTCATTGATCCAGTTAATCAGTTCCTCTGGGTTAAGATTTCCAGAAAATGTAGGAACCTCAATCTTAGGTCTTTTCCCAATCTTGGAAATCACCCGACAAAGTCTTTCTTCCTCCTGGTTCACAATTTCAACTTCTCCTTTTTGAGATTCTTCTTCAGCTTCATCCTCGCTTTCATCTCTGACATTAAGATTCATTCCTCTATGAATCTCTTCTTGCAATGCTCACACTTGTCTCTGCAGCTCTCTAAGCTCAGGTGTCACAACACCAACTCTTCCACCACATTCTCTTTGTGGAGGCATTTTAGTGATGCGCGCTGAAACCCTAACCACGGTCCTAGTGCAAACTGCCTCAGAGTCGGCGATCTGTTTACACACTCAAGAACTCCTGCTCTTATACCACTTGATGAAGGGTGTCAAACACATAACCAAAACACATAACAGATATAGAGAAACAACAATAATATGCAAGAACAGAAAATTGGCTTCTTATTATCTCCACAAATGTCGAATTACAAACTTTCATAATTACAATATGCAAAGCCACATGGGCATTCCCTTACAATATTCTGTAGGACAAAGCCTCGAACTATTACCCAGATCTACTACCTAGAACTATTATGAACTGCCTAAGACAATAATACAGCCTTCTTTATATAGATAATTTTTCCACTGCCTGGGAAGGTTCCAGAATTTTAGCTAATAAGGCAGACCAAACTTAGAATTATTTTATTTTACATTTTATTACATCATATTCGGCTCAAGATAACCTTTGAAACCCGAACAGAAATTTTGAAGAAAATTATTTTTCGTCATTTCAGGTGGCCCAACTTCCGAAGACCATAAGTCATCACTAGTTGACCCGATCGGCTATTATAACCCCATTTTGGAAATACCACGAAGCACTCTACAGGCATGATTCGTGCAAGCGCCCATCACCAAAATTTTCAACCTCATCCGGGGCCTCTAAAGCCTTCAAAACTGAGTTCAAAGTTTCTGTACCCTACTGCCAATACCAAAAATCTTCAATATCTTCCAATATACACTTGATCTGGTAATGAAACTTTACTGGCAAACTTATATGACCAAAATGAACCTCCAAGAAAGAAATCAGATCATTCTGAGCACATACAAAAATTACCAAAAATAGTAACTTTCCATAAATAGCATCTCTGCACAAAATAACCCTTGTTGAATATAAAAATAGAAATATTTTTGGGTGATGGAAGATTTCTCTTACACCCAGGATGCTCCTCCATCAGACACCCAGGGTAATTTGAGAAGTGACCCTGTCATGACTTAGGTGTGCAGAGGACAATAATACAGCCTTCCTTATATAGGCAATTTTTCCACTGCCTGGGAAGGTTCCAGAATTTTAGCCAATAAGGCCAACCAAACTTAGAATTATTTTATTTTACATTTTATTACATCATAGTCGGCTCAAGATAATCTTTGAAACCCGAACAGAAATTTTGAAGAAAATTATTTTTCGCCATTTCAAGTGGCCCAACTTTCGAAGACCATAAGTCATCACCAGTTGACCCGATCGGCTATTATAACCCCATTTCAGAAACGCCACAAAGCGCTCTACAGGCTTGACCTGCGCAAGCACCTGTCACCCAAATTTTTGACCTCATTCGGGGCCTTTAAAGCCTTCAAAACTAAGTTCAAAGTTTCTGTACCCTGCTGCCAATACCGAAAATCTTCAATATCTTCCAATATACACTTGATCTGGCAATGAAACTTTACTGGCAGACTTATATGACCAAAATGAACCTTCAAGAAAGAAATCAGATCATTCTGAGCACATACAAAAATTACCAAAAATAGTAATTTTCCATAAATAGCAGCTCTGCACAAAATAACCCTTATTGAATATAAAAACAGAAATATTTTTTGGGTGATGCAAGATTTCTCTTACACCTAGGATGCTCCTGCATCATATAATCTAAAACATTAATGTAAAATTTAATACAAAACCAAATCTAAAAATTGTTGGAAATTAATCCGAACTACTCTATTTAATTTTGCTGTATCATTTTCCTTTCACGCAATAGAACAATATGTAATGTTTTATGTTAAAATCTTTTCAAAGTCATTTACTTCTGCAGGCTGTTAAATTAGCATTTAATTATTTTTTACTAGGCTCACGTAGCTTCCTTAAGTTTTTTTGTTATGTTATTTTTAGGAGTATGTAATGCTGGAAATAGATTGAATATTATGAAGGAGAAATAAGGGTTTTCAAAACAAGTTCATTTTAGAGCCCAAGCTCTGTTAATATCTGTTGAATCCTATAATCTTGTTACAACAACTCATTTCCTTTTTCTGGGTGTTTAAATTTATGTAAAAAATGCAGATTTTATTTTCTCTGTTATGCTCTGCCTCGTTCTATCACATGGTATCAGAGCTGAAGGTTGTTTAGTGGAGCCAGAGGTTGTTTATGAGAGCTGAAGGTGAATCAAAGAGGATTTTAAGAAGACTGAATTTTCTTCAGAGCAAAGGTATTTATAGGCAACAATGGCAAGTACAAGTTTGACAAATCAATAGATTCCACAGTTCAATGGGAAAAATTATGACTATTGGGCAATCACAACGAGGGCATTATTTTGTGCTCAAGATTTATGGGAGCTTATTGAAAATGGTTACCGAGAACCAGTAGATGCAACAACATATAATGCAATGACTCAGGCTGAGAAAGATTTGTTAAAGGAAAATAGAAAGAAAGATTCAAAAGCCCTCTTCTTCATCTTTCAAGGTGTGAATGAAAGTATTTTTCCAAGAATTCAAGCAGCTACAAAGTCCAAGCAAGCATGGGACATTCTTCAAATAGCCTATCAAGGAATGGAAAAGGTAAAAATAGCTAAGCTACAAACGCTAAGAAGAGATTTTGAAACAATCTACATGAAAGAATCAGATACAATAGACACATTCTTCACCCAAATCATTGGTTTGGTAAATCAAATCAGATCACATGGTGACATTCTTGAAGAAAGGAGAGTTGTTGAAAAGATTTTAAGAAGTTTGCCTACAAGGTTTGAATCTATTGTAGTAGCCATAGAAGAGACAAAAAATCTCTCATAGTTTTCAGTTGATGAACTTCATGCATCACTCATTTCTCATGAGCATAGATTGAGTAGGTCAGCAACTTCAAATTTGGAGCATGCATTCAAGATACAAGTCTCAATCAACACTGGTAGAGGTAGAGGAAGAACAAATTTTAGAGGTAGAGGAAGAAATTCTTATAGAGGCAGAAGAAACACAAGTGGAAGGGGCAACAACTCATCAAGCTCAAGTGGAAGAGGTAACAGCCAATACCCAAGTCAATACTCACCTCAAAATTAGTCTCAAAGCCAAAGGTATGACAAATCCTCTGTCCAATGTCATTATTGCAAGAAATTTGAGCATTATTTGAATGAGTGTAGAAAGAAACAATATGATTTTAGACAACAAAATGAAAATTTCATGACAGAAAATCAAAACCAAAAACCAGAACAGAACACCATGTTTTTGGCATGCAATGTTGCATAGGCAAGTGAAAAAGATGTATGGTTTTTAGATTCAAGTTGTAGCAATCATATGACAGGGAATTTGGAAATGTTTTCAAGCTTAGATAAAAGTGTGAAATCTGATGTAACATTGGGCAATGACAATAAGGTAGAAGTCAAAGGAAAAGGGAATATCAATATTCTAACTAAAAAGTGGGAGAAGAAACCTATGACTAATGTTTATTTTGTTCCTAGTTTAAAACATAATCTAATGAGCATTGGGTAGCTTGTTCAAAATGGTTATAGGGTATTTTTCAAAAATAGAGAGTGCACAATTTTAGATAAATTCCCAAGTAATTAGCTCATTGCCAAGGTTCAAATGACCAATAATAGAATGTTTCCTCTAAAGATTATGCCAAATTTGAATGTGAAATATGCTCAAGCACAAGCTACAATGCATACGCAAGATAATAAAGAAGTTGCAGCAGTCAAACAAATAATCCTTCAAGCAGAAATAAAAGATGAGAATTGGTTGTGGCATCTTAGATTTGGGCATTTAAACTTTGCAGCTTTAAATTTGCTTCATAAGAAAAGCATGGTCAATGGATTACCATTAATAGAGAAACCTGAAAGATTATGTGAAGGGTTCATCTTAGGAAAGAAACATCGAGAATCATTTCCAATGGGTAAGTCAATGAGAGCTAAGGCACCTTTAGAAATTATTCACTCAGATTTGTGTGGCCCAATGCAAACACCCTCAATTGGTGGAAGATTTTATTTTTTGACATTCATTGATGACTATACAAGGAAAACATGGGTTTATTTTCTAAAGCATAAGAGTGAGGTGTTTGAATACTTTTGTCAATTCAAAGCTCTTGCTAAAAAATAGAGTGTTCATTACATCAAAGTATTGAGAACGGATAGAGGTGGTGAGTATATCTCAAATGATCTTTTAAGATTTTGCAAAGAGCATGGAATTAATAAGCAATTTAGGACAAGATATACCCCTCAACAAAATGGCATAGCTGAATGGAAGAATAGGACAATTATGGAAATGGCTAGAAGTATGTTGAAAGACAAACATTTGCCAAATGAGTATTGGGCTGAAGCCATATCATGTGCAACATATATTATGAATAGATGTCCAACAAAAAGTGTCAAAAATATGATTCCTGAAGAAGCATGGAGTGGAAGAAAACATAGTGTTTCTTATATGAAAGTATTTGGATGTGTGGCATATGCACATGTACTGGATGAATTGAGAAGGAAATTGGACAACAAGGGAGAAAAATGTATATTTGTGGGATACAGTGATGAATCAAAAGTATACAAATTATACAATCCAATCAGCAAGAAGGTCATAATTAGTAGAGATGTGCAATTTGTAGAAGATGAAGCATGGGATGGAACTTTGGATAAAATAGTCAATATTGTAACCAATTTACCACAAGAAGAAAATGAAGAAATTATACCCGCAAATATCCCTCCAAATGTGACTCCTCGCACTCCTATACAAGGACAAAAAAGTGTTCAAAGGACACCATCATCAAGTATGAGGACAGCCCCACACACACAAGCAAACACACCATCAAATGTGCAACACACACCATCTTCAATTGCAACTCTTGGTACTGTTCCATCAAGTCCACAATCTACAAATTCAAGTGACATGTCAAATCTTACATTAGCAAGCTTAAGAAGACAAAAAATCAGAAGTTTAAGAGATATTTATGAGCAAGATGATAGAGAAAGTAGTATAGATCTAAATTCTCTTTTTGCATTGTATTCACATGTTGATGATCCAATTCACTTTGAAGAAGCAATTAAAGAAGAAAAATGGATAAATGCAATGGATGAAGAAATTGATGCAATTAGAAGGAATGAAACATGGGAGTTGGTTAGTCTTCCTCAAGAAAAAGAAGTTATTGGAGTAAAGTGGGTTTATAAAACAAAATTGAATGCAAATGGTGATGTGCAAAGACACAAGGCAAGACTCATAGCAAAAGGTTACTCACAACAGCCTGGGGTAGACTACAATGAGACATTTGCACCAATGGCTTGTTTAGACACTGTGAGGACAATACTCGCCATAGTAGCTCAAAACAAATGGGCAGTATATCAAATGGACATAAAGTCAGCTTTCTTGAATGGAATATTACAAGAAGAAGTCTATGTGGAGCAGCCACCTGGGTATGAGATTTTGGGTCATGAAAATAAAGTTTACAAGCTCAAGAAGGCTCTTTATGGACTCAAACAAGCCCCAAGAGCATGGTATAGTACATTTGACTCTTATTTTTTGCAAAATAGATTCAATAGATGTAGCAGTGAGCCTACATTGTATACCAAGATGAATGAAAATGGTAAAATCTTAATTGTTTGTTTATATGTTGATGATTTAATTTTCACAGGTGATTTACCAATTGACATGTTTAAATCAGAAATGACAAAAACATTTGAGATAACTAATTTGGGTTTAAGGAAGTTTTTTCTTGGCATTGAAGTAAATTGGAGTGAAAAGGGAACTTTCATCTCTCAATCTAAGTATGCAAATGACATCTTGAAAAGGTTTAATATGATGAATTGCAAATCAGCTCCAACACCTATGGTCATAGGTTTGAAATTAAGTAAAGATGACAAAGGAGATGATGTAAATTCAACTTTGTATAAAAGAATTGTTGGCAACCTTATGTATATAACAGCCACAAGGCCAAACATAATGTTTTGTGTAAGCTTGATTTCAAGTTTCATGGAGACTCCAAAAGATTCACATTGGAAAGAAAGAAAAAGGATTTTAAGATATTTAAGTGGAACAAATAATTATGGGATCCAATACACAAGCTCAAATGAATTCAAACTCATAGGATATACAGACAGTGACTGTGATGGAAGTATTGATGATAGAAAAGCACTTCTAGTTATATTTTTCATTTTGGATCAGGTATAGTATCATGGGCATCAAAGAAACAACCAATTGTTACTCTTTCATCTATTGAATCAGAGTATGTAGCAGCCACAAGTGCATCAAGTCAAGCTGTTTGGATGAGAAGAGTTTTGAAAGATCTCAGACAAAAACAAGAAGAAGCGACAAAGATCTATTGTGATAACAATTCAACCATAGCATTGTCAAAGAATCCAATTTTTCACAAAAGGAGTAAACATATAGACACGAGGTATCATTTCATCACAGAGTTGATCAACAATGGAGAAATCTACTTGGAACATTGCAGGTCTGAAGATCAATTAGCAGACGTCTTCACTAAGGCACTGGGAAAAGAGAGTTTTATTTATCGAAGAGATCGATTGGGCATCAAAGAATGCATCAGTTGTGATTAAAGGGGAGTGTTGGAAATTAATCCCAACTACTCTATTTAATTCTGTCGTATCATTTTCCTTTCACACAACATAACAATATTGAATGTTTTAAGTTAAAATCTTTTCAAAGTCCTTTACTTCTACAGGCTATTAAATTAGCATTTAATTTTTTTTACTGGGCTCACATAGCTTCCTTATGAAGCCAAGTTTTTTTTGTTATGTTATTTTTAGGAGTATGTAATGTTGGAAATAGACTGAATATTATGAATGAGAAACAGGGGTTTTCAAAACAAGTTCATTTTAGAGCCCAAGCTCTGTTAATATCTATTGAATCTTATAATCTTGTTACAGCAACTCATTTCTTTTTTCTAGGTGTTTAAATTTATGTAAAAAATGCAGATTTTGTTTTCTTTGTTATGCTCTACCTCTTTCCAGCAAAAACAGTCTTATAATTTCATGAATTTTTAAAAATCAATATACGAAAACCACAGAGTTCAACAAATAAAATTTAGTTTAGAAACACATTAACAAGTTTGGATCAAAACACATGAAGCCCTTTTATTACTTTTCAAACTTTTTAAGAAAATATTTTACAAAGGGAAAAAACCCTTGTGTACAACAACGACAAACTCTCTACACATACATGGGGATCTTGGTAACAATCATCACCCTTGTACAATAAATTTCTATAACGAAATATCTTATAATATTTACAACGCTACATACACTCTAGACAAGATTTTGTGGTTAGCTTAGGGAGCTAAACTGGTCGCTGTGAGATTATTCCATGGGATGTAACCACTTCTTCCATTATATCCCACCCACAAGTGTTGTTGAAGATCAGATTGCCATATATAAGAATCCTGCATATCCTCAGCACTCCTTAGAAGACAGGAGAAGAGTCTATGAGCCAAAATAGAGAACTGCCTAAGCATTAATGGTATGTTTCTAGTGGAGGAAGAGATGTATTCAGTTGAAGAATACAACACATCTAACAAACTCATCATTTTTCCAATCCTTGATCTTTCTATGTTATGTCAATTTTTCATTGCCTAAATATTATCAGATTTAATAGTCAAGCTGTAATTTTGTAGGCGTAAAACTTAAACAATATAAGGTCAAAACTAAAGAAACTTAAGGAAAACCCACAGATTTCGTTACATCAAGGGTGGCAGTTGAATATGAGAAGAGTTGAATGTGCATTTCAAGGAGGATTGGTTCTAGATGAAAATTTTCCATCATTCTAGGTTATCTGTCAAACTCAAGTGGCTCTTTTAAATGTGCATGGTCCCACAAACTGTTAACCACTCATGATTTCCAGAAACCGTGTAGTCTAGTCAGATTGGCTATTTCAGTATTGTTTACATAGGTTGTACATGATGGAAAATATCAATAATTTGTGCGAAAAGGATGTAACTAGCTTAACTATTTCTACGTATTGCGTTTATTAGAGACAATATGTTGTCTTTTAACTTAAACAAGTATGACTTTCTCCATATCCATGGCCCACATGTGACCTTTTCATTGATTATGAATTTTTGTTGTAATCAATTATTTATTTATTAACAGAATATGAGCTTTTGAAACGATCAATTAATTATTTAAATTTAATAGGTTGGCATTTTTTATTAATAATGTGGTTATATTATATTGTTCTACTTAGGATCAAATCAATGATAAAAGAATTAATAATATGCTAATAATTGTTATAATATTTATATAAATTTATATATTTATGTAGTTGTATTACTTATGTACAATTTTTTGTTTACAATTATTTTAGTCATATCATACTATCCTTTCCAATTGTATGACTAGATTATATACTAGTATGTTAATATGATTTAGAACAACAAAGAGGGGTGGTGAATTAGTTGTTCTCAGGTCCTGATGTATAAAACAATCTCAAATTTTTCTCTTTAAATAAAATCTAATAACCAAAATAAACTTGGTCATCACTAATTCAATAATAGAAACATATAACAATGCAGTCCACTACCCAGATGTAACTTAACTTGTAAAAAATAGAAATGTTCAAATGAAAACATTCATACAAGTATTAACACCAGGATTTATAGTGGAAAACCAATTTGGAAAAAACTACTTTGTAACATGCTACTATTATTTTCACTTTTCTAAAGTGAGCTCAGTAAAAAGCCAACCCTGTCAAAGGTTACAATATACACTGTCAGGTGTGACCCAGTTAAAAGATTTCAATCACCCTGTTAAAAGTGAGCCTAGTCATAGGCCTTACATACACTCCATTAGAATGCAACCTTGTTTAAAGGATTTATCATATGACTGTTAGGTCAACCTCTGTTAAAAAGATTTTGACTATTACAATGGTTAGAAAGTAGCAGCAATATTTATCTGAAAAATATACAACTCACTTAGAAAATATCAGATCTGATTCCGTAAACTAATGTTGGTTTATTGACTTTGAAACTTTTCCATCTCCATCTCTAATCTGCTCAGAACTTTTCTTCAAGAAACCACCACAATTGTCCTTCAACCTTTTCTACTTATATAGTCAATAAAACTTTATTGATCTTCCAACATTCTCTGTTCACCCATGCACTTACATATCCAAATGCTCAGGTTCCCTTAATACTTTCCTCAATTAGGTTAACTCATCTTATGTCTCTCAATCTCATTCGTAGATCTTAGGGTTAGGTCAGATTCATTGAATCTAACCACTTCATGTTCTTTGGCTCATTTTTTAGAATCATCTCAAATCTCTTAAAGATTTACAATAAAACATTTTACAGTGCATTTAATACTTTCAAACAATCAATAAATAAAGTCAACACATTTTACATAATCCAAGAATTCAACAATGTTGGCTCCAAAAATAAATTCTCTTCAAATATAAAATTGTTGATGGTTAGTCAATACTGTGATCAACTACTCGGTCTTCATGTAGAAAGCTTAGTCATTACTAAAAATGTTTCCTCGGCTTAGACTATCTTCCTCAGCAATTAACTGTTGTTCGGTCGACACTAAAATTTTTCTCGGCATACACTGACTCGACCGACACTAACATTACTCAGCTTTAACATGATTTCTCCATTCTTTTCTCGGTCAAGCCTACCAATTTAGTCTTCAGTCTTACTAAGATAAACAATACATTGTCTCATTATTGTACAACATAGTCAAGTACACTTTGTAGTATCAAGATAACTCAACCTTTCCTTAGGTGCTATTGTTACCAACCTTGCCTAGCCCCTTAGCAACACTCAAATAGATATAGTACTTTCCTAAGTAGCAATAGTCTTACCAGTTAAGGTTTGACATCAATGACAATACAAAAATTATTTCAATTGCAGTTTCCAACATAGTATGTATCATTGACTTCACTTTCTTGTTTTAGCTCAATGTGTTTATATAAGGTAAGAACCTAGAGTTCAATGAATGACTACCACATCAACTATCTTGAAGCTAAGTGTTATGCTCCACTTGTTGATGTTATATTGTATTGTCAAATTTATAGAAGCCACATGCTTGACTCACACTCACCTTAATATATTTTGTGCTTGGTTTGGTTTTACGTTTTATACAAGAACAACATGAGCTTCATTGTAAAGTTTCGATATGCAGTTTTCCTTACATAAAGGATACTCATCATTATGGGATTCATTATGTAGTAAATATAGGACTTGATTTGGTTGGAAATATAAATTTTTATTGGGTTAGTGATATTAAAGATCCTAAGTCTACTTTATACTATAAATTTCTAGTTCTAGACACATTTGTCTGTAGAGTAAGAAACACCATTGTATTATTCTCTAGTTGAATAAGGTTGAGTATCATAGAGCTAGTAATGCCACTACTAATGCTACTTAATTTCAAAATATTTTGACTATTTTGTTGTCACCATTCCACATCTCACTATCCTTCATTATGACAATGAAAGCACCATATATATCTTTGAAAAATCAATTTAACCAATAGTATACCAAATACATTGAGATCCATACATGAACAAAATTAGGGAATTGATACAAGAGTAGGTCATTGATTTGTTGTTTTATAGTACAATAGAGTAGGTTACAAATATATTAACCAAACCCTTCACTCAGAGTGATTATTGTCATTCTGGAGCTCTCTTGTAGTCAACATGAATTCCATTTGTTCTGCACTTTCAATTGTTGTGACTCAAGATTGGTCATTTTATCAGATAGATGTTAAGATTTCCTTCCTACATGGTGAACTTGAGGAGAGGATCTACATGGAGCACCAACCATGCATTGTGTAGAATTATTCACATGTTTTCAAGGAATATAACTCACTATGTGGTCTCAAGAAAGACCTCAAAGCTGGGTGTGAGTAGATGGATAGTTTCTTGCTTGCTTCTAGATTGACTAGATGTCATTATGATCCTATAGACTATATTCAAAGGTGTGAGGAAGATCTTCTCATTCTTGTTTTTTATGTGGATGATTTGATTCTCATAGAGAGTTGCTAGTCTTTTATTAAGGATACACAAAGATCCCTAATGGAGGGTTTTAATATGACCAATATTTGTCTATTGCATTAATTCATTATTCTTCAGGTTCATTGGTATTCTATAGGTATTTATATCTTATAGTAGTAGTGTGATCTTGATTTGCTTTATAGATTTGGATGACCAATTACACACCTGACCCTACTCCTTTTCAGATAGGTGTTGCGCTATTTACTAGTCTCACTAATGGGTCAATTTATGCTATTTTATATTAGCAAATAGTTCAAGTAATCTTGTGTTCTTGACATATATTCATCTTAATACATTCTTTCAAATTGGTCTCAAGTCTCTTGTTTCTCTCAAGATCTTCATAATTATTGATTGGATGGTAGCCAATTATATCATGTAGTACATTTAGCTAACTACCTAGTTTGGTATTCACTATACATCAAGTGCTACTAAGATTGTGGGCTCCAATGGTATAGATTGGGTCGGTGATGTTGATGATCAAAAGTTTACTTTTGGCTTTTTTTTTGGTTTTAGTCCACTTTCTTGGTCTTGTAAGAATTGAACTACTACTGCATTATTACCAATTAAGTCTATGTATTGAGCATCAATATTATCTAGTCAAGAGAATATTTGGATTTGATAGTTCATGGCTATGTTTGGCCTTTCTCCTAATCAAACCACTAATATTTGATATTATAAGTAGAGTTCCATGTGTATTTCAAGTAATAGAATACATGATTAACTCAATAATAATATTTAGATCCACATACACTTCATTTAGTATCTCAATTAGGATGGTATTCTTGTTTTTGAGAATATGCCTATAAAGAAACAAATTATGGACATCTTAATTAAACCTTTGACATCACTATCTGTCATTGTGATCAATGTTAGAGGTGACGGAAGTATTCCTTGTAGGGTGGGTTTTGAGGAGTCCTCCTTCATTTCACTATTTTTCAACTTTGTTATTTTCTCTCTTTAAAAGAGGAGTTTACTCTCATAGAGTTTTTCTCCTTTTCTGTAGTTGTGAGAGATTTTCATTTCATTTAGGACCCAGAATATATTTCATATTACATATTATATTTGAATTTGTTTGTTGCATCTCCTTCATATTTCTCCCTAAGTTGTACTTAAGGGTGGCAGGGGATGTTGGTATATACTTTTTTGTTGTGCACATTTTTTTTTTATTAGGTCAGAAGCAATTTTGAAATGTCCTGATCCCTTTTACAGAGAAAGATAAAGCATTCAGCCCAAGAAAAGAAAAATCAACAACACAAAACATCAACTACAAAATACCAAGGAAAAAAAGAGCCCTACCAACACACTAGACCCCACCCAAATTTAAGACGGTTTAAAAAATAGTCTAAAGAGCTTTCCTTAACCTTAGAAATAGGGTCTTTCTCTCCATGTCTAAATGTATTATGATACAAAGGAATCAACATATCACTGGTAGGATCTTCCAACTCCTTGGTAGGATTGTCCATAGGAGGTTTCATTTCCATATCTTTTCGAACCTCAAGAATAGAGGTGTAAGACTCCAAAGAAACAAAGGTCTTATCCTTCTCTATTAAATGGTACATAGGGGGTCGAGCCTCCAAAATAAAGGGGGAAGAATCCTTAGTAATAGACGTTTTATTCTCTATTTTTTAGACAAAGTTTTGATTCTTCCTATTAGAAAAAGTAGTGGAGGCATATCCCACTTTACCACAACAACAACAACAAATAAAGGAGAGTCCACAAATTCAATCCACTGCACCCAGGTACCAAAACGAGAGGATATGATAACATTACAAGAAAGCACTTGATTTGTTTCAACTTAAACACAAAATCTAGCAAACAAAAACCACTTCTTAACTTTGTTAACCTTATTTGTGGAACAATATTGACCAAACGAGTTGGCAATAATCCTAAAAATCCTTTAATGCTAGAATTGTAGAAGCTGCCTTGGAAAATGAGCTGAGATAGGAAACTTGAAGCTTTCCAAATGTGGGTTGAAACTAGGACACCAAGGTTGAATACAAAGACCATTTGTGCCTCAAAAACAAGGGCCACCTTGAAGAATTGTAAAATAATCCTCTTCACTTGAAAATGGAAAAGAGAAAGAAATCATATAATATCCTTTTTACCTCAACCTTTCTAGTAAGATTCCAAGATTGAAGAATCCAATTGCAGACAATGTGGATATTGGGAAAATTTCCACAAAATCTTCAAACAAGAGATTTTACCAACCAAATTTTTGACTTATCAATGCAAGAGTAAAGAACAAGGAGCTCTAGAAAACTAACAGTCATTACCAAAAAAGGCTTGTTGAAGCTTCACCAAAACACAAAATCCCTAATAGCCTCATTAGAACTAGTAGCATTGGGTTCCTTAGAGAACTCACAGATAGAAATAGGGTGGAAAAAGGCAGGTTGTGTCTCACCATCATGATGAGAGTTCATAGAAGAAGTAAAAAAATCAACATGAGGAACATTCAAAACAAGAGTAGAGGGAACATGGCCCTCAACTTTATCACAAGAAACTCCATCCCCTTCATTAATCTTCAAAATAAAAGCATAAACAAGGGCCTCATTGGGAGAAGCCCCATCCCCTTCAATGATCTTTAAAGTAGACTATGTATCACATTTTTTTAACTTTACTTAAGTAAGAATATTTTCTATTTAATTGCATTTTAAATTATATATTATTCAATAATTTTAAGTGTATTTAACTTTTTTCATTTGGATATTTGGAGGTTATTGTTCCTATTTTTCATCACACGTAGCTATATGTCATGGGGTTGGTACATTGTGTAATATCTCATTCTCATAAATACAATAGACTAAAAGAAGAACGGTAGAAAATTAATATTTTATTAAATGAAAATAGATCACCTTTGTACAAGCTTGTATACAGTTTCGTAACTGTAACTCTGTAATGACATTATAAACAATGTAATAACAAGGGTTGTTGCATAGTTACAAATAAGAAGCTATACACAAGTTTGTATAGAGGTGATCCATTTTCATTTAATAAAATATAAGGTTTCTACGCCATTCAACTTTCATTTGGTTTTAGAGCACAGTTCGCTCCTGTGGCATTGAGAGCGGGAAAGTGATATGGAACCCATGAATAATGTATGTCGTGTTATTAAGAGTATAATAGCTCTCAAGCTATCATATCATTGATGATGTTTATCATGAGTAACTTCATTTGAAAGGTCAATTTAGAAGTTTCAAGAATCGTAAAGTTTTCATTCAATAGAAGTTTTCACAGTGAAGAAAATATGTTGTGGCGATGAACGTTTCCAGCCATCTCTAAATCTAATGGTCTGGGCATATAATTCAAGAAGCTCCGACTAAGCCTTTGGACATGTAATCTCTCAGAGAAAAAAATGACTTTTATATATACCTTGCTACTGCGATGAATTTTTTATTTCTGTTGCCTTGTAAACTCAATATCAAGTTTCCAAAATTTAGCGTCTATTATACTGCAAGTCTATTTTTCACACCATTTCATTTAGCATCTCTACTAATATCTATATTATGATATGGAAAATACTTGCAAACGAGACAAAGTAATGATTCACTTGTCTCTTTTGCAAATATTTTCCATATCGTAATGTGATATTAGTAGAGATGCTAAATGGAATAGTGTGAAAAATAGACTTGCAGTATAATAGATGCTAAATTTTGGAAATTTAATTTTGAGTTTACTAGGCAACAGAAACACAAAATTCATCACAATAGCAAGGTACATATAAAATTCATTGGTGTTGTGAGAGATTTCATGTCCAAAGGCTTAGTAGGAGTTGTTTGAAGTGTATGCCCACACCTTTAATTTTAGAAATGTCTGGAAGAGTTCATCTCCGCAACATATTTTATTCACTCCACAAACTTCTTTTGAATGCAAACTTTGGGATTTTTGAATCTTTTAAATTGACATTTCAAATGAAGTCATTCATGAATATCATGATCAATAATATGATATCTTTAGAGCTATTATAGTCTTAATACCACGAGGACATAAATTATTCATGGGTTCTGGTGGTGTTTCCTTTTGATCTTCAGCTTGTAGATTTATACTTTGATGGATAACCTAATATAAATTTGACTCTATCATCACTTCAAAGTCTACAAGGAAGAGGGTCAATTAACAAGGATCAAAAGAGATCCTCCTACACTTTGAGCATTAATGCTTGGGCAGGTGTACCCTTGATTCACTTCTTCAAAAGAATCATAAAATGTTATGCCAATATACTCTTTACTAACTAATGTAAGATTTTATCATTTGAATGTGTGTGTGTGTGGTTGACAAAAATGAAATGCCTCCAGAGGATGGACCAGTGCCTTAACCTAGGGCAAAGAGTCACCCAATTACATACATAACTGAATACCTTAATTCAAACACAATTGAATCCAGGATAAGTGCTTTGCCTATTACCCCTCTCCCTCAGACACAAGGACTTCAGATTCTTACTTGGTTGCAAACTCACTGAACTCATCTAAAAGACTTTAATCCCAACTTTGTTAGGAACTCAGAGATGACTTCACAATACTCTTTGTTTACCATATGCTAATACAATTTGTGACACTAACATATATGAGCTTAGAATCGAAACAAGAAGACATACACAAATGCAAGATTAGAACTCAATAACATTCTAATTAATATATTCAGAATCAATACACAATCAGAACAACACAAGGATAGGAAAGGACACAAAATCCAGCTCCTCTATCAGTAAAACACCATGAACAACCAGCTTGGGACCAAAGAAATTTTTTGAAACCACACCAAATAAAAAATTCTGCAACTTATACTCCCTAGTCATCTTGGAATTCTCAAAGAGAATGAAACAAGCTACAGATGACTTAGGGTTAGGATTTCAACCACCCAACCAACTAGAAATAGTAAAAAATTAATTGCAGGGGAAGAAACCCAGAAAACTAGGAGAAAGAAAGATCCCAGAGTGATCCTCAATCATGATAAATTCTCTGAGAAAGTACTGAGGATCACCAAAACACCCAAAAAGTCAACCCTACAACATGCCTTGAGCACAAAACCATACAGTACAAGTCCTGCAGACAAACACGGCACACCCTAGACCACGCTGCCATAGCGAACAGATCATTTCCCACTAGCTCCAATCGCCTCTGCATTGAATTCTAGTCCTTCCTATCACTGGAAACCCTTCAAAAATTTGAATTTAAATAATAACGGTCATTTCCATGGCGCTTGCAGCAAATCGGCAGTCAACGTTCAAATCTTAACCAACTTTAAGTCATGGCCATTAGATCTTCATGTTTTGCGGTCTTTTAAATCTTAACTCGACTGCCACCTTGGGTTTACTTTAAGCGAACACATGACAAAGCATATCTTGTTCATGGGATGAAAATCTTAACCCACCTTCAACCTTGCGAACTGGCGACTGCACGAAACCACTAACCTCGGCCCCTCATCTAGTGAACTAGCGACAAAAGGTCACCACCAGGACAACTGCTGTCATTTCACATGAACAAGTGAAACCTTTATAAATTTGTCAGCCACTAAACACTTATCCCTACCGCCAAAAGATTGAGAAAATTTGACTGGGCCGGCATCAAGAAGATCGACGACTGCTAAATTTGCAAAGACTTCCAAGATTCTATCAGATTTCATGCCCACCATTAGATTGAGAATCTCCTCCCTACCCTGACAACCCTCTGACATGATACAAAATCAATGGCCATCACAAGATCTTAAGATTTTGACACAGTCGATGAGATCATACGTCATTTGTCGATTCACTAAAAGGATCAGGACCCACTGACACATCTGAAAGATCAGGTCCCACTGACAACAAGCCACTATGCAAATACATGGATGAATCAAACAGCACCAACTATGCATATGTGTCAACAGACCCACCTGCCTTCCTTATGAGAATCAACAACTGTCGCTATACCGCTGCACTAAAGGTCGAGCATGTTATATCAGTGGTGTAACGACAGCCACAAGATTAAATCAGACTTTAAACTACCTGAATACTAAGAAGACCGGTCCCACTGACAGGATTCCACCTCATACTACGTGGGCCAATAAAAAACCTCCAAATCAGAATAGCTGGCAAGTGGACCCGCATGAGAAAAAGGCTACGTCACACAAATGGATCAAGGATGGGTGCAACATTGCATACCTCTAACAAAACCCTTTCTCTTCAGCAACAACCATTAGATGAAGATGGTGTCAGAGATGGGCCCAGAAAAATAAAGGTTGTCGAAACATAGGAAAATATTAAAGCATGACTTAGGGAAAATATTTCAGCAGGGAACTATAGGAAAATATTAAAGGCCACCGGGGTGAAGACTTAGGAAAAATTTAAATGGGGCCGACCAAAAATATAAAGCACATGTGAAATAGGACCCTTAAGTGACCCACAAAAAGTATTATCAAAATAGAATAAGGTCAGGGTTTAGACAAAGGGTTTTTGTATGCAACGGCTATGTTTTCAAAAATTTGAACTAGGGCTAAAGGAAGGGACCTAAAAATAACTACAGGGACCAGGGGAAAAGGGCTAGAGATATGAAATTTTTTCAGGGTGCTAACAAGTTCCATATCATTTTCTTGTTCTCAATGCCACAAGAGAAAAACTATGCTCTAATACCAAATGAAAGTGGAATGGTAGAAACCTTATATTTTATTAAATTAAAATGGATCATCTCTATGCAAGCCTGTATATAGTTTCTTAATTGTAACTATGTAACAACATTATAAACAATATAATATATTTCCAGTTCTACTATATTAATGGTTTTGCTAATATTTATGCCAACATAGACATTTGTTGGTAAAATAGCTTCTTTATGTTAATTATCATTGTTCCTATGGAGGTTTGTTTTCATTTGCAAGTCACCCTTTATAATTATAAATGTGAATGTTTTTGATTGTAGGGAAAAATAGGTTTTGAACGGGGACCCGAAACCCCATACAAGCTAAGATAAAAGTTTAAACATTGAAGCACACCAAAAAGAGTTAGGAATGGAAATCAGTATGCTAAAGCCAAAACTAAACAACAAAAAACCTAGAAAAAAACCAAAGACTAGAGATCAGCAGAAAAAGAGGCAACCAACACCAGAGACCAGAGCCCTAGACAAACTCCTTGCAAGCCTCATTGGCTTCCTACTTCGCTTCAGATATCCTCTTTATCGCTGCATTGAACTGTGAGAGTTCCTGGATCCTTTCATGAATTTTCTTCCTTCTTGCTGATCTTGTGCATTTTCCAGGGCCATCATCTTCCAGGTTCTCTATGATATCCTCTAGTTTTTTACTAGGGGATCCATTATCCAGCTCAGCCTTAATGGTCAGGAAACAATCCATGGCCGAACCCATGAATTTGTTGTAGTCTTGCATGTGTTTTTTCATAGTGTTCTCCATGGTTTCCATTCTAGCTTGTAACTCCTGCACATTTTTATCCTCTTCATTAGTATCCTTGTCCACCATAGTTTTAGGGCCAGCCTCAAACAGAGTCTACAGAGATTCCACTTTAGCAACAATAGAACGGTACTTAAGGTTTAAGTTCTTAATCTCTTGGAAAACCCATTTAATTAATCAAAAGGAGTACATGGAAGTAGCTTTGGCCATTTGGAGAACCCCAAATGGGGGATCAATCTTATCATCCATGTCTTCCCTCAGTAATTGAACATTCCTTTCCTGCAAGTCCACCGTTTTGATAAAAGGGATAGTCCAAGAACTACGAGGGGCATTATCAGTCTCCTTCTTTGGTAAAGTTGACTCCTTGGCACGGGGAGTATTCTCCATCTCTGTTGCATCCATCTAAGAGTCCTGACCAACATCCATAACCACTTCAAGTTCTGGAGATATAAGCACATCATGGTCTTTAGAACTATCATACTCAACCAAAATTGGCACTTTCTGACCTCCCACATCCTCCTTCTTTTCCTCTTTGTTCTTCCTGCTATCTAAGGTTTTGCCTTTGTCCAGAGAGCCTATAACCTCATCATCCATGTTGTCATTCTCCTCTGAAGCTGAATTCGAGATCGAGGAGGAAGAGTAACTATCCTCCTCAGTGGAATCATCCATATTATCATAGCCTTCCACACTATCAGTAGAGGTATCCATTTCCATGGTAGTATCCTTACCCTTAAGTTTTTTATCAGTTGAACTCTTATCTTTCACATTCTCATCCCTAATTCTCTTTTTACCTGAACCAGATTTAGACGGGGAGATGACAGGGCTAACACTAGCCATCTTTTTTATGTGTTCAACAATTAAGAGAATCAACCCCTCATGAAGAATGGGTTTCTTCTCCTTCTTCTTGTGCTGCGAAATACTTAAATAGAGAGATTGCAAAATGTAGAAAGGAAGGGACACCCTAATTTTATGCCAAAAATGACAAAGCAAAACAAAGTGGTAAGAATGGGCTCTTTTAAACCTACCATCCATGGTCTACTGTCATAACAGTAGCCCAAATTTCTTTGAATGAAGCCACATCATAGCACCCTCCAGGCTCTTTAACAAGGTTTTTTATCTCCTTTGTACTCTTGGGAAAGCACCGAATGGCCTTTTGTGACACCTTACTGTCCCGGAAGAATTTGATGCCGTTCGTGCTAAGCCTAGAAATCTCAGCAATGAAATCCTCTGTGATGTTCATAGTGATGCCTGCTATAGTAACGGCCCCATCTTTCCAAGAATCAACAAAAACTTTAGTCGCACTGTCTTTCACACCATGCAATCTTTCTATGTAGGTGGTAAGACCCTCCTTCTCAAGAATATCCCAAGCTTCTAGCATTTTTCTCCATTTAACATAGTCCTTTGGCTCTTTGCAGTTAAGACCACCTCCCATGATATCACAGCTCACAGAGATGGTAATAATCATAGAGAAAAACCAATTGTTACGAAAATTGATAACATTGAAAATAACGAGGGTTAACTCGTGCCTACAATTAGAGTTCTTGGGAAAGACACCACTTTTCATCCTCCTTTTCCTCTAATTTTTTGAAGTGTGTCTAATCATCATAGCTTCTCAAGATACGCCCAATCAACTCGCTTGCTTCGGGATTTGTTGAAGGCCAACTTGGCTTTGATATCGATGGTCAGATTTTAATAATCATGCCAAATCACAATGTCCCTGGCTTTAACTGCAAAATTGGCCAGCTCATCTGTTGTACCATTCGCTTCCCTATAGGCATGATAAATAATGACTTGATTAAAGGAATTAATTATGATCCTAGCCTCCTCGATGATCTCCTTAACTACCCATGATGGCTTAGTCTTGTCACTAATACATTTTAAAATATTGAGTGAGTCACCCTCGATCAAATGTGAATGTTATTTATGATATTTCAATGATAAGCAATATTAAACAATTCATATAGACCTAATTTTGAAAATTAGTTACAATGTAATTATAAAAATTAGCAATAACAAAAAGTTAAAATTGTTACATTTTATTATGATGCCAAAATTCCCTATTAATACATTGTTCCTAAAAATATAAAATTCACTTTGACTTAGGGATCTCTCTTGAGTCTTACATAACAAAACTTACTGATTACATAATATAAATATATATATTTTTAGAATATATTCTTTTGAAGAAATAAATGGTGAAACAGGTGAGGCTCCTCAAGTTATCTCATGACCTCTGAAAGGTGTAGCTTCAAGATGTGTTCTTAAACTCTCACTCCTAAACTCTCAAATCTCAAAGTCTTAAATTATTCAATAATGATCCCTTAGAGATATGAAAGATATTTATCACTGCCAAATAATTATGGAAGGGTACAATTCTTAATAATATACTATAAAGGTTGCTAGATAATAATCCATATTGAGCTTAAAACAAAATTTGGAACCTACCTTCAAAATGAATTTTCACAATACATATATTATTCAAAAAAATTTACATCATAAAGAGAATCTAAAGTAACCAAGAAATTTAATACAAGAACACTTCTCATGCAAAGCACCATCTCAAATTGAGAAGCTAGCTTGAGATGATGAAAATTCCTCCATCTTTTAATTCTCCTAGCCTCTAAATTGACCATGTAATGCTTTATTCATTTCTAGATGAGACTTTGGATATTTTATGCTCAGTACATACTAATTTAACAACATTTGACACATAGACACTAGTATGAATTTTTTTCTTTTAAGGGTTGATTAATTCATGTTTGGCCAATTTTCTATCTCCAAATCAACATCACACAACATGATCCAATACTTCAAACAAAATGACATGAAAACCTCTTAAAGTCCATAATATTTGGTGTTTCCAAAGTGGTTAAACTCCATACATATACACCAAATACTTCTCCTAATATAACAAACTTTGAGATGCTACTAAATAATCTTCTAGCATATCCAAGTTGATTTTGAACTCAATCTTATGCAACCTCATAATATCTAAATGCAATATTGACAATAAACTCTTTTTCTTTAAAAATATTCCATATAGATCAAGGTCTTGCACTTGACTTCATACTTAAGCCCTCCAATTTGAAATACTCATAAAAGACAATCTTTTAAATGCAATGAAGCCTAGATTTTAAAAAAATTGACAACCAACACCTAAACCAATACCTTATTTCTTCTACAATTGAAAAAACTATTTCCTAAATAGAAAAATGAATATCAACTTCATGTGAAATGTGAATTTTCATTGACATGTATTTTATAAACTACACGAAAAACCTAAACTTCTTCAAATCCAATTCCAATATTATTTTTTCCCTTATAACACATAAATTCATGAAGTTTTAAAAATCTCATGTCTTCTTTATAGCAACAATAGTAGTGGTAGAAATATGTCTCCTTTATTTTGGTTTTCATTGCACCAAAATATCATGTTAATACCAAATACAACCTCCAAACTTACACACATGAGAGGACATTAATCCATGTCATTAGCACAAGTGTTACACTAGATATCAAAAGGAGATCAAGGGTGGACAACTTGAAACAATTCCCCCAGTGAAAGTGCAAACTTCAATCCCATGAGCTAGGCTCTGAATACCCCACTGTTGGTTGTTTTTGTACCAAATTATTAAGTTGTTAATGTTGAATACAAATACTAGAATTACAGACATGTTGATTAGCTTCATCTACTCTAATACTAGAAGTGGGTGTTGTTGGTGTTCTTTTTCCCCAAAGGTCAGCTTGGCATCAGGATTGACAGGGCTAGTGTCACATTCACTCAACACTCTAAATCTGACAAGAAAAAGAGCCAACTGACAAGGATCAAAGAGAGATCCTTCTACACTTTGAGCTCCACATCACTCAGGCGGGTGTACCTCATCTGCACACTCATACAGCTTGTGTCACACTACAGGCCTGCAGGTCACTAACTATGGAATGATTTTCAAACCCTTATAGGTGTCCTACACCTCAAATGAAACCAATATCTCATGCAATAGCCCAACTTGCATAGAGTGAGTATGAAAATCAGAGACCTAACCTATCAACAAGAAAGGGAAAATGTGGAATAGAAAGGAAATGATTTTAAAATGATTGAAAGGACCACTGAGATGCCCTAAGTCTCTGATAGATCAGTGCCTTATCCAATAGGCCACATAGTCAAATACCCTACTGCAAGAGATGGCTATGAAATAAGAAAATAATATACCCAATGTGTTGATGCCTGACATCAATCACACACCATGACCAAACATCAACTTAACACCCACCTGTGCATTCAAGCATGCTATTATCCATCAAAGGATTTTGACCCTCCCCTTAGAAGAGACCTATGAAAGGACAATACATTAACCAACATCCACTAGAAGACAAGCATGACCTATCCTTGATATCTCAGCTCATACATGCATAAACACTAACCCTGAACCAGTTACCTCTGCAAAGATAACTCCACTTGCAAACACGTAGGCAATGAAAATAGACAAATCAAACACCCTTGATGTATGATTAATGCATTCAGAATTCAAATGGAGATAGCTTGGTGACAGTAAGAATAAATTGAGTCCTCATACATAAGACAAATTTGCTACAACATGGATTGTATTCTCTAAACCAGCAATGGAAACAGAACACCCTATATGCAGAGAGAAGGGGAAATCTGCAGAATAGAACCTTTCATGGAACCATAAAGGAACTGTAAGCTAGAACCCTTTGTTAATAAGCAAAAACAACATATATACCCATGGTTACCTTGAAATCCCACACAAGTTAGGATGCAACAAGCTAAGGGTAACCACGGTTAGAGTTTTCCATCAATTAGGCATTTCAAAATCTAATACAATTCGGAGGGAAAACACTAAGTCCTGAATGCAATTAACACTTGATCTTCAATCATGAAAAAATCTCTAAAAGGCACCAAAGATTAATAAAAATTCTAGAAAATTCAAACTAGAAGTGACCCTGCAACTACTTTTGGTACATTTCATTTATTCCCCTACGACAAGACACTCCTCTTCTGCAATCATCTCACACCCTGGAGCACATTGGAGTGGCAGAGAAGATCAGTTTCACCAACTCTGGCCCTTCCTGTCATCAATTTTAGTCCTTTCCAGTCACTGGAAACGTTCACAAAGATTCAAAAATGAAGGCAAATGGTCAGAAGCACCCGCAGGCTCTAAGTTCCCAAACTATTTGCCCCTAGCCATGCAACCACGCGGTCACAACTCTCACCGCCATAGGAAACGGGCAACAATTTATGCCTGGTCGCATGATCGCATAGCCCGAAAATGGGCTATGTGAACATGCGATACGCCATTTCCCCGTGCCATCTTCATAATTGCTGATGCCAGACCGTTGCCACAAAAGGGCATGTCGCATGTTCGCAAGATGGAAAACTGGCTCACACGAACATGCGATAAGCCGCTAACATGCACCCTCCCACTTGGCTTGTCACCGCCGAGATACGCTGACCTGGGCCCGTGTTCAAATCCACCATCTTGCTAGCTCGGGCCAACTAGAAACGACTGCAACACCACCTACCAACGGGACCACCAAATAACCATAGATGGGCCCCAGCACATGTGGAACCCTATCGCATGATCGCATAGACCGAAAATGGGCTATGCGAACATGCGACAACCCGCGAACATAACTGCTAGCACAACCATCACCGCAACCACCACTGCATGGAGTTAACAGAAAATGTTAGTCACATGATCGCATAGCCTTGCAAAAGGCTATGCGAACATGCGACTAACTGCTAGCAAACCGCCGCCACTACCTGCCATTCAGTTGTGGTCCCACCAAGCAAAACTATCTCAGCACTGCGGACACGTGTCACCTGGTCGCATGATCACATAGCCAAAAATTGCGCTATGCGATCATGCGATAGCCAACCCAAAGCCACCACATCATTGCCTACCAATGGGACCATGGAACAACAACCACCAACTGCGAAGAGCCAAGACCCACGCGGACAAATGGCAAGCGGTCGCATGATCGCATGTCAGAAAAGTCTGACATGCGGCCATGCGACAGCCAATAAGAACTTGCCATCTATCACCCCTTTGACACCGAGCCTAGGAAGATAAAGCCGAGAACCTTAGGAAAAAAAAAATCACAGGGTGCAATTGCGGACTTAGGAAAAATAAAGGGACCCGTCGGAGAGAAAGACTAACTGCGAACCGAGGTGACGTGGAAACTAAAAGGCACATGCAGAAGAGGCGTTTAAGTGACCCATGAAAAAGTTAATGCGCGAAAAGAATAAAGCTAGGGCACATTTGAATTTTGAAACCTAACGGCTAGATTCTGAATGTTTTGCCTAAGGTTTAACCAGGGAGCAGAAAAATCATTGCAGAGAGTAGGGGAAAAGACTAGGAAGCATGAAATTTTTTGCACATGCTAACAGGTGCAAAGGAAAATGTTATATATGATATTTTAATAATGAGAAAAATAATTTATATACTCCTAAATGTGAAGAACAATTATAATGTAATTTTATAAACTATAGGAAGAATAGATAATTACAATGGCTACAATTTATTACAATGACAATAGACTTTTGGTTGTCTCAACGTTCATGACATGACACCAACACCACCTTACAAGAAAATGAAGTAAGGGATTTACATCTATGATGATCACTTTAGTTTATAGTTTTTATTTCTCTTTTCTCTTGAGGGACAACAACACGATTAGCATTTATCATGGTTTCTATTATATAAGTGTGAACACTAGCGTAGGTGTTGGCCTAGGTTAGTCCTTATACAACGCAACATGTTGGACATCTCACATGTGCATAAGTGAAGATGCTAATTATGTCAATTGATATAGTGATACAATAAAAATTAAAAATTAATGAAAAATAGTGTTAGTACACTAATTAATGAAAACCCTCAAACATTACAGTTGTTTTCTAGTGTCTATAATTTTTTTCCTAAAATTTTGACAATAGAAACACAATAAGATGTTAATCCAATTCTTGATTCAAACTTGTGACTCAATGACCTTTAAGAACAAAGTAACTATCTCTTTAGTCCGCCATAATCAACACTATATTTTTGCATAATCATCCCCTCTATATTTCATTTCTTCATTTGTAACTCTCTTATGTACTTTTACTTTATATTTTATGTATTTTATTGACCTTGTGTAATTAATCATTTCTTTACATGATTTGGTGCAGATATATACATTCGTTTACATTCACCTGAAATTAGTAGGAGTGCATGTCTAGGAGAATTTTGTCCTTCCTTGTAGACAACAAGCCAAGGTCATTTATATCTCTAATGTTGTATAAGATAGAAATTGAGCTAGTTAATTTATTAGTTATTGTAGAGTTTCTTTACTCATATTACAAAATGCTTTTTGAAATATGAATTTTTAATAAACTTTCTATAAAAATTGGTAATCCATGAAACTCTTTATTTAAATAAAATTTCTAAGGAAACTCATTATTCATTTTTCTTGACATTTTGAATAATCATTTTCAACACTTTGTCATGTATGAAAAAGTCCAAATTTGCTAATTCCTTATCGTAAAACTACACCTTTTCAAATTCACCATCATATTATCTTACTTTATCATCTATAATAGAGGACATTTTTGCAACAATTGTTCTAATGTTGTGGTACTAAAAAGTAAAATATCATCTAGATATAGTATTAAAGACATTTCAAGAAAAGGTTCCAATACTTTATTTGAGAAGAGCACAAAGTTACTTAAGGCATTTTCAAAACTAAAAACATCACCAACCACTTGAACAAACCATCCCGTTCTCAAATTCTTATTTTATGGTATCATTTCTTCAAGTATATCTTCATAAGGTACATAGGCCCTCTCATGAAGTTCATCTCATCTAGTTGAGATAATGAAACGTATATTGATTGTGGTTTTTTATTATTCTGTATCTAACACACATCATCTAATTAAACATTTATCTAGTAGCTCTTACAATTGTAAATTTATCTATTCATTCTCCACTTGTGTCATCTTGTTTCTAGCATTATTTGAGAAAAATAAATATATTATCAAGCTTGTATATCATGGACAATACTTTCCAAGGGTGCAATCGATATGAAAACTCCTTCATTAACAATTTAGAAAAGTGTCCCAAAATCTCTAACTTTGATCAAAATATCTCCTTTCTTCTCTCCTATCATAACTTCTACATTGTTAGACATGGAAGTATAGGAATCTCTCTCATACCATATATCCTTCAAAGGTTCTTTTCCAACCACCAAGAGAACTCTAGGATTTTTCTTTGTTTCTTCCTCTTTATCTTTCATGGCATTTAGATTGTATTATTTTCTAAATAATTAATTAATAAGAATAGAAGAAAAATGATAATAAGGACATGACAAAAATGCATTGTCAAATTTAAATTTTTACAACATATATTGCAAAATATCAAGAGATGTCCATTTGAATATAAACATCTACATATCACCAGTAATAGTATGGCAGACTAGGCAAACTTGACATTATTTCTATTGCCACCACAAAGAATCAATTCCTTGTTATACTATTAAATTCATAAAAAAAAATTTTGCTCTCATTAAACAATTGACTTTCCATATTTAAATGAGTTACCTAATATAAATAAGAATATCCACTTATAACCCCATCAATTTAAAAGCTATCTAAGCACTAATTCAACAATGAAAATGAATGAGTATAAACACTCATATATCTTATATAGAAAATCAATATATAAACACTATTAAAGTAGTATCCTTATCAAATAAATATATTATATTTAAAGTATGTATGTTGAACTTTAAAAGGGGATCCCCAAAAATATATAGACTTGTAAAAATTAAGATTTTGAATCTGATTTTTCTTTTTGAATCAGTTGAATAATAATTGATAGAATAGAAAGAAAACTAACAGTTTACATAATTCAACGAAATAGAACTACCTAACAGCCAGACGAAACTTCCAACAGTTATGAGAGAAATACCATAACTTAGCACAGTCAAGAAATTCTAAATTATTTCTAAAATTGTAGGTATTTTCAATATTTAATTTTATTTTCATTGCTAACTATTGCTTTAACAGCAAGGGCTATATATTTTCAGTTCCAGCCCTTAGAATAAACAGAAGCAATAAACTAAAAAATATTAAACATAGACTATTTTTCCTTGCACATGTCATTCAGATCTGTGATTGAATACCACGCTAATTGATTCTGATGATCACCGAGTATAATCTGAAATACACAATAGATATAGAAAATAATCATCATAATTTCACGAAACCTAGGAAATTGATGTATGTGAAAACAACAAAACTCAGCAGCCAGATTAATAAACTTTTACTTGGGAAACCCTCTCCGAAATATGGAGATTGGAGAAGACATTCAGTGATAATCCTCTAAGAACAAGCTTGGGTCAAAATCCATGAAATCCTTTTATCACTATTCCAAACTATTATCCATTCAATCAAACGTTTTGAGAACAATATTGTACAAAGGCAAAAAACCTTATGTACACAACAGTAAACTCTCAACACAAAAGATGGTGCTTGGTAAAAATCTTTACCATTGTAGGATAACTGTCTACATTCGAATGACCAGCAACATTTACGTCTACTCTAAACAAGATTTCCTGGGTAGTTCAGTGAACTAAACTGGCTGCTGCAACATAACTCCAGAGAAAATGAGTACTTCTTCCATTATCTCCTGTCCAGGCATGCAGTTGAAGATAAGATCGTCTTACGTAAGAGTCCTGCATATCCTCAGCAGTCCATAGAAGACAGGAGAAGAGTCTGCGAGCTAAAAGAGAAAGTTGCCTGAGCATTAATTGTATGTTCCTGGTTGAGGAAGGAATGTATTCAACTGAAGGATACAAAACATCTAACAAGCCCATCGTCTTCACTAATATCCTCAAATCCTGATCTCTATTTCTTATTCTACAAATAAAATGTCTAATTTATTCTAATTACTAGACTTAACAGTGACACAATAGTAATTCTAAAACATTAATCAAAACTAACCATTGATTATTAATCTGAAAAATGTTAAAAAGGTAGCACATACTTTTCCTCACATGAAGGGTGGCAGTTCAATATTATTAATTGTCTAAGAAACTGTTAGAATAACTGAGAGGGGGGGTGAATTAGTTATCCAAGTCCCAAAACAAAAATGAGTAATCCAAAATACTGTTTCTCTAATTTCTGTCAGTCGGTAAACATATATATGATTCACTGTCAGTGTTTTTACCGATCTTCAGTTAAAGCTCTTTCGTAGTTACTGATCAAATCAAATAGCTAAAATGTAAAGTATGATAATAAACAATCATCACAATAAACACATAACGCAATGATTTAACGTGGAAACCCTGTTAAGAGAAAAACCACCTGGGAACCGGCAACCCAAAAATTTCACTCTTTTGAAGTGAGGCCTATGAGGACCCAACCCTGTTAAAGGTTACAATACACACTGTTAGGTGTGACCTGGTTAGAGGATTTTGCACTATAAGTTATCTTTCAATCTTATGTCACTCACTGTGCTGATTTACAGGATAACAATGTTTCACTTGTCAGAATGAAACACAAATAAGACTTAAAAGTCCACTCAATTAAGAGATTTTCACTATTTACAATTATTAGAAAGTAACAATAGGTTGATCTACATTAATACAATAAATTGCAGTTGCAGATCAGTGTTATGATCAACAATGTTTTCTGACCAATATATCACTTCAGATCTAATATCAATATCACTTACAAACAATTAGTTCTGTGCTCTGTGTAGCTCGGTTTGTTCATTGTGTAGCTCAGTTTCTACAGCTCGGTTCAGTAACCTGTTTGATAAAAAATGCATGAATGCTAGTTCACACTCAGCTTCTGCAGTATCTCCTGTTTTCTTTTTGTTTTTTCTTTTTAAATAAACATGTAAGCCATTTTATTTTCATCCATCGGATTTTGCCGCTTAATCATATCCACTGATTTTGCCGCTTTAAACTTCCTCGGCTGATGTGTCATTAACATGTTTCAATCTCTTTCGTCAGATCTTCCTTGAATTTTATTAGCCATAGATCCTTGTAAAAAACTTTGACTTTTCACCTTGAAATCATGTGAATTCAGCTCATCAGTTTTGTCGTCAAATTGTCTAGTCGACAATATCATTAAATGCTTTTATGTTCTCCTTAGTTAACAAAGAAATGCGTCGGTAAACCTTCATCGGTTAAACTTGTGCTCGGTATACAACACACTTCATCGGTGTATACTGTCATTAGTGTTTACACTGAAGATTTTGGTAAACATTAAATTGTTCTCTTTTACTGACCAACATTGCTTTGTGTCTTTTAGTTCCTTTCTCTGTAATAGATGAATACAACATACTAAAGTCAATATAATGAGATCAAAGACTCATCAATAAGTTATCCACAATAAGTTATCCAATGCATTCCTTATCCTTATCTGCTGTGACCTTTCACCATTCTTCAGATGTCTCAGTAATGATAACTTACAAGATAAGTACTGTCAAACTAATAAGAAACTAGTTGACATCAATAACAACATAATACTGATTTAACATATTGTATATCTATATAATTACTTTTCATGTGATCTTCAATCATTGTTTCAACAATCTCTCCAATCAATTGTAAATCAATTGTAGGTTCAACAATCTCTCCCTTTGGCATTGATGGCAACTCAAATAATATGAATGTACCAAACACATACCAAACATATACTCTACAACTTTGTCTGTCATAAGCTCTCCCTTAGATAGTTCATCCTTAACTCTTCTTGTTCAGTATTCTCTTCCTTTCGCTCATTCATATTTGCCTATTCTCTCCCTTTGACAACAATGTCAAATGAACAAAATAAACAAACATCAGTCTTGTCCAAACCTCTTCATTGTATCTCAGTATACTAATATCTCCATCTATTCTTCAAACTTAATCACAACCTTGAACTTAATCAAAGTGTGATCTATGTTAGCATCAACATGAGTGATCTTCTGATATAATAGGCTGATGTAGCATTCCAGATCACCTTAGTGATCGATAGATAGGGGACAAACCCCAAGTCTATTCCTCAAGTATTCAAAAGTGTCTTTTGGTAGAGGCTTTGTAAAAATGTCTGCAAGTTGTTCTTTTGATGTAACAAACTCTAGTTTAACTTGCTTTTCCTGCACTTGTTCCCTTAAGTAATGATAGTTAATTGATATATGCTTTGTTTTTTAGTGTATTACTGGATTCTTTGATATGTTTATAGCCCTAGTGTTGTCACAATATATAGTCACTGGATCAGTGATCACCTCATTCATACCTTCCAACACTTTCTTGATATAGGCTATATTGGAGCAATTTGGTGCAGCAGCAACATATTCAGCTTCAGCTGTTGACTGAGAAATACAACTCTGCTTCTTGCTTTTCCAAGTTACAAGTCTGTCTCCAAAGAAAAATGCTCCTCTAGTTGTACTTTTTCTATCATCCACATTACCAGCCCAGTCAGCATTGGTATACACTTTCAGTTCAAACTTTCCATCTCTTGAATACCATAAACCATAATCTTCTATCTTCTTAAGATATCTCAATATCCTTTTTGTTGCCATCATATGTGATTCTCTGGGATTTGTAGAAAATCTTGCAACTATTCCAACAGCATGAGCTATATCCAGTCTACTGTGAACTACATACATCAGCTTCCAATCATGGATCGGTAAAGTGTTTGATTTACCTCGGTAGTCTCATCTTCCTTTGTCAACTTACATCCAATAGCCATCGGTGTTCCCACTGGTTTTGTATCTTCCATGCCGAATGTCTTCAATACCTCCTTTATGTATTTTGATTGAGTGATGAAGATTCCATCACTATGTTGAATCACCTATAGTCCTAGAAAGAACTTAATCTCTCCAAACATAGACATTTCAAATTCTTTTTGCATCTCATCAGCAAATGTTTTACATACAATATCTCTACCTCCAAAAATTATATCATCAATAAATATTTCAGCTATGATAATAATATCATCAGTGTTACCTTTTGTATACAAATTACTATTATCACTTGTTCTGATAAAGCCAATACTTAACAAATAGGTGTCCAACCTTTCATACTGTTAGGCCATTTTTCTGTCATAGCAAAAATCTTATGAAAATGGCTTATTTCCCTTGCAAGTGTTCTTCATTGTGTCCTGCCCTGTGTTCTTCACTGTGTCACTAAGCTCTAGCCTAGATTGTATGAGCTAATTTGCCAAATCCAAAAAATTATTCGAGTTTCAAGGCCTGTAAGAAATATTTTTAAAATCTACCACAGTGTCGAAAACCCACAGTGTTTTTCAAAAATCCATGATGTTTTCGGTTTGTGTGAAAACCCTCATTGTTTTTGACTTGTGTCTTCCATCTCTCATGCGCTAACCTTTTGGTCTGCTTGGAAATTCTGTGTGTTTTCAGTCTTTCACTATGTCAAAAACCCTATGTGTTTTTGACCTCGTAGTTTCTTATTTGCTGGTGTGCCCTAACTACGCAAGTGCGATGGGTGGTGGGCCCGGGTTTTCAAAGGCTCTTCAATGATTGGTTGTCACATGGCCGCATGTCAGACTTTCCTGACATGCGATCATGCGACCACTTGCCACCTATCCATGTGGGTACCGTTTCTTCCTGATGTTCTACTTGGCTGGCGATTATGTCTTCATTCTGTGACTTGGTGACTTGTGGTTATCTCCTGGTCACTGGTTTCTAGCAGTTAATCCCTTAACATTCAGTGACCTGGCAGGTGGTCTATTTCTCTTTAGTCACATAATCTCTTCATTCCTAGTAGTTAGCAGCTGACATCTCATGACTTGGCAAATGTTTAGTCGTGTAGTTGCTGAATGCTTGGCAGTTGGTTTGTGGGCCCGCTGTCAGAGGTGGTCACGTGGCTGCCTTTTATTGGCTATCGCATGATTGCATAGCCCAACTTTTGGCTATGTGATCATGCAACTAGTTGACACATGTCATTGGGGCCTGGTGGCAGGGGGTTCGCGATGGTGACTCGGCGGTTGCAGCGAATGGTGTGATGATGTGTGGCATCAGGCGGGCCCAGGTGGGGTCTTCCGGTTGGTCCGAGGTGGTGATGTGGCTTATTTGTGGGCCCGTTGTCTTTTGTTGTAGAGGTGTGCATTTTGCATTGGTGGGGGGTGGTGACATGGTGCCAATGTGGAGGCTTGTCGCATGTTTGCATAGCCCAATTTTCGGGCTATGCGATCATGCGACCACTAATGGTATCGCGGTTGCGGAGTTATGTCAGTGGGGCCGCAAGGTTTCTAAAGTGATGAAAGGACCGACAAATCTTGTGGCCATCATGTCACTGTTGAGATAAGGCACGAGGAGGTTATCTTGGTGGTCTAGCGACAGCCGTCGATGTTGTTTAAGGTGAAGTGAAGATCTGAAGCTTGTGAAAGTAAGAGGATCAAGGACCGTGACTTAAAGCTGGATTAAATTTCAAATGTGTGTCACTGATTCAAGGGTAAAGCCATAGGGTGACCGTTTGAGTTCAAATTCAATTCTCTGTGAATGTTTCCTGCGACCACAAAGGACTGAAATTGATGACAGAAAGGGCCAGAGTTGGTAAAATTGATTTTCTCCACCACTCCAGTGTGCTCCAGGGTGTGAGATGATTACAGAAGTGGAGTGTCTTGCCATAGGGGAGTAAATGAAATGTACCAAAAGCAGTTGCAGGGTCACTTCCAGTTGAGTTTTACAGTTTTTTGTTGATCTTCCTATCCTTCTCAGAGATTCTTCTCAAATGCGAAGATCATCCTTGGTCTAATAGGCTGGTGCTGGTTTTCCCTCCAGTAGTTTTTTGAAATTTTTCTATGGTTAGCCATTTTAAACCTATGCCCTAGCTATCCGTAGCTTGTTGCAACCTATTTTGGGTTTCCAAGATAGCTAGTGGTATTAATAGTCAAATTTTTTTACTGTGTAAGGGTTCTGAATTTGGTCAGTTCCAGGAAGGGACCTTTTCCTGTAGATTTTCTTCTTCTTCTCTGCATATAGAGTGTTCTTCTTCCATGGCTAGTTCAGAGAATATAATGCATGCTACAGCAAATTTGTCTCATGTATGAGAACTCAATTTATTCTTACTCTTACCAAGCTATCTCCATTTGAATTCTGGATTCATTAATCATACATCAAGGGTGTTTGATTTTTCTATTTGCACTGCCTATGTCCTTGCAAGTGGATTTGTCTTGACAGGGATAACTAGTTCAGGGTTAGTATTCAGGTATGTATGAGCTGAAATATCAAGGATAGGTCATGCTTGTCTTCTAGTATATGTTGGTTAATGTATTGTCTATTCATAGGTCTCTTTTAGGGGGAGGGTGAAAATCCTTTGATGGATAATAACATGCTTGAATGCATAGGTGGGTGTTAAGTTGAGGTTTGGTCATGGTGTGTGATTAATGTCAGGCATCAACACATTGAGTATATTGTTTCCTTATTTCATAACTGTCTCTTGCAGTAGGGTATTTGACTCTGTGGCCCAACGGACAAGGCACTGGTCTATCACAGACTTAGGGTATCTCAGGGGTCCCTTCTATCCATTTAAAATCATTTCCATTCCATTCCACCCCTTTTCCCTTTGTTGTTGATAGGTTAGGTCTCTAGTTTTCATACTCACTCCATGCAAGTTGGGCTATTGCATGAGATATTGGTTTCTTTTGAGGTATAGGATACCTATAAGGGTTTGAAAATCATTCCACAGTCAGTTACCTACAGGCCTGTAGTGTGACACAAATTGTATGAGTGTGCAGATGAGGCAATACCTGCCTGAGTGATGTGGAACTCAAAGAAGGAGGATGTTCTCTATCCTCATCAATTGGACTGTTTCCTTGTCAAACTTGAGTGTCTAACTGAGATCTAAGCCCAACCATTTGATTCAAGTTTGGTCTTGCAAGGAGAAGAACCAACAAAATGGCAACTCTACTAGGGAGAGTCTAGAAAAGAGTCAGATATAAAAACAAAGTATTTGCTAAAATTTTCTCACCTAGTTGTGAGTGGCGGCTCTGATTTGTCTTTATTTGATCACTGCATTTTCCTGATAGACAGTGTGTAAATCCTGGTGAGTTTTATGTTGGTTGGAAGAAGAAACAATAAATTATTTTCCTCTCAAGGAGGTGGTGACTCTACACTACAAAAAACCTAATGGAGCCACAATGTGAGCTCTAGATCTACCCTGCCTTTCAGTCAACAAGGTTTCTGCTACAAAAATTCCAGGTATTCTCTTATTGAAAATGTCTCCGTATCAAGTGTTAAGCACTATTGCAGAGGGATGAGTTGTGGTGGGAAGTTCCTCATGGAGGAATATAAGCCATTTTGTTTTGATGGCATTGAAGGTGCCCCTAATGAGTTCTCTGCTGAGGATGGGAAGTGCTTGCCAAGATTCATGGCTGGTGGATCTGTTTCTGCAAGCCAGCATGTTGATGTTGTCATGGGTATTTTTGGAGATATGGATGTTGAACATGAAGATATTGCAATGAGGTTATTTGTGCACACATTTTCTGATGGTACAAGGAAGTGGTTCTTGTCCTTGCCTTCATGTTCAATCCCTTCTTGGGATGTGTTGAGAGCTAAGTTTGTTGAGCATTTTGATAAACTTGCTGCCCTCAAGAAGGAATTAGCAAGATTGAAAATGGTGAACTAGAAATTAGTAGAGGACATAAGATTGCTAAGACCGGTGGCTCCTGATGATGTCAATGAGGAGGCTAGTGTTTCTAATGTTGATTCTCACTATACAGAGAGTGTTGACTATGAAGCTAATTCTAAGATCAATGCATATGAGGATGTTGAAGATCAATCTAAGGATGACAATATTTCCTTTTTGTCTGCAAATTTTTCTTCTTGTCAACATGAGAAGGTAATTTTCTTGTCCTAGATTGATGATGTTTTGTGTGAAAGGCAGAATATTGGATATGATGCAGATGATGATTCCTACATTGATTTTCTCACACAAGATGATCTAAGGCCAGAAATTCATATCCTTGTTCCTCACAAGGATGATATTTGCAACACTAGGGGTGAGGCTGAGGAAAATGATATTAAAGCTCAAAGTCCACTAAGTAGTGAAAGGATTTCAAAAGTCTTGGCTGAGGAATTTCAAAGGTATGCCCCTGCTTTAGATTTTGATTTGCAGCTCCCCTGTGATATAGTTTTTGACACTGATAATGAGGTCAGTGTTCAAAGTGACCATGATGATCCATGTATATTAGGATCCCCCTCTCGTAGTGACTCTGCAAAAAGAGAAGTAGAAGGACATGACAGTGTGTTTTCCTGTCATCAAGATTACTATGATGAATAAATTTCTTGTTCAAGCCCTTTCCCTATTTCTGCTAAATATGATACTGAATGTGACAGTATTGAGGACTTAGTCTTCAATAGTTTGGATAGATTTTATTTTGGTGAAAATAATGATGATGCAGTGCTCCCCTATCACCAAAGTTTTGATATAAACCTTCACTTGGTTCATGATCCAGTTCATGAAGATGTCATTGATGAACCAGGTTGCTCAATGGCTGAAGCAATACATGAAGGTAAGTTTGAAGATTCAAGTCCTTCTCAGCCAAGTAATTGTATTGTAATGCATGATGTTCCTCATGTTCTATTTTCTGATGCATTACAAGGTAAGTTTTTTATTCCTTCCAGTCAGTAGGGAGAAGTAAGTGATGTTCCTTACTTCTTAGAATATGAATATGAGTGTGAATACGGTAATCATGACTGGAAGAACATGGGTAGTGACCAGCATAGTTTCATTCTTCAACCCATGAAAATTCACATGTGTTGGTAGTAGGATGATCATAAAATTTTTAGGTGGTGGGTCACATATGTGGATGAGAATCAAACCTTTGATTCATGGGGGCCATTGATTTCATTTTGGTGGCCTAGGGCCATCAAGTAAAGTTGTAAATCTTGTAAATTTTATAAATATCTTTCCCTTTCCTATTGTGTTCTTTTCCTTCCTGTTCCCTACATTTTTTGAGGTCTCTATGTTTTTTCAGTGGTTGGTCTACTCTCCCAGTGATTCTAAATTCTTGCCATGCTTGCAAGAGATATGCATCCCCAACTAGAGCCACTGTTAGGCCATTTTTCTATCATAGTAAAAATCTTGTGAAAATGGTCTATTTCCCTTGCAAGTGTTCTTCATTGTGTCTTACCCTGTGTTCTTTCCTGTTTACTGGTGTGCCCTAACTACGTAAGTGCGATGGGTGGTGGGCCCAAGTTTTCAAAAGCTCTTCAATGATTGGTTGTCGCATGGCCACATGTCAGACTTTCCTGACATGCAATCATGCAACCACTTACCACCTATCCATGTGGGTCCCATTTCTTCTTAATGTTCTACTTGGCTAGTAGTTATGTCTTCATTCCGTGACTTGGCGACTTGTGGTTATCTCCTGGTCACTGGTTTCTGGTGGTTAATCCCTTAACATTCAATGACTTGGCCGATGATCTATTTCTCTTTAGTCGCATAATCTCTTCATTCCTGACGGTTAGCAGCTGACATCTCACGACTTGGTGAATGGTTAGTCGCGTAGTCGCTGAATGCTTGCGGTTGGTTTGTGGGCACACTGTTAGAGGTGGTCATGTGGCAGCCTTTTGTTGGCTGTCGCATGATCGCATAGCCCATCTTTTGGCTATGCGATCATGCGACTGGTCGACATGTGTCCCTGGGGCCCGGTGGCAGGGGGTTCACGGTGGTGACTCAGTGGTTGCAGAGAATGGTGTGATGACATGTGGCATTAGGCGGGCCCAGGTGGGGTCTTTTAGTTGGTCTGAGGTGGTGATGTGGCTTGTCTGTGGGCCCATTATCTTTTATTATGGAGGTGTGCATTTTGCATTGGTGGGGGCCGGTGACATGGTGCTGATGTGGAGGCTTGTCGCATGTTCGCATAGCCCAATTTTTGGGCTATGCGATCATGTGACCACTAATGGTATCGTAGTTGTGGAGTTATGTCAGTGGGGCTGCTGGATTTCTAAAGTGATGAAAGGGCCGATAGATCTTGTGGCCATCATGTCACTATTGAGATAAGGTGCGAGGATTTAATCTTGGTGGTCTAGCGATAAACATCGATGTTGTCTAAGGTGAAGTGAAGATCTGAAGCCCGTGAAAGTAAGAGGATCAACAGTCGTGACTTAAAGCTGGATTAAATTTCAAATGTGTGCCATTGATTCAAGGGTAAAGCCATAGGGTGACCGTTCAAGTTCAAATTCAATTTTCTACGAGTGTTTCCTGCGACCAAAAAGGATTGAAATTGATGACAGAAAGGGCCAAAGTTGGTAAAACTGATTTTCTCCACCGCTCCAGTGTGCTCCAGGGTGTGAGATAATTGTAGAAGTGGAGTTTCTTGCCATAGGGGAGTAAATGAAATGTACCAAAAGTAGTTGCAAGGTCACTTCCAGTTGAGTTTTGTAGTTTTTTGTTGATCTTCCTGTCCTTCTCAGAGATTCTTCTCAAATGCAAAGATCATCCTTGGTCTAACAAGTTGGTGTTGGTTTTCCCTCCAGTGGTTTTTTGAAATTTTGCTGTGGTTAGCCATTGTAAACCTATACCCTAGCTGTCTGTAGCTTGTTGCAACCTATTTTGGGTTTCCAAGCCAACTAGTGGTATTAATAGTCAAATTTTTTAACTATGTAAGGGTTCTGAATTTAGTTAGTTCCAGGAAGGGTCCTTTTCCTATAGATTTTCTTCTTCTTCTCTGCAAATAGAATGTTCTTCTTCCATCGCTGGTTCAGAGAATATAATGCATGTTGCAGCAGATTTGTCTCATGTATGAGAACTCAATTTATTCTTACTGTTACGAAGCTATCTCCATTTGAATTCTAGATTCATTAATCATACATCAAGGGTCTTTGATTTTTCTATTTGCACTGCCTATGTGCTTGCAAGTGGACTTATCTTCATAGGGATAACTAGTTTAGGGTTAGTATTCATGTATGTATGAGCTGAAATATCAAGGATAGGTCATGCTTGTCTTTCAGTAGATGCCGATTAATGTATTGTCTATTCATAGGTCTCTTCTAGGGGGAGGGTAAAAATCCTTTGATGGATAATAACATGCTTGAATGCATAGGTGGGTGTTAAGTTGAGGTTTGGTCATGGTGTGTGATTGATGTCAAACATCAACACATTGAGTATATTGTTTCCTTATTTCATAGCTGTCTCTTGTAGTAGGGTATTTGACTTTGTGGCCTAATGGACAAGGCACTGGTCTATCAGAGACTTAGGGTATCTCAGGGGTCCCTTCTATCCATTAAAAATTATTTCCATTATGTTCCACCCCTTTTCCCTTTGTTGTTTATAGGTTAGGTCTCTGGTTTTCATACTCACTCCATGCAAGTTGGGCTATTGCATGAGATATTGGTTTCTTTTGAGGTACAGGATACCTATAAGGGTTTGAAAATCATTCCACAGTCAATTACCTGTAGGCCTATAGTGTGACACAAATTATATGAGTGTGTAGATGAGGCAATACCCACCTAAGTGATGTGGAGCTCAAAGAAGAAGGAGGATGTTCTCTATCCTCATCAATTGGACTGTTTCCTTGTCAAACTTGAGTGTCTAACTAAGATCTAAGCCCAACCATTTGATTCAAGTTTGGTTTTGCAAGAAGAAGAACCAACACATACCATGCTCTCGGTGCTTGTTTTAGTCCATACAGTGCTTTGTGCAGTCTACAAACCATATCTCAGTTGTTTGGATGTTCAAATCCTTCAAGCTATTCAATGTAGACCTCCTCTTCAAGTATTCCATTCAAGAAAGTAGACTTGACATCCATTTGGTATACCTTAAATTTTTTATGTGTAGCATATGCCAATAACATTTTGACACCTCAAGTCTTGCAATAGGTGAAAATGTTTCACTATAGTCAATTCCTTCTTCTTGTGCATATCCTTTACATACAAGTCTTGATTTATTTCTTGTCACTTATCCATTTTCATTTAGCTTATTTCTGAAAATCCATTTAGTACCAATAACATTTTTATCTTTAGGTCGGGGTACTAAGGTCTTTAGTCATTGCTTTGACCCATTCTTCATTATCCAAAGAAACTTGTACATCCTTAGGTTCAAATTCACAAACTAAGCAAGTACCTTGTCTTGTTTTGCTTCTTGTTTGCATTCCAGCATCTTTGTTTCCAATAATCTGACCTTCAGGATGATGCCTTCTAACAAATCTTTCCAGTATCCTAGATCTTCTATCTTGTGCATCCTGTTGTGTATTCTGTTGTGCATTTTGTTCTGGTTCATTAGCTTGCTTGGGAGCTCCTCCTTGATCATCGATATGTTCAATCGGTTTTGTCTATTATGCTACATTATTTATCTATTGGCCAGTTGCAGCAGTTTGTGGTGTCCTCGGTTGAAACTCAGGAAACTTGATGAAGGGTGCTCCCCTTAATACCACAAACACATAACAAAAATAGAGAAACAACAACAATAATATGCAAGAACAGAAAATTGGCTTCTTATTATCTCCACAAATGTGGAATTACAAACTTTTAGAATTACAATATGCAAAGCCACATGGGCATTCCCTTACAATATTCTATAGGACAAAGCCTCGAATCAATACCCAGATCTACTACCCAGAACTATTCTGAACTGCCTAAGACAATAATACAGCCTTCCTTATATAGGCAATTTTCCACCGCCTAGGAAGGTTACAGAATTTTAGCCAATAAGGCCGACCAAACTTAGAATTATTTTATTTTACATTTTATTACATCATAGTTGGCTCAAGATAACCTTTGAAACCCGAACAGAAATTTTGAAGAAAATTATTTTCTGCCATTTCGGGTGGCCCAACTTCCGAAGACCATAAGTCATCACCAGTTGACCTGATCAGCTATTATAACCCTATTTCAGAAACACCACGAAGTGCTCTACAGGCTTGACCCGCGCATGCGCCCGTCACCCAAATTTTTGACCTCATTCGGGGCCTCTAAAGCCTTCAAAACTGAGTTCAAAGTTTCTGTACCCTGCTGCCAATACCAAAAATCTTCAATATCTTCCAATATACACTTGATCTGGCAATGAAACTTTACTAGCAGACTTATATGACCAAAATGAGCCTCCAAGAAAGAAATCAGATCATTCTGAGCACATACAAAAATTACCAAAAATAGTAACTTTTCATAAATAGCAGCTTTGCACAAAATAGCCCTTATTGAATATAAAAATAGAAATTTTTTATTTTTTTGGGTGATGCAAGATTGCTCTTACACCCAGGATGCTCCTGCATCAGACACCTAGGGTAATTTGAGAAGTGACCCTGTCATGACTCAGGTGTGCAGAGGAAAACCAAGACAGCTAACCTCCTCCTTTGTCAGCCATGATGAATCTTCAACAGGTCATCCTTTCCACTTGACCAGATATTCTTCATATGTCCTGTTCCTTGTGCTTCTACCAACATGACTATCCAGTATATCGTCGATCTCCTTAGTGTCTGAACTAGTTGCTGGAATTCTCCACTGTGCTGCGGTGATCTCATCTTCAACACCTACTTCATGATACTCTGCGAGATCTGAAATGTTAAACACTGGTGAAATATTTAGTTTAGTAGGCAATTCTATCTCATATGCATTTCTTGAATCATGTTTCTTCAGTATCCTACATGGTCCAAACTTCTTCATTTTCAGCTTATTATATGTACCAACTGGAAACCGCTCCTTCCACAAATGAACCATGACTTCGTCACCAACTTGAAATTTTTTATACCTCCTTTTCCCATCTGCCTTAGCCTTATACTGTGCATTCATCTTGGTAATATGCTTCCTCACCTCTTCATGGATGTTCTTCAAGTGTTTTGCAAAATCCTCAGCTTCAGCACTACTTATTTCTCCTTTATCTATCTTCCTTAATTTAGATGCATTTCTTGGACTACTTCCATATACAATCTGGAATGGTGATTTACTAGTGCTCCTATTGATAGAATTATTGTATGCAAATTCTGCCTGTGGTAAAATCAAATCCCATCCTGTTGGCTTATCTCCAACCAAACATCTCAACAAATTTCTCAAACTCCTATTCACCACCTTTGTCTGTCCATCAGTCTGTGGATGATGTGATGAACTAAACTTCAAATCTGTCTTCAACTTCTTCCACAATGTACGCCAAAAATATCTAACAAACTTAGTGTCCCGATCTGAAACTATGGTCTTTGGCAAACCATGAAGTCTCACTACTTCTCTGAAAAACAATTCTGCTACATGAACAACATCATTAGTCTTCTTGCAGGGAATGAAATGTGCCATCTTTGAAAATCTGTCAACCACCACAAAAATTGAATCATGTCCCCGCTGAGTCCTCTGTAAACCAAGCACAAAGTCCATGCTGATATCCTCCCAAGGCTTCTTTGGTACGGGTAATGGCTGATACAACCCTGTATTCTGCTTCACTCCTTTCACCATCTGACATACTCTGCAACTTTGTACAAACTTCTTCACATCTTGCTGCAACTGTGGCCAATAATAATTCTCACTAACCAAACCAAGGGTTTTATCATGACCAAAATGTCCAGCCAATCCTCCGATATGCTTCTCCTTGATGAGATTCTCCCTCATAGAACTTTGTGGAATGCACAACTAACTCCCTCTGAATAGCATATCATCGTGGATGATGAAATCCAACCATTTTGTCCTGTCTAGAGTAACAGGTTCTGTACAAGCTTTCCAAGCTTCACCAAAATTAGAATCCTCTGGATACAAATTCTTGAGTTCCTTGAACCCAACCACTTCAATCTGCATTTTTGTCAGCAATAGTTGCCTTCTGCTAAGAGCCTCTGCAACCCTATTAGACTTTCCACTCCTGTGTTTCAAAAAAAATGTATAACTCTGCAAAAACTCAACCCATTTCAAGTGACTTTGATTCAATTTTCCTTGACTATTCAAATATTGCAAATCTTGATGATTAGTATACAAAATAAACTCCTTAGGAAGTAGATAATGTCTCCACTTCTTTAATGCCTGAACTATAGCATAAAATTCTTGATCATAAACAGAATATTTCCTCTTGGCATCATTTAACTTCTCACTGAAATAAGCAACAGGTTTACCTTCTTGGCTCATAACAGCTCCTATTGCAGTACCACTAGCATCACAATCTACTTGAAACACCTTATTAAAATCTAGAAGTGCTAAAATGGGTTGTTCTATAACTTTTCATTTCAACAACTGAAAACTCTTTTCTGTCCCATTAGTCTACTTAAACTCTTTTCTATCCCCTCTCATTGTTTCAGTCAAGGGTCCACAAATACTGCTAAAATTTCTGATAAACTTTCTGTAAAAGCTAGCTAGACCATGTAAAGATCTTACCTTAGTAGCACTCCTTGGAGTAGGCCATTCAAGGATATCCTGTACCTTCTCTGGGTCCATTTTTAGACCTTCTCCTAAAACTACAAACCCCAAATACACCAACTCTTTCTTCACAAAACTGCACTTCTTTAAATTAATCAACAATTTCTCTTCTCTCAACTTCTCAAATACCATATGAATATGCATCATATGCTCATCCAATGTCTTACTAAAGATCAAAATATCATCTAGGTAAACAATGACAAACTTACCCAAAAATTCTTTCAAAACCTCGTTCATGAGCCGCATGAAAGTGCTCCGTGCATTGGTTAGCCCAAAAGGCATGACTAACCACTCATAGAGTCCTTCCTTTATCTTGAAGGTAGTATTCCATTCATCTCCTTCTCTGATCTGAATCTAATGATATCCACTCTTTAGATCTATCTTTGAGAAATACACAGCTCCACTCAAACAGTCCATAATATCATCCATTCGTGGCAATGGAAACTTATACTTTATTGTGATCTTGTTTATTGCCCTAGAATCTGTACACATCCTCCATTCTCCATTCTTCTTTGGTGCTAATACCGCTGGTACAGCACAAGGACTCAGACTCTCACAGATCAATCCTTTCTGTAACAGTTCATGTACTTGTCTGTTCAACTCCTCACTTTCTGCAAGTGTCATTCTGTGTGTTGCCTTATTTGGAAAACTTGCTCCTAGGATCAAGTCCATCTGATGACTGATCTTCCTGACTGGTGGTAACCCATCAGGCACGTTATCGAATACAATATCTTGAAACTCATTCAACAAATCTGCAACTTCTATAGGAACATCTACTTCCTCTTTACCAGCTTTTGGAATTAAAGCAAAACATACATCCTCATGCCTCATACCATCTAGAAAATTTCTTCCATCAACAAAATTTATCCTTGCATTACCACATACCTTTTCTTCAGTCTCCTTCAATGGTTTTAGCTTATGTCACACTCCATCCTTTGTCAGGGAATAGGTATTCGCATGACCATCATGTACAACACATCTATAAAACTACCATGGTCTACCCAACAACATATGACATGCATCCATAGATATGATATCACACAATACCTCATCTTGGTATCCACCAATCTTGAACTTCACCAGGCATTGTTCATTGACCATGACCTTGTGGTCATCCTGTACCGAGGCAATCCGATATGGATGTGGGTGTTTCTATCTTTTGAGCTTCAACTTTGTCACCATCTCTTCTGACACCAAATTGTTAGTGCTTCCACTATCAATAATCACATCACAACATTTACCTTCACACTTGCACCTGGTGTGAAACAGGCTCCTCCTTTGCTCAGGTTCATTCTCACCATTCAACAAGACTCTTCTATTAATCAACGTTTCTCCTCTTTCAGCATCTTCAGAATTTGATGATCTGGTATCTTCATCTACATGTGCAACTCTAGCCTGGCCTTCATTTCTCCTATCTGTTCTGCCTTGGCACTGAGGACATTCAAATGCCCTACGACCTTCTTCTCCACAGTGAAAACATGTTCCACGGAAGCCACCTCTTCCAGATCCTTGTCCTCTTCCTCTTCCTCTCTGATCTCTATTATTCTGATCCTGGAAGCGATTGGAATTATTTCTTCGCTGAGTCTGACTACTACTGGCCTCATCCTTCTTTTTCAAATCCTCATTTTGACCACCATATGACCGTCCACTAGATCATCCACCACGACCTCTTCCATTTTGTCTACTCTCAAACTTCTTGTTCAAGTTTTCCTCTACTTTTAGGGAAAACTGGTATGCCTCTTCAATACTGTTCATTCAAACCAGATTTAGCTCCTCCTGAATGCTTGGCCTTAACCCATTAAGATATCGGGCAACTTTCTCCTTATTAGCTTCTGCATGGCCTATTCTGATGAGAAGTCGATAGAACTCCTCCGTATACTCCTGAACAGATCTTCCTGCTTGTTTCAAACTCTGCATTTTCTTCAGTAGGTCAAGCTCATAATCAACAGGAATGAACTGTCACTTCAATTTATCCACCATCTGATCCCATCTCGTGATTTTCTCCTTTCCCCTTCTATTTCACTCCAACTGAATCTCTTGCCACCATATCTTCGCATGACCTTTCAATCTGGCCTTCGCAAATTTGACCCTATCAGGATCTTCAACATCTTCATACTCAAAATATTTCTCACATTCGTTGATCTAGTTGATCAACTCTTCTGGGTTAAGATTTCTAGAAAATGTAGGAACCTCAATCTTAGGTCTTTTCCCAATCTTAGAAATGGCCCGAAAAAGTCTTTCTTCCTCCTGGTTCACAATTTCAACTTCTCCTTCTTGATATTCTTCTTCGGCTTCATCCTCGCTTTCGTCTCTGACATTAAGATTCATTCCTCTGTGAATCTCTTCTTGCAATGCTCGCACTCATCTCTGCAGCTCTCTAACCTCAAGTGTCACAGCACCAGCTCTTCTGCCACGTTCTCTTCATGGAGGCATTTTTGCAATGCGTGCTGAAACCCTAACCACGATCTTGGTGTAAACTATCTCACAGTCGGCGATCTATTTACACCCTCAAGAACTCCTACTCTGATACCACTTAATGAAGGGTGCTCCCCTTAATACCACAAACACATAACAGAAATAGAGAAACAACAACAATAATATGGAAGAACAGAAAATTGGCTTCTTATTATCTCCACAAATGTGGAATTAAAAACTTTTAGAATTACAATATGCAAAGCCACATGGGCATTCCCTTACAATATTCTGTAGGACAAAGCCTCAAATCAATACCTAGATCTACTATCCAGAACTATTCTGAACTGCCTAAGACAATAATACAGCCTTCCTTATATAGGCAATTTTCCACCACTTGGGAAGGTTCCAGAATTTTAGCCAATAAGGCCAACCAAACTTAGAATTATTTTATTTTACATTTTATTACATTATAGTCGGCTCAAGATAACCTTTGAAACCCGAACAGAAATTTTGAAGAAAATTATTTTCTACCATTTCGGGTGGCCTAACTTCCGAAGACCATAAGTCATCACCAGTTGACCCGATTGGCTATTATAACCTCATTTTCGAAATGCCAAGAAGTGGTCTACAGGCTTGATCCATGCAAGCACCCATCACCCAAATTTTTGACCTCATCCGGGGCCTCTAAAGCATTCAAAACTGAGTTCAAAGTTTTTGTACCCTGCTGCCAATACGGAAAATCTTCAATATCTTCCAATATACACTTGATCTGGCAATGAAACTTTACTGGTAGACTTATATGACCAAAATGAACCTCCAAGAAAGAAATCATATCATTCTAAGCACATACAAAAATTACCAAAAATAGTAACTTTCCATAAATACCAGCTCTGCACAAAATAGCCCTTATTGAATATAAAAATAGAATTTTTTTAATTTTTTTTGGGTGATGCAAGATTGCTCTTACACCCAAGATGCTCCTGCATCAAAAATCATAGTAAGTGAACTATTTGTAATCTTCTGGTTCCTTCATCTGCTCATCTGTGATCTTATCATCATGTTCATCAACACGAACATTCACATTTCAACAATTTTATTAGTCACCTTGTTCAGACATTTGTAAGCTTTGCTTTGGGTAGAATATCCTAAAAATATTTCTTCATCTCCTTTGGAATCAAACTTACCATTCCTATCATTTTTTAGAATAAAACACTTACTTCCAAAGGTTCTAAAGTAGCTTACATTGGGCTTGTGTCCAAACCAAAGTTCATATGGTGTTCTGTTGGTGTCTTTCTTCAACTGTACTTAGTTAAGCACATAGACTACAGTGCTTATAGCTTCTCTCCAGAATTTCTAAGCGACATTCTTTTGTATCATCAATGTCCTAGCACAATCAATTATTGATCTATTTCTTCTCTCAGCAATACCATTCTATTGTGGGGTTCTCGGTGCTGACACCTGCCTTTGGATTCCATGCTCGTTATAGAAATTAGTAAATTCACAAGATATAAATTCACCACCTCTATCTGATCTAAGACATTTGATTTCCTTTCCAGTTTCCTTTTCAACTTTAGCCTTATACCATTTAAACAGTTTGAAAGCTTCAAAATTTTCCTTCAAAAACATCACAGTCATCAATCTAGTGTAATCATCAACAAAGAGAATAAACTATCTATCACCATAGTAGCTTTGAGTTCTCATAGGTCCACATAAGTTGGTATGAACCAACTCAAGAATCTTCTTTGTTGAGAAGTCCTTAGTCTTAAAACTAGATTTGGTCATTTTTTCTTTCTGACATTCACGGCATAAAGTATGATTAGGCTTAGATAAGTTAGGTAAACCTCTAACTCTCTTCTTTTTACTGATTTTGATCATATTATCAAAGTTTACATGACATAATCTCTTGTGCCATAGCCAAGCATCTTCATCTTTCATAAGTAGGTAAGAAGACTCATCAATATCAAGTCGAAAAAGATTACCTCTGGTTTGAGTACCAGTCCCAACATGTCTTCCATCATTTTCATAGATTTTCACCTTGTTATTTTCAAACACCAGTTTGTGGCCTGAATTGTTTAGATGTGCCACACTCAATAGATTGTAATTCAATCCATATACCCAGTAAGCATTCCCACATTTTATTCTATCATTAATTACAAGGGTACCTTTACCTTTCATAGTGCATGGGGCATCATTTACCATTCTTATAGATCCACCATTATATTTAACTAATTCATCAAATTTATCTACATCACCTATCATATGATGTGTGCAGCCACTGTCAATGATCCATGTTTCATTCTTGCTTATCTGTGAGATCATGGTAGATTCATCTTGGTTTTCATCTTCTTCTGAATCTTCCTTCATTGCAACAAACACTACCTCTTCATCATCAGAATCAGACTCAGAGTTAGTATTTTCAGCTATATAACAATCCTTTTTACCTTTGTCCTCTTGGTCATTTCTACTACTGTGTCGGTAGCTTCTATTAACTCTCCTCCCATAGCTTCCTTCAGATTTATCTCTTGGTTCATCATCATCATTTCTTTTCTAAGGACATCTAGTAGCAATATGACCTACTTCCTTACAATTAAAGCATGCCAAGGGTAACTTACCCCTATATCTCCCTTTACCTTTCAATAATCTTCTAGCCATTAATGCTTCAAGCTCATCAAGGTCATCATCAATATCACTATCATTATTATTTCTATTTTTCTTGCTAGATTTCCCAATCTTCAGAGAAGACATGAAAGCAGACTCAATAGAAGGTACAACACTATTATCAAAATTGTTTAACCCAAAATTAGTAAGCTTACCAACCAAAGTATCAAGTGTAAGATTGGATGTGTCTCGGTTCTCATGAATTGTCAATACTCTAATTGCATAGACAGGTAGCAGGGTTCTAAGGATTTTGCTAATTATAGTCTCTTCTTCAATTACTCCATCAGAAGCTCCTATAGCATAAACAACCTCTTTAATTCTATTTGAACAGTCAGCAATATTTTCTCCTTCTTTCGTTCTCATTTCATCGAATTTACCTCTTAAACTTTCTACTCTAGCTCTTTTGACAGATGTGTTACCACTGTATACTTTCTCTAATCTATCCCACATTTCCTTAGTAGTAATCAATCCTTTGATTTCTTCAAATTCAGTGTCGGTACAGGTAGCAACAAGTTCCATCATTACTACATTGTGATCATGCTTGTCTTTTAGTTGTTCCATAGTCAGAGGACCAATTCGTTCATTGTAGCTAGTTTTCATAAAATGTAGTCCATCTCCACCAATTCCAGCTATATGCAATTTCATTCTCTATTGCCATACTGAGAAGTTATCTTTGTTCAGTCTAGGCACTTGCGTCTTACTCATTTTGTGATCTTTATGCTGAAGTCCTTAAAACTCTGTTTGAAGCAACCAAACAGCTCTGATACCAATTTTTAGAATAACTGAGAGGGGGGGTGAATCAATTATCAAAGTCCCAAAACAAAAATGAGTAATCCAAAATATTGTTTCTCTAATTTCTGTCAGTCTGTAAACATATATATTATTCACTGTCAGTGTTTTTACCAATCTTCAGTTAAAGCTCTTTAGTAGTTACCGATCAAATCAAATAGCTAAAATGTAAAGTATGATAATAAACAATCATCACAATAAACACATAACACAATGATTTAACGTGGAAACCCTGTTAAGAGAAAAACCACTTGGGAACCAGCAACCCAAAAATTTCACTCTTCTGAAGTGAGGCCTGTGAGGACCCAACCCTATTAAAGGTTACAATACACAATGTTAGGTGTGACCTTGTTAGAGGATTTTGCGCTAGAAGTTATCTTTCAATCTTATGTCACTCACTATGCTGATTTAGAGGATAACAATGTTTCACTTGTCAGAATGAAACACAAATAAGACTTAAAAGTCCACTCGGTTAAGAGATTTTTAGTATTTACAATTATTAGAAAGTAATAGTAGGTTGATCTAACTTAATACAATAAATTGTAGTTGCAGATCAATGTTATGCTCAACAATGTTTTCTGACCAATATATCACTTCAGATCTAATATCAATATCACTTACAAACAATCAGTTCTGTGCTCTGTGTAGCTCAATTTGTTCATTGTGTAGCTCAGTTTTTGCAGCTCAGTTCAGTAACCTGTTTGATCATAAATGCATGAATGCTAGTTCACGCTCAGCTTCTGCAGTATCTCCTTTTTTATTTTCTTTTTTCTCTTTAAATAAACATGTAAGCCATTTTATTTTCATCCATCAAATTTGTCTGCTTAATCATATGCACTAATTTTTCTACTTTAAACTTCCTGGACTGAGGTGTCATTAACATGTTTCAATCTCCTTCATCAGATCTTCCTTGAATTTTGTTAACCATAGATCCTTGTAACAAACTTTGACTTTTCACCTTGAAATCATGTGAATCCAGCTCATCAGTTTTGTCACCAAATTGTCTAGTCAACAATATCATTAAATGCTTTTCTGTTCTCCTCGGTTAACAAAGAAATGCGTCAGTAAACCTTCATTAGTTAAACTTGTTCTTGGTATACAACACACTACATCGGTGTATACTATTGTCAGTGTTTACACTAAGGATCTTGGTAAACATTAAACTGTTCTCTTTTATCGACCAACACTGCTTTGTGTCTTTTAGTTCCTTTCTCCATAATAGATGACTACAACATACTAAAGTCAATATAATGAGATCAAAGAATCATCAATAAGTTATCCACAATAAGTTATCCAATGCATTCCTTATCCTATCTGTTGTGACCTTCTTTCACCATTCTTCAGATGTCTCGGTAATGATAACTTACAAGATAAGTACTGTCAAACTAATAAGAAACTAGTTGACATCAATGACAACATAATACTGATTTAAAATATTGTATATCTATACAACTACTTTTCATGTGATCTTCAATCATTGTTTCAACAATCTCTCCAATCAGTTGTAAATTAGTTGTAGGTTCAACAGAAACAAGATTGGCTCAGCATTTATTTTTTCTACCTCTCTAGGCAATCTGTGAATCTCAAGGTACGACCATTCGTAGCTACATGGTCCCATGAACTAATAGGCACCAATACATTTTGGAATAGTTTTATTAGGATAATAGATTCTAGAAAGAAAATTTGGGAAAACTACAAACATCAGATCATGTTATAAAGGAATCATGCATATTCTCAGCGCTCCTTAGAGGTCAGGATAAGAGTCTGTGAGCTAAAAGAGAAGATGTCTAAGCATTAACGGTATATTTATTGTTGAGGAAGGGATGTATTCAGCTGAAGAAAATAATAGATCTAATAAAACCAAACATCTTTCAAATCCTTGATCTCTCTATGTTATTTCAATTTCCCTCTACCTAAATATTATTAGATTTAATAGTCAAACTCTAATTTTGTACGTGTCCACCCTAAAACTTAAAAAATACTAGGTCAAAACTAACATTTGATTATTGAGCTAAATAATTCTTAGCAAAAACCCATATATTACCTTACATCAAGGGTGGCAGTTGAATATGACCAGAATTGGATGTGCTTTTCAAGGATGATTGGTTCTAGATGAAAATTTTTCATCTTTATAGGTTACCCATCATATTCAAATGGCTATTTAGAGCTGGATGGTAACAAAAACAACCAAACACTGATGGGTTTCAGAATAACTATTTTAAGTATTATTTCCAGAGAGAAGGAAAATATGAATATATTTGAAAGAATATAGTAACTAGCTTACCTATTTCAAGGTATTGCATTTATCATATTGAATTATTGTTGGCTTTGTTAATTTGACCTTTTCATTGATGATGTATTTATGCCATAATCAATTATTTATTTAGGCATTACTTGATTATGAATTTTTGTCATTATTAAAAGGAAGCATATTTGTAGTGGTTTTAGTTAATTTTAACTTTGTATATTTACAAATATTAAAGTGTGTATCAGATTTAAAGAGTAAAATGGTATTTGAACATGACCCCTATTTATTAATACATTGGCATTGTTGCATTATTGACACAGGTTATATATGTTGTTATATTCTTCTACAGTAATTTAGAAATTAGTTAAATGATTACAAAGCTTAACAATATATTAATTTAATTAAGTAATCATTTTTTATTATGGAAAACAGGTTTTGAAGGGACTTGAAACCCTTTACATGAAGAATCAAAAGATAGATAATGACAACCCACAAGATGGAATGGGACAGGACCAAGACAAGGGTTTAAACAACAAGCACCCACAACCTAGAACAAACAAAACTTGAGCAGAGCTCCAAACAAACTCAACCAAAAGAAAGTACAAAAATTTAGGATTTTCCTATGGCACCCTTTTGATGGGACCAAAGGATCATATCAAAAGATGGTGAAGATCTCTTGGACTGTTAACCTTTAACCTTGGACAAACCTTCTTCAACCAAAGCAAAAACATTCTATCATTCCAACGAGTCCAAGATATCAGATGAAAACCCCCTCGGAGGGGGCAGTACCCAGAATTAAGGCTACAATCTGAGAATGAGAGCCAGAGAGAGGGACAATCCCAGTAGGAGTAGAACCAATAGCTAACCCTATAGGAGAGCCGGAAAGAAACCTAGCATCAGTAGAAGGGGGGGCCTCCCTAGACAAAACATAAGGAATCTGCACACATGGTGACAAATGAGGAACACCAACAACCATAACAATAGGAATGGAACCAGGAAGAGGAGAAGACACAGGGACCTGCCCAACCACCTTCAAATAGCTTTGGGGTGAGGAATTCTCCACCGTATAGTAATGAGAAGAGACACCTTGAGAAGAAACACCCTGCCACCACAAAGCAATCCTATTAAATTTTTGAAGATAACAAAGATCTGAAACGTGACCAATCTTGAAGCATCTTCGACATCTGAAAGGGATGCCTTCATAATACAAATATTGAATCCAACTTCTACCACTAGGGGTAGAGAGTTTGATCATAGTAGGAAGACCATTAGAAATATCCAAATCCACCAGAATGAAAGCATAAGTGGAGTGAAGAAAGTCAGATGATTTCTAATCCACCAAAATAAAACCCTCAAGAGAATCCCCCACGGTAATTAAGTAATTGTTGAAGTATTAATAAATTTTTGATTTTCTTGTTTACATTTCAAAAATGATTATGTATTAGAGTTTATATGAATATGTACTTATGTGGTCTAAAAGTTGTATTCAATTAGAATGCAACCAACACTTCAATAAACCATTAACTAAAGAATTTAGCCACCATAATTCAAATCAAATGAACAACTAAACCCTAAAATATGGCTTATTGCTTCCTAGTTGAAGCAAGTTTAATCCTTTATACAATTCTCATTAGATTGGGCATGTAGGATTAGTGACTTGACTACATCAAAATTGAAGATTCAACACATGAGTCAGATGCAATACTTGTATTCACCACTCCAAGATGACCTAAAGTATGCAAGTGAAAACTAAACAAATAGAAATGAAATTAGCTTGATGCAAAGCTATGATGCAAGATTGCTATATACATGAGATAAACTAAAAATGCAATAGAGATATGAAACTATGATAAAAGCAATTAAGAATTCAAGATAATAGTAAGAATTCAAAAATAACATAGTAACTCTAGAATGCACAAAGATGAATCAAATGTCAGTAGATAGATCCCTTGAGAAATGGAAGAGCTTTCTTTTGAACAAAGTTCCTCAAGAATGGAGGGTGGAGATTAAGAGGTAAAAGATGTTAGGTAGAGATGAGTGATGAGGGAGATAAATCTATATGAAAGGATCCAATAATTTTGATTGGTTAAACTTGATTGGAGAATAATTCAAAATAGAAAATCCCCATTTAATTGCCATTTAATCAAGATTAAGTTGCACATCCATGTGAGGAATGGGTTCTTTTAATAAAAGTGCAAGGACTTTATATTAAATGAGATAATTTGACAATTAGATGATTGACATTAGAATGTGATTTATTTATGCAAGTGTGATTATCTAGGTTGCTTACATAATTATGTCTAGTAAATTATTCCTTTGAGATTTTAGAGTTTTTCTTAAGGAAATTTGATCCGATTAGGGGCCTAGGTTTTACTAGATAAATTTTAGGTGATTATATTTTCCCCTCTATGAATTAATGAGTGATTAGAATGTTGATTCAAAGAATAGATTGTAGCTAATTCAGAGAACAACCTAATATGGAGTGAGGAGACTATTCCTAACAAGGAGAAATCAACTCTGAACTTGATCTAACCAAGATCGGCTAGAGATTAAAGATATCGACTCTGGGCTTGATTGAGAAAAGATTGATGAAAGAGAGAAGAGTATCCAACCTGATATGATATGATGAGACTAAATATCAGTCCAAAGATTCTGACAACTAACCAATTTGATATGAAGAAATGAAATTGATCAATGTCAAAGAGCTTGAGATAACAGCTTCGACAAGGATTCTAAAAATCCAATCACTTGATCAAGAGAAAATATCAGATTGATATGATTCTTGATGAACCTAATATTCCTCGGGAATGATGCCAGATTGATATGGGTCTTGATGAGCTTGACCTACCCCAAGAGATCAAATAGATGTCTGTCCAAGCGACCTAACATGAACCAATGAGACCACTCTTTTAGAAAGATATCGATAATCTCAACTTGATATGGTTCTTGATGAAGTTAAGATGCCTGAAGACATGAAGCTTGAATTGATTAGCTAATTAAGATTTGATTATAGATGAAGATCTGCTATATTGTCATGCCCCCTCAGGACCAAAATTGAAATAGCGTAGTGGGGTCAAAGTAGAGTTTGACTAATTTAATATGTAAAAAGAATTGGTTGAGGTTAAAATCGATGTCAAATTGATAAGATTAAATTTCCATCATATTTACAATGATTTAGACCTTGATTTGAGATGTTTTGAGGTACTATTAACTACATTTGACAAAAAGTTTGACCAATTTTCCCCAAGTTTGAGTAGGTTGAAATCACTTAGATTTAAGAGATTTGCATGAGATTGACCTCACAGGTGCAAGAAATGAAGGTAGAAGGGAGTGGGAAGCGTGAGCATCAACAGTCAATTATGTTTGACCAAGAAGGGTTGCCTTTGTAATTTGACTAGGTAAATGAACTCAAATTTCAATTTGATCCCAAAAATGGATTCAGGAAGTTGAAATTAGCTAGGGGTGCAATTTTGTGTGATTCTAAGAAATTTAAAGTTTAGATCAAAATCTATAAAAGTGTTAGCTTGTGGTGACTGATCAGGAAAGTACTGTACACTTTCCCTCCTAGGTGGATTTTTTTGAGGCTAACATATTTTCAACTATTTTTTGGCTGAGATGATTGTAACTCATTCTAAACCTAAAGCAGAAAAATATTGTATAATATGGCTTAGGGTTAGGGATTTCATTATGGATCATTTTAGTATTTGCAATAGAATTGAGTTGTAAGGGATTACAGATTGTAATGAGGTTGTAATCACTGGATAATAAAATATTGGACTCATTGTTGGCAGACGTAGCCTAGGAATTGGGTGAACCATGTTAAATCTTTGTGTATTCTGTTCTCTTCTGTGTGGTTTATTCTTTTCTGATAGTGGTTATATTTGCATGTAGTTGTTATTTCTACCTTGTTAATCCTAACAAAAAGGGGCCTAGAGGGGTCATTTTCAAATCATTTGTAACAGTTCACTTTTGAGAGCCTAGAGCCTTCCAGAGAGAAAAAAATGCCAATTCTAGTCAATGGTCATCTATTCAAGATATTGAGGTGACACAATAAGCCCCAATCTTATGATGCACTGATAAGTACCCAATCTTGACTTGTGTTTTTACAATTTTTTATCAATGTTTTATGCATTTTAGGGCTAGAACTTTGGTTTTTCTAGCAATGAAATAGTTTCAATGCACTATTTTTTAGGTTTCATGATGTCTGAAAGTGTATTATACAACTTGTAATCTTCCATTGTATAATGGGTATCTTCATATCGTATGATATGGGGAACTTTATTGCATTAAAGACTTCTATTGCATTGCTTATGGAGAATCATTGGACGATAATCTATGGCTAACTGTTTCATCACATGAGTTGAATTTTCACCTTTCCTTTCCTTGATTTCAAAGTGATCTTGGTTTTCTAGTTCATTTGTGGCTCATTTGTAGCCTTGTAGATATGTTTAATGATGACTTTTCAATACTTTGATGATCGATATAGATAGATTTTTCTCATTATGTTGATAGTTTACTATTGCATTTTCTTGCATTCCTTTTGCACATGTGATTTCCCACTCCAATCTTCCATTGTACCTAACCAGAGACATTGAGAATGGTTTTCCATTTATCATAGATAGACTTAGTTGTATTAGATCAGTGTGGGCTCAAGAAGCTCATCACTTTGGTAGACATTTGTGTGAATCATGGGTTTGTCACCGCCTTCGAAGAGAGGCTTCACAGTGAGCATACCACCTTCCACCTACCCACTAGTGAGATCACTATGAAACTTGAGGATGTATACTTGATCCTCACATTACCCATAGTTGGAGAGCTTATATTTTATGATCAGGATCTGATAGAGGGGATCACGACATTGAGGCAAGTATTTGTAGATGATACCCTCCTGGACCACCATATTACTTGGGATTACATTTTGAGATATTATGGCCATGACACTCCATTCACTTATTTTCTCACTAGATTGATGGGTTATGGAGTGGAAATTGATTGCAATCAGCAGGGGTTCTAGTGTGGCTAGTGTCATATTTTGTACAAGATGCTCAGCAGGCCTTAGAGATTTTGTTAGGGAGCCCTCCTACAATGCCATATGTATGGAGAGCAGCACGAGATTGTGTACCAAAGGGGATGGAGTATGGAAGTTGAATTTATATTTTTACATATATGGGCATGGAAGCATATCCACATAGCTTTCCTAGTGACACAAGTTTCTGAGGTGTGGGCATGCCTTACATTTTTTGATATATAGGTTATATCCATGAGCCCAATTTAGGAAAGACTGCATTTTTGCACTGAGAGGTAGATGATCTGTCTACTATTGTATGGTAGCCATATATATGTTATGAGAGATGGTCAAGATATACCTAAGAGCTATCATTCATGTTCATCAATAGGCCATTGATTAGCAGGTATGCTTCTATTATGTTTGGAGTACTATCTTTTCTTTAATATCTCATCTTTGTAGGCTTTAACCCTTAGTCCTTACATGCATCATAAATTTGTAGGTGCCCTCCCATAGTCAAGAGATTTTTCATTAGTAGAGTCTAGTGATAGTTCAGTCGATGAAGGGATACACTAATCAACTTCATAGCCTATGCTTGGTTTGCAGATGATGAGGTGGACTAGGGCCCTCATCTGGTCTATGCAGTGGTCATACAAGAGCTTGAAGCCTTGAGGGAAGCTGACAAGAAGTACCTTCCTGATACCAAAGATGCTAGTGTCACTTGTGCATATAGATAGTACCTAATCAACCATCCATTCTTGAGATTAATAGATCTAGTTGAGAAAGTGTCTTGACTTGATGAGGAGGAATCTAAAGAGCCATAAGGTAGAGGGATAGGGAGGGGGGCTAGGAGGGAGCAGAGAGGTAGAGGTTATTTAGGGGTGACCGATAGTAGACTACACAAAGAGAGGGGATCATTAGGATCTGTATGGATAGCCATTGTCATTAAGGAGGACCAGTTGGATGAGGAGGAAGAGAGATGGGTGAGGTGGAAGGTACATAAGGGAAACCTCTTGAAGTGAGATAGGAAGGGGAGGAATGTTGGATGGGAGTAGTATCCCAAGGAGGAGGGACCACCAAAGGCACCACAATATGAGGTGGCACAATTTACTAGTGTACATGATGTAGCACAACTTAGGTAAGATCTCACAGTGAATAGGACATGGGGAAGTAATGGAGGCATAACTACATGATAAAGATAGGAGGGTGTAGGAGTTTCAAAGAGTGCATGACTAGGTGCAGTAGACATCCACCAAGTAAGCTTCCAAAGCTTCATATTATTATGCTTTATACATCAGATTAGTAACAATCACAACTAGAGAAACTTCATACACATAGTTTTCTGCCTATTCAGTGAAAGTAGTCCCAACACCAATACAAATGAGAGAATATGCCCCTCCTCCTTGACCCGAAGATCAAGAAGAGGGAGAGAGCTAGTCCTAAGTTCCTTGTTTCTCATCTTATCTCCTTCTTCCATTTTTCATGTACTTATTTTTAAATCTGCATCAAGGATGCACCAGTTTTGTACTCGAGAGATTATTAACTTTTTGATATCGTAGGATATTTTTGTTAAACCATATATGATGGATACTCATTTGGGTATAGTCATTATCTCATGTGTTAACTTGTATCTCTTTTCTTGCTTCTTATAGATACTTTATTAATACTTCATCATAAAATATTCTAATAGAAACTTATGTCACTGATGTTTATTAATAACTTATGTTGATATTTCTCATGTCATACTTATTTTTTGATTAAGTAAAAATAGGTTTTACAAGTACCCAAAACCTATAACAAAGAGTTAAAAGTATAGCAATAAATTTTTACAAAAACTGTGTCATAGCACCAAGGAAGAGAAGCCCCAATACAAAAGTAAACAACCATAACAACATGCAGGAAACAAAAAAACACAAACAGGGACATCAAAAAGATAGGAAAATAAAGAAAAAGACAACTATATGCTCTTCATAAGGTCTTCAACATGGATCATCATAAGTTGCATCTACCCAACACAGTTCTTAAGGTCCTCCAGGTCCTTGCTCTCTTTGTCATCTTTGATATTATATTTTCTTCTGCTAGCCCATGTACACTTTCCCAGCCCTGTAGTATCTTTCAATTGGTAAATCTCTTTATCACCCTTCTCCTATACCATCTTGTCAACCATGATCTTGGCTTTTTCATTGTAGGTTCTAAGACTAACAAGGAATTGCTCAACAATTTTTCTCATAGAGTATTCTAAATTATCCACATTGTTATTTAGTGTATGGAGCCTACCCTCAAAGTTCCCATTCATAGCTCTATCATCCTTATCTTTGAGTTTTTTTTCCATCTTACAGACCTTGTCAACCATTTCAATAAAAGCCTCTGCTCTACCCATCAAATCTTACATTTCATCAAGGCACACATCAACTGGTTTGTCCCCTAGACTAGTCTTCTTAATGATGTTCACCTCATAGCCCATCACTCATATTTCCTTTTTAATATTACCTATATCATCCATCATTTTACCAAGTGTGTAGGTAAAATCCACCAAGAAACTCATTTCTTTAGGAAAATCTTTGTGTCCACTATTTTCATTTTTACTATTCTCATTGGAAGTATTCTCCTTCTCCTTGGTTCCTATAATTTCTTTGTCAATACTATCCACAATCTTGTATGTAACCTGGTAGGTAATTTGTAGATTATCCTTCTCCTCCAAAGGAATTTGGCCTTCACCCAGATTACCAATGTCAACCTCCAACCTTCCCTCTTCATCTATCTCCTCCCCAATATTTTCCCGAAAACTATTCTCCTACACCTAATTCTCTTCATTCTCTGAGGAAAGAATGATTCTCCTCTTACTAGAACTTATCGCCCTTTTTTTATTTTTCTTGGTACTAGTGGTCTCACCTCTTTTCCTCTTTATAATCATCATCTTTTATGCCCTTATCTGTATTAGTCTCTTCAACAGAATCCCTTTTAATGTTTTTCTTAGAAGACAATCCTTTAAAATTTTCCTTTTTGAAGGAAAAAGCCATAGATGGATCCTCATCCTCATCCTCTATTTTGATGTAGGATTCAATTGTTGGAAATATTCAGGAATTAACCAAGTTACTGAGAGGGGAGGAGTGAATCAGTAACTCCAAATTTTCTTCTAATTTTAGCATGTATTTTACTTTTTAACCTTTGCATACAGAAAGCATGAAACTTAAAAAGTATTCACAATAATGACACATAGATTTGGTTACCCAGAAACCTTCCAAAAGAAAGTAAAACTGGGGTGGGGATGAAACCCACAAAGCTTTAATACTGCAGAATAAAGTTGGCCGGTTAAGGCTTACAATTTGGTCACTTCTGATGATCTGCCCTGTTAGGAGCAATAAGGATTGCTAAATCCACCCTGTTAAAGGATTTACAAACATACAGTGAAGTATGCACTCGGTAAAGAGATTTATACAAAGACTGTTAAGTCTACCCGGTTAAAGGATTTAGTACTGATTCACCTGTTAGAATGAAACAGTAGATCTCTGCTTTGCAACTGGATTGCTGATTGAGATTCTCTGATGTACTGATCACCTTCTGTGATGAATTTGTCTTTGCTGAACCTTATACTTCTGAAGCCTTATGCAATTCGCTTATTTCTTACTTTCTTACTCTTTCACATATATTCTGCTTTATATTTTTCCCATTACTTGTATGTCATCTTTTATTTCTACAACATTGTTTATATACAAGTCTCAAACAATTAATTACAATTACAATTATACAGTCGGCTTGACAAATAAACATAAGTGCTACTAAGTCGGCCCAAATATGGTTACTCGGTTCCTTCAAACTGACTCGGTGACTTTCTGATACTCGGTGTCCACTGCATTACTCGGCATCATTATGCACTCAGTAGAAGTGAAGGCACGGTTCATACTGATCACTCAGTAGGTATTGAACTTGGTAAGCATTGGTGACTCGGTAGACAAGATGTTACTCGGTTTACATTGTCCTGATCGGTTTGTACTAACTTTCTCGGTTTGCACTATCTGCTCGGTTTGCACTGTCTGCTCGGTTTGCACTGTCTGCTCGGTTTGCACTGTCTGCTCGGTTTGCATTGTCTGCTCGGTTTACATCTAGAATGCAAATAAGTGTTGTCACTAGTGGCAATACTGCTTAATGCCAACAATCTCCCCCTTTGGCATTAGTGACAAAAACACTTATTGGCCAAAATTTATATACACGAATCATGCTAAGTTTTATTTTGATTTTTCAAAATTTGTCTTTGTTATAGGGCTTTATACATTGTCTCCCCCTTTCAATGTGCTAACTATTTCTTATACAAATCTATAACTGTATACATATCTCTCCTTTTATACATATCTCCCCCTTTTTTGACGATAATGCCAAAGGTGCATATACAAGTTATTTACAGAGAGAATCCAAAATTTGATAAGAAATCAGAATGTACCTTCATTATTAGTGCCAGGGTTCTGTCCCAATTTTCTTGCAGAATCTTACATGTTTGTATAGCAATTTGGATTTCTGCAGAGAGTTCAATCATGTGATCTGCTATGGAGAACTGATTGTCATGAATCAATGTTCTGGAATGTTCAATGTGCTTATACATTGTATTCATGATGGGAAGGATCATGTGTTGGATGTCTAGCAGTGTGAACCGGATCCTTGAGTCTTCTTTCAATAGATCAGACTGCATATTGGATAGATGTGAAATTTTCATGTGATGAGCAGAGCTTGAACTTGGTTCAAGTTGCAGCTTCTGTATGCTAATCTTCATATCCTCATCCATTTTATTCATTTTATCTTTGACATCCTTTGTGAACTCGGCAAAATTGCATAGTCTGGCCAAAAGAGAGGTAGCATTCGAATAACTAGACTCTATGTTAGACAAAACTGAAGACAATTCCACTTGGTTGATAGCTATGTGCTGAGCAATGTGCTCAAGCACTTTATTGTTGAATCTCTTCTCGGCTCTTTCAACTAACTTTTCTATCCCGGATGAGTCCTCATTGTATTTCTCAACTGCTTCTGCCAATTGTAACAAAACATGCTGGGAGGAGTCTACTTTAATGCCTAATGCATCAGACAAAATGTCCTTAGCATCCTTGATGATTTGATACTCCTTGTCTCTCTCCTCTTTAAGCTTCTTTTGTTTTGCTTTCCTTTGGAGGATCTCACCTATATTCTGCATCTGGTCTGCTGAGAGATTTGCAAAATCTAGTGTAGGAATCTCTATCTCTTCATCTAGGTCTATATCCTCAACTATATTTTTACCCAAAAATTTTATACTCGGTAGAGCCTTAGGCTTATCTGTACTTAATGCTCTTGTAGTAGTGACAGTAGATAAAGTAGGGCTGGCTATTGACACTGGTATACTTTCTACTGGAGAACTTAAAATATTTACACTTGATGATTCAAAAGCTGGAAAACTTACTGGTACAGGAGACTGCAGCTCGGTAGAAGAAATGGTAGCTGCCTCTGATGTTGCTAGGGATGATTGGACAAATGTAGAAGTTGTCACAACCATGCTTGAAGGTGTCTCTGGGTTGGATGTAGAGACTTTCACTGGAGAGGTAGGAAGGGATGCAATGACTTCTGCTGCTATCCTTACAGTATCATCTACCTCGGTGTCTTCTTCTTGCTCATCACTGTCATCTTCAATATCCTTTATTATTACAGTTTCAATGCTCGGTTGGTAAAGGTGGTATATGTTCTTCCATGTGGCTTTTGCAGCCTTCACAACCGATTCAATATTGTTGATCAAAATCAAACAAGTATTGAACTTCAATGTCATCTTGTTTTCATTTTCTTTTAGTGCCTTCTTTACTTCATCATTGTTCAGGCTCAGCATCAACTGTCTCAGGTTTTGATCATATATGTCTATTACAGTTTGCCTTGCATTGCTCCATCTCATTCTTATTGGATTCAATAGAACTGCTGGAACCTGTGGGGTAATTTCTTCAGGAGAGTATTTCCACTGTCCCATCTTCTCAACAACAGCATCTTCTATTTCCTTCTGCTCTGCTTCCGATCTGGTTTCATATCTCAGGGATTTTATGTTACTTACTCCAGATCCTGATCCATCTCTGAAGAGTTTGAGCTTTTCTTGAAGGGTTAGAGGAGGCCTTTTGAATACTATGTCTTTATCTGCCTTTTCTGCCTTGTCTGGCTTTCCTCTTGTATTTCTCCTTGTAAACACAGCAGTGGGAGGCACATATGCCTTAGTGATAAAAACTTTTCCTTTCTTCTTTGCAGGTTCTGGTTCCTCTATTTTCTCATCCTTTTCCTCTTCTTTTTCACCTATTTCTTCTTTCTCCTCGGTTAACATTTGCATTTTAGCTATCCTTTTCTTTCCTTTGTTTACCGCCTGTGGAAGCTTTATGCTTAGTTCAATTCTCATCTTAGCTTCATCATATGTTCCAAAATATGGGGCTTTGGGATTGACAGGCTGATTTAGAAGTGCTTCAATAATGTTCTTGGTTTCATCAATATTTACCTCATAAGGAAGAGGTTTTACATATACAGTTCTCGGTTTAACTGCTTGAACATACACATTATCACAATCTACCATAAAACAGATGTCATCTTTTTAATCTTCCACCAACTTCTGTGGAATCTGGAATCTGTCATTCATTTTCTCTTTGAAAGACTCAAAATAATTATCCATGATGCTTTCAAAGTTTTCACCCATTTCTGCGATGTATTCATTAATTTCATAAAGTACTGGCACATCTTTTCTCCATACAACTTTTCCTTTTGAAGGGAAGAATTTCTGAACATAGAAGAATAAACAGACTAACAAGGATCCAAACTTACATGGATTGCTTTTGGAAGTTTTGATGCTTTCCATGTTCTTGTTGAACTGTTTCAACAATAAGTCTGCTAGGTCAAATGTCAAGTTGTTTTTGACCACTTTGTATGCTAGGTCAACAGCTTCACATGAGACACTGTTTTGTCGACTAGAACTGTAAATCTTGTGTGCAATGATATGTGTACCAAACTTCAGTTCGGCGTCGGTAATGCTGCTAACCTTCATGCCTCTACCATCCCACTCGGCTAGGGTTTTCTTCTCTAGTTCTGTCCGACCTAGGGTTTTGGTAGTTTTAGCTTTGTTCAACATGGGAAGACCGGTAACTTGATGAATCATTTTCTTTGTGATCTCAATAGGTTGCTCAAGCCAAATCTTGCCATCATGTACTCGGCTGAGAATGTACCTAACCCATTTATCTTGAAAGTTTTGAGGAAGATGTGCAATGTGGACTAAACCCTTATCTTCCAGATGTTTGTGCTCGGGTTTCAAAGTACCATCCACACATAGTTCCTCACGCACAATGTCTAGTTCTAGGTTTCCCATTTCTTGAATTGAACAGTTAAAATGATTATGGATATCGTTGATAAGCAGTACCTTAGGAGGAATCTGAGATTGAGCTCCGTTCGGATCTAGGGTTGTAGCAATTGCGGGCACGATCTTAAAATCTGGTGCTTTCCACTCCCCTTGAACTAACATATCAGATCCTTTCTTCGCTGAAGTGCTGGATGATGCCATGGTAGCTCATAGAAAATTCCTTTCGCAAGAGTATTAAATCGCCGGGTTGCCCTTGAAGTTTTCTGCTCTCAAAGTGCTTAAAGATTCGCGGTGAAGAATGAGTTCGATTACTTGCTTTTTATTTACAACTCTGTCATTAATGCTCATTTCAAATTAGGGTAGGAATTCTGACAGACTGTCACCCACTAAGAATTAATTGCTCAGAAAAGACTTCGCAACTCGGTGAACTCAAAAATTCATAATGCTCCGACTTCGCTCAGTAAAGATAGGTACCGACCTTGCTCGGTGAAGAATGATCTCACTGCATCTTGCATGCTGATTTAGACTTTTCTTTTAATTTCAGTTCTGGAACTGCTTGAGATTGATCTATGAGAGTACAGTTCCAGTGCTTCCTTGGAAATTTAATTTGAGTCGATAGAGCCATCCATTCCATTACTTGGACTGGATTGCTCGGTAGCTTTAGGAATCCATTTTTGTCTCACCTATTTCCTGACCTTAGTTGCTTCATTCTTCTTTCCTTCTTCAATTTCATTAGCATTCATGCAGTTTCTGGCTATGTGACCAAGTTTAGTGCATTTGAAACATCTTACGGTAGTGTCTCTTTTCCTTAGATGATGTTTTATGCAATTCATGCCAATGTGTCCATATTCTCCACAGTAATGACATCTACACCAGGTGTTGTAGTCCCATCCAAACATTGCTTTCACAATTTGTTCTGCTGGATTAAATGTCTTGGATCTGCACTCGGATGCCTTGTGACCTTGTTTGTTGCACTTGTGACAATTACCTCTGAATCTAGGTTTTTCCCTGCATTCATTTGCTTTATGACCAGGTTGATTACAGCTATAACATTTTCCATTGAATTCTCCTTTTTCATTGTTCCAACATTTATTTGAAGTATGTCCTATTTTACCACAATGATTACAAGTAGGTTTTTGATTTCTTTTAGTACCTTGCTTAGAGGATTCACCTTCTTCTTTGTATCCAAGTCCTGCTTTTCCTTTTTGCCTATGAAGATTTCGTTCATACAGCTGATTCAAGTCTTCTTGACTTTTCAGCATTCCTTCATTGATTTGTTTTTCAGCGTTTAGGTCATCCATCAATCTTAGATTGATTTCCTTTTCAGATCTTAGTTCTTCTCTTGTGTTTTCTATTTCTGATCTTAGATTTAGAATTTCTTCATTTGTATGAGAGATCTGATCAATTAAATTTTCTAGCTGAAGGGTTTTGTTTTGGACTTCAATGTTTCTTCCATCTAATTCATCTTTCAACTTGTTTCTCTATTCCAAGATCTCACAGAATCTTGTAGAGTGTAGTTCTTGTTCTCTTTTCAATTTTCTCACTTCTTCCTGCAGAGACCCATTCTTTTCTAGAAGTTCTTTGATAGCATTGTTTGCTTCATCTGAGTTATTTGAGGGAAGAAGATCTTCAATCTTTTTTTCAATGTAATTCTGATCATTCATCTGATTTGCAAGTTCCTTCCTTCTTCTTAGGGATTGGGAAAGATGTTCTTTTGCTTCTTTGAGTTTAGCTATGGCCATTTCCAGATCTAGCTCTTCATTTTCAATCACCTTGTTCAGTTTGAATACCTCCATTATCCTGGATCTTTGCTCAAGCTAGTTAAGCTTTGTCTTGAGAACCAATGCAGCTCTGATACCAATTGTTGGAAATATTCAGGAATTAACCAAGTTACTGAGAGGGGAGGGGTGAATCAGTAACTCCAAATTTTCTTCTAATTTTAGCATGTATTTTACTTTTTAACCTTTGCATACAGAAAGCATGAAACTTAAAAAGCATTCACAATAATGACACATAGATTTGGTTACCCAGAAACCTTCCAAAAGAAAGTAAAACTGGGGTGGGGATGAAACCCACAAAGCTTTAATACTGCAGAATAAAGTTGGCCGGTTAAGGCTTACAATTTGATCACTTCTGATGATCTGCCCTGTTAGGAGCAATAAGGATTGCTAAATCCACCCTGTTAAAGGATTTACAAACATACAGTGAAGTATGCACTCGGTAAAGAGATTTATACAAAGACTGTTAAGTCTACCTGGTTAAAGGATTTAGTACTGATTCACCTGTTAGAATGAAACAGTAGATCTCTACTTTGCAACTGGATTGCTGATTAAGATTCTCTGATGTACTGATCACCTTCTGTGATGAATTTGTCTTTGCTGAACCTTATACTTCTGAAGCCTTCTGCAATTCGCTTATTTCTGTCTTTCTTACTCTTTCACATATATTCTGCTTTATATTTTTCCCATTACTTGTATGTCATCTTTTATTTCTACAACATTGTTTATATACAAGTCTCAAACAATTAATTACAATTACAATTATACAGTCGGCTTGACAAATAAACATAAGTGCTACTAAGTTGGCCCAAATATGGTTACTCGATTCCTTCAAACTGACTCGGTGACTTTCTGATACTCGGCGTCCACTGCATTACTCGGCATCGTCATGCACTCGGTAGAAGTGAAGGCATGGTTCATACTGATCACTCGGTAGGTATTGAACTCGGTAAGCATTGGTGACTCGGTAGACAAGATGTTACTCGGTTTACATTGTCCTGATCGGTTTGTACTAACTTGCTCGGTTTGCACTGTCTGCTCGGTTTGCACTGTCTGCTCGGTTTGCACTGTCTGCTCAGTTTGCACTGTCTGCTCGGTTTGCACTGTCTGCTCGGTTTGCACTGTCTGCTCAGTTTGCATTGTCTGCTCGGTTTACATCCAGAATGCAAAAAAGTGTTGTCACTAGTGGCAATACTGCTTAATGCCAACAGTAGGAGCATCCTGGGTGTAAGAGAAATCTTGCATCACCCAAAAATATTTATGTTTTTGTATTCAATAAGGGCTATCTTATGCAGAGCTGCTATTTATGGGAGCTTTCTATTTTTAGTAAGTTGGTCATATGATCTCAGAGTGTTCTAATTTTACATGTGGAGGTTCATCGCAGTCATATCAGCATGCTAGTAAAGTTTCATGGCTAGATCAGGTCTAGTTTTGAAGATATTGAAAATTTTCAGTATTGGTAGCAGGGTACATAAACTTTGAACTCAGTTTTAAAGGCTTTAGAGGCCTCAGATGAGGTCAAAAATTTGGGTGATAGACACTTGCACTAGTCAAGCCTATAGAGCGCTTCATGGCCTTCTCGAAATGGGGTTATAATAGTCAATCGGGTCAACTGGTGATGACTTATGGTCTTCAGAAGTCGGGTTACCTGAAATGGCAGAAAATAATTTTCCTTCAAAATTTATGTTCGGGTTTCAAAAGTTATTTTGAGCTGAATTTGATGTAATAAATTGAAAAATAAAATAATTCTAAGTTTGGTTGGCCCTAAGGGATAAATTTATGGAACCTTCTCGGGCGGTGGAAAATGTCTATATAAAGAGAGCCTGTAGTGTTGTCTAGGACAGTTCTGGGTAGTAGATCTAGGTATTGATTTGAAGCTTTGTCCTATAGAATATTGTAAGGGAATGCCCATGTGGCTTTGCATATTGTAATTCTGAAAGTTTGTAATTCCACATTTGTGGAGATAATAAGAAGCCAATTTTTTGTTCTTGCATATTATTGTTATTTCTCTATTTCTGTTATGTGTTTGTGGTATTAAGGGGAGCACCCTTCATCAAGTGGTATCAGAGTAGGAGTTCCTAAGTGTGTAAACAGATCATTGACTGTGAGGCAGTTTGCACTAGGACCATGGTTAGGGTTTCAATGAGAAGCGCAAAAATGCCTTCACGAAGGGAACATGGCAGAAGATCTAGTGTTGTAACACCTAAGGTTAGGGCACTACAGAGACAAGTGCGAGCATTGCAAGAGGAGATTCATAGAGGAATGAATCTTAATGTCAAAGATGAAAGCGAGGATGAAGCCGAAGAAGAAGATCAAGAAGGAGAGGTCGAAGTTGTGAACCAAGAGGAAGAAAGACTTTTTTGAGCCATTTCTAAGATTGAAAAAAGACCTAAGATTGAGGTTCCTACATTCTTAGGAAATCTTAACCTAGAGGAGTTGATTGACTAGATCAATGAATGTGAAGAATATTTTGAGTATGAAGATATTAAGGATCCTGATAGGGGAAAATTTGCGAAGGCCATACTGAAGGGTCATGTGAAGATCTGGTGGCAAGAGATTTAATTGGAGTGAAATAGAAGAGAGAAAGATAAAATCACAAGATGAGATCGAATGGTGGATAAATTAAAGTGGTAGTTCATTTCTAGTGATTATGAGCTTGACCTACTAAAGAAAATGCAAAGTTTGAAGAAAGCAAGAAGATCTTTTCATGAGTATACAGAGGAGTTCTATCGAATCCTCATTAGAATAGGCCATGCAGAAGCTGATAAGGAGAAAGTTGCCCATTACCTTAATGGGTTGAGGCTGAGCATTTAGGAGGAGTTGAATCTGGTTCGAATGAATAGTATTGAAGAGGCATACCAGTTTTTCCTAAAAGTAGAGGAAAAACTGAACAAGAAGTTCGAGAGCAAACAAAACGGGAGAGGTCACGGTGGATGATCTAGTGGATGGTCATGTGGAGGCTAGAATGAAGATCCAAAAAAAGAAGGATAAGGCTAGTAGTAGTCAAAATCAGTGAGGAAACAATTCCAATCATTTCCAAGATCAGAACAATAGAGATTAGAGAGGAAGAGGAAGAGGACAAGGATCTGGAAGAGAAGGCTTTCGTGGAACATGTTTTCACTGTGGAGAAGAAGGTCATAGGGCATTTGAATGTCCTCAACACCAAGGAAGGACTGATAGGAGGAATGAAGGCTAGGCCAGAGTTGCACATGTAGATGAAGATGCTAGATCATCAAATTTAGAAGATGCTGAAAGAGGAGAAATGTTGATTAACAGAAGAGTCCTACTGAGTGGTGAGAATGAACCTGAACAAAGGATGAGCCTGTTTCACACTAGATGCAAGTGTGAGGGTAAATGTTGTGATGTGATTATTGATAGTGGAAGCATTGACAATTTGGTGTCAGAAGAGATGGTGACAAAGTTGAATCTCAAGAGATAGAAAAACCCACATCCATATCAGATTGCTTGGGTGCAGGATGACCACAAGGTCATGGTTAGTGACCAATGCCTACTAAAGTTCAAGATCAGTGGGTAACAAGATGAGGTAGTATGTGATATCATATCTATGGATGCATGTCATATATTGTTGGGTAGACCATGGTAGTTTGACAGATGTGTTGTACATGATGGTTGTGCGAATACCTATTCCCTGACAAAGGATGGAGTGCAACATAAGCTAAAGCTATTAAAGGAGACTGAAGAAAAGGTATGTAGTAATGCAAGAATAACATTTGTTGATGGAAGAAAATTCCTAGATGGTATGAGGCATGAGCATGTGTATTTTTCTTTAATTCCAAAAGCTGGTAAAGAAGAAGTAGAGGATGTACCTGTAGAGGTTGTAGATTTGTTGAATGAGTTTTAGGATATTGTATCTGATAATGTAACTAATGGATTACTGTCGGTAAGGAAGATCAATCATCAGATGGATTTGATTCAAGGATCCAGTTTTCCAAACAAGGCAGCACACAGAATGACACTAGTAGAAAGTGAAGAGTTGAACAAACAAGTACATGAGTTATTGCAGAAGGGGTTGATTTGAGAGAGTCTGAGTCCCTGTACCATACTAGTGGTATTAGCACCAAAGAAAAATGGAGAATGGAGGATGTGTATAGATTCCAGAGCAATAAACAAGATCACAATCAAGTATAGATTTCCATTGCCATGAATGGATGATATTATGGATTGTTTGAGTGGAGCTGTGTATTTTTCAAAGATAGATTTGAAGAGTGGATATCACTAGATTCAAATTAGAGAAGGAGATGAATGGAAGACTGCCTTCAAGACAAAAGAAGGACTGTATGAGTGGTTAGTCATGCCTTTTGGGCTAACCAATGCACTGAGCACTTTCATGCGGCTCATGAATGAGGTTCTGAAAGAGTTTTTGGGTAAGTTTGTCATTGTTTACCTAGATGATATTTTGATCTTTAGCAAGAAATTGGAAGAACATATGATGCATATTTGTATGGTGTTTGAGAAGTTGAGAGATGAGAAATTGTTGATTAATTTGAAGAAGTGCAGTTTTGTGAAGAAAGAGTTAGTGTATTTTGGATTTGTAGTTTCAACAAAAGGTCTAAAAGTGAACCCAGAGAAAGTATAGGCTATCCTTGAATGGCCTACTACAAGGAGTGCTACTGATGTAAGATCTTTTCATGGTTTGGCTATCTTTTATAGAAAGTTTATTAGAAATTTTAGTAGTATTTGTGGTCCCTTGACTGAAACAATGAGAGGGGATAGAAAAGAGTTTAAGTGGACTAATGGGGTAGAAAAGAGTTTTCAATTGTTGAAACAAAAGGTTATAGAACAACCTATTTTAGCACTTCCAGATTTTAATAAGGTGTTTCAAGTAGAATGTGATGCTAGTGGTATTGCAATAGGAGCTGTTATGAGCCAAGAAGGTAAACCTATTGCTTATTTCAGTGAGAAGTTAAATGATGCTAAGAGGAAATATTCTATTTATGATCAAGAATTTTATGCTATAGTTTAGGCATTGAAGAAGTGGAGACACTATCTACTTCCTAAGGAGTTTGTTTTGTATACTAATCATCAATCTTTGCAATATTTGAATATTCAAGGAAAGTTGAATCAAAGGCACTTGAAATGGGTTGAGTTTTTGCAAAGTTATACATTTTTTTTGAAACACAGGAGTGAAAAGTCTAACAGGGTTGCAGATGCACTTAGCAGAAGGCAACTATTGCTGACAGAGATGCAGATTGAGGTGGTTGGGTTTAGGGAACTCAAGAATTTGTATCCAGAGGATCCTGATTTTGGTGAAGCTTGGAAAGCTTGTAAAGAACCTGTTACTCTAGATAGGATGAAGTGGCTGGATTTTATCATTCAAGATGATATGCTATTCAGAGGGAGTCATTTGTGCATTCCAAGAAGTTCTATGAGGAAGAATCTCATCAAGGAGAAGCATAGCAGAGGATTGGCTGGACATTTTGGTCAAGATAAAACCCTTGCTTTGGTTAGTAAGAAATATTATTGGCCATAGTTGTAGCAAGATGTCAAGGAGTTTGTATAGAGTTGCAGAGTATGTCAGATGGTGAAAGGAGTGAAGCAGAATATAGGGTTGTATTAACCATTACCTATATTAGGGAAGCCTTGGGAGGATATCAATATGGACTTTGTTCTTGGTTTACCAAGGACACAGTGGGGACATGATTCAATTTTTGTGGTAGGTGATAGATTTTTAAAGATGGCACATTTTGTTCCCTATAAGAAGACTCATGATGTTGTTCATGTAGCAAAAAAAAATTTCAGAGAAGTAGTGAGACTACATGGTTTGCCAAAGAGTATAGTTTCAGATAGGGACACTAAGTTCATTGGATATTTCTGGCATATATTGTGGAAGAAGTTGAAGACATATTTGAAGTTCAGCTCATCACATTATCCATAGGCTGATGGATAGACAGAGGTGGTGAATAGGAGTTTGGGAAATTTGCTGAGATGTTTGGTTGGAGATAAGCCAATAAGATGGGATCTGATTTTACCATAGGTAGAATTTTCATATAATAATTCTATGAACAAGAGCACTGGTAAATCACCATTCTAGATTGTATATGGGAGTAGTCCCAGAAATGCATCTGAGTTGAGGAATATAGATAAAGGAGAAATAAGTAGTGTTGAAGGTGAGGATTTTGCAGAACACTTTGAAGAACATCCATGAGGAGGTGAGGAAGCACATTACCAAGATGAATGCATAATATAAGGCTAAGGAAGATGTGAAAAGGAGGCATAAGGAATTTTAGGTCAAAGATGAAGTCATGGTTCATTTACAGAAGGAGTGATTTCTAGTTGGTACATATAACAAGCTGAAAATGAAGAAGTTTGGGCCATGTAAGATACTGAAGAAGCATGATTCAGGAAATGCATATGAGGTAGAATTTCTTACTGAGCTGAATATTTCACTAGTGTTTAACATTTCACATTTGACAGAGTATCATGAAGGAGGTGTTGAAGATGAGGTTACAGCAGCATAGTGAAGTATTCTGGCAACCAGTTCAGATAACAAGGAGATTGAAGACATACTGGATAGTCATGTTGGCAGAAGAACAAGGAATAGGACATATGAAGAATATCTGGTCAAGTGGAAAGGACCTGTTGAAGACTCATCATGGCTAACAAAGGAGGAGGTTAACCATCTTGGTTTTCCTCTGCACACCTAAGTCGTGATGGGGTCACTTCTCAAATTACCCCAAGTGTCTGATGTAGGAGCATCCTAGGTGTAAGAGCAATCTTGCATCACCCAAAAATATTTTTGTTTTTGTATTCAATAAGGGCTATCTTATGCAGAGCTGCTATTTATGGGAGCTTTCTATTTTTAGTAAGTTGATCATATGATCTCAAAGTGTTCTGATTTTACATGTGGAGGTTCATCTCAGTCATATCAGCCTGCCAGTAAATTTTCATGGCTAGATCAGGTCTAGTTTTGAAGATATTAAAATTTTTTGGTATTGGCAACAGGGTAGATAAAATTTGAACTCAGTTTTGAAGGCTTTAGAGGCCTCGGATGAGGTCTAAAATTTGGGTGATAGGCACCTGCACCAATCAAACCTGTAGAGTGCTTCATGGCCTTTTCAAAATGGGGTTATAATAGTCAATCGGGTCAACTGGTGATGACTTATGGTCTACGGAGGTCGGGTTACCTGAAATGGGGGAAAATAATTTTCCTTCAAAATTTTTGTTCAAGTTTCAAAAGTTATTTTGAGCTGACTTTGATGTAATAAATTGAAAAATAAAATAATTCTAAGTTTGGTCGGCCCTAAGGGCTAAATTTTTGAAACCTTCTTGGGTGGTGGAAAATGCCTATATAAAGAAGGCCCGCAGAGTTGTCTACAATAGTTCTGGGTAGTAGATCTAGGTATTGATTTGAGGCTTTGTCCTACAGAATATTGTAAGGGAATGCCCATGTGGCTTTGCATATTGTAATTCTGAAAGTTTGTAATTGCACATTAGTGGAGATAATAAGAAGCCAATTTTTTATTCTTGCATATTATTGTTGTTTCTCTATTTCTGTTATGTGTTTGCGGTATTAAGGGGAGCACCCTTCATCATATTTTCTCCACATACATATCCTCCTCATCGCCCTTTGTTTCTTCATCATCCCTAGTATAACCCTTCAAAAAGGGTTTTTCTACTTTTTTTTATGTTGAGAAGATCATACACTATTACCATGAGGCCCTGATGAGAGGCATGGTCCCCTTTTGGGTCCTTTTGAAGATTAATAATGGTGGAATCCATAGAACTCAACAAATAAAAAGGAAGACTAATCTTCACATTATGTCTAAAGTGATTTAACAACATAAAATGATTCCCATAAGCTATGGTAAATATACCATGGAGCTTGATATAGTTGATGATAGAATATTACACATACCTCCATGGCTAAGAAATGCACTTAGGGTTATAGTAGGAAGTAACCTCCTTCACCAGTCTTAGCTTTTCCAGCTCCGTAATAGGGAACTTCTTGGAAGCTTTGTCTGAGATGCTTCTATCTCTATAAAAATTTAATGCTTCCATGCGCATACCTTTAGCTTCTATAATGATGTCTTATGTAACCTCCATTTACTAATTTCCCACAAGAACCATTCCATTCTTCCAAGTTTCATTATTCCCTTTTTTGTGGCAAGTACAACTTGGTGATGATGCTTGTAATTTGGCACATATTCTAGATAATTTTTACCAAGTTTAGTGAATGTAGTTTTATTTACAATGGTATTTGGAGTTTTTACAGTGATACTATGAAGGGCTATCAGAGACATAACATGGGTGGTAGCAAGAAGAGATTTGAACCAGTGAGCTGTGACAACTAGAAACAAAACAAGGAGGTGTGAGATATTTTAAAAAAATGGTGGGATGGTGAGATTTATGGAGAGATTTCATGTCATACTTATGTTACTAATCCTAATGTTGAAATATCTCAAGGCTTATGCATATGTCATTGATGTTGTATATATGTTGATGTTGATGAAACCTTCACTTTCATCTCTTATATCATGTATGCTCTAATACTGAGTATCATGTTGGCCTTTTCTATACCCAAATGCTCATGTGATGATGAAAACTTAGAACTCTAGGATCCGTTCATGATGATACTTACCTTGATTTTGTAGATACTAGTCTAAGTCAACAAAATATTTTTTCATTTGACCACGTCGGTGAGGAGAAAAGAAATAATTTCTCAAGGGAACCAAGATGAAATACTATAAAGTAACCCTAGAATGAAATTTACCCTAAGACACAAGTCAAGTCACTAATTATGTAGTCATTGATTTATCATCATTTGAGTAGTTGGGATGTCGAAGGTCAGTAAAAACTTCATCATTGTGTGAGAAAAGCCATGCAAATATGAGTATGACCTTATTGGATATCAATATATATGAAACACATGTAAGCATCAGGGCACAAGGAAAAAATTATCCTAACATGGTTTCTAGTTTGATATTGTAATATAACACCCTTATTGAGGCACAAGATGCCAAGATAAAGACAAGGAGATAATTCCAACCTCAAGTAAGTACCTAGATAAAGTAGGTCAATGTATGTGCGACATTCCAATGATGATGGAAGCTCTTACCATAAACTCCTAGTTTATTAGACAACTAGGGATCATTGAAACCATATCACAATAAAAAATCAAATAAAATATGCTCTTCCCCTAGTCATGAGTCCCTAGTCATATAGACATCATCGACAAACCTTACAAGGAATAGCAAACAAAAATCAATAATAACCAACAACACACAAGATAAATAAGTTTAACATATCTCAAGTGTTTTTAGTTTTTTAAGGTTCAAGTTTGTGCTAGGTGTTAAGAAACACCATTGTTCTTGTGTCAAAAATATGAGTGTGATGTGAAAGTGCCAAATCTGATATCTGTTGAGAAACACAGTGATGTCAAAATAGGTAGTGTTGTGAAACACTGTAGGGTTGGTGTGTTAAAAAACACCCATTTATGTGGTAGTGGAAAATTGTCCATCCAGAAGGACTAGTATACTAACTCAGGTTAAGCTCAAATGATCGATCAAGCGGTAAAGTACTGACAACTTAGCTAAATAATGAATAATTTCCCCCAAGTGAAAGATAAGAACTGAGAACAAAGCTAAGACTAACTCTAGTCCATTATAGCTAAAACAAGATAGGAGGTGAGAAATGAATGTAGATAAGGCTGATGAAAGTAGAAGATCTCATCCACACATTGATAGATGGAGTGTTGATTGCAAGTGATGCCTGCTTTCGAGATTTTCACCACTTGGAATTTATTCAATTTTTTCTCCAAGGTTTTCACCAAGGCACTTTAACTATTTTTGGTTTTTTTTGTCTCTTTTTTCTTTTTTTCTGATTTTTTTTTTCACATTTTTTTAGATTCATCAAGGTGCTTGTCAAGTTTTCACTTTGATGATCATTTGTTAAGGAATTTTTCTAATTTTTAGGATTTTCTTAGGATCATAAGTTGTTGTACAAGATGTAGAATGTATAGTTGTAAAACTCTTTCAATTAGACAGCATTGATAGGCTCTAAGAGAACTTTTCCATCTGGAGTAGCCAATTGATAAGCTCTAGAACTAAATGTTGCACTAATGATAAAAGGACGCAACTAATTAGGTTCAAATTTTCCTTTTCTATTCTCTATGTTGTTGATTTTTTTTATTCTCTCTTAGAATGAGATCACCAACCTGAAACTCATGATGTTGTACATTTATATTTTGTCCATTAGACAATATCTTTTGGTTCTAGACCCTTAGAGGTCAAATACTATTTTTCTATGCTCATCAAGTAGTTCTAGCTCTTGAAGTGTGGATATTTTGTAATCTTCATCTATGACAAGTCCTTGTAGAGATATCCTATGTGATGGTATTTTGACCTCAATTGGTAAGACTACTTCAAAATTATAGACTAGTGAGAATGGTGTAGCCCCTATGGGTGTTATGATGCTTGTTCTATAAGCCCATTAAGCTAGACTCAACTGTAAATGCCAATCTCTTCCACATTTGTCAACTGTTATGTGCAAGATCTTAAGGATTGTTTTATTTGAAGCCTTTTCCTATCCATTCCCTTGAGGATAGTATATAGAAAAGGAGTGATACATGATATGAAACTTAGCAGAAAGCTTGTCAATATCTTGATTATTGAATTTTCCCCCATTATCTGTGATAACTAAGGAGCGAATACCATATCTATAGACAATATACTTAAATTAAACATGGACACTTGTTTTTTTGTTGCTAGGATAAGTGGTACAAGTTCAACTCACTTAGTGAAGTACTCAGTGGTTGTGGTAATGAATTTGTGCCAATTTGAGGATGAAGCGTATATCTCACCCACAAGATTGAAAGCCCATTGTTGAAATTGCCAATGAGTGATGAAAGGAAATAATTTGCTTATAGGAGTGTGAATAAAATTTTCATGGAACTGGTATTTTTTATTGGTCTTTGTATATTGAATAGCATATTTCTACAATGTTGGCCAATAATAACTAGCACTAATAAAATTATTTTTTAAGGAAAGACCATTCGAGTGTGATCCACATATACCTTCATCAACTTCTGTAAGCATTCTTTCAGAATCCTCAGGCTCTCGACACCTAAGAAGTGTAGTGTCAAGACCTATTCTAAATAATTCATTTATAATGATGAGATATTGAGAGGCATTTAAGATGAGATTCCATTTTTTGTTCCAAGAAAGAGAGTCGTGAATGGTTTGATCTTTGAGGTAGGCATAAATATAGTTGTAGCAGGAAGTCTCATGAGAAATGATAATGTAGACAATATGAGATTCAAGTGTTTCGTAAGCAAGGAAAGGGAGTTATTTCACTAAGAAGTCATAGTAGAATTGATGTTCTTCCAACTGTAGCATTGAGGCCAAAGTAGCCAAAGTGTCTACTTCTCTATTTTTTGTACATAATATCTACTGAAAGGTGATGAATACAAAGTACTTATTCAGGTCATAAATCATGAACTTGTATGACATGATTTTTTTGTCATTAGTTTTGTATTCATCACAGATTTTATTGATAACAAGTTGAGAGTCACCATAGATATGTAGTTCTTCAATTTTCCACTTATAGTTAGTTTTAATACATTTTCCAACCCTTCATACTCTTTTACATTGTTGGTACATAGGAAGATCATCTTCTAGGCATTTAGGATCTTATATCCCTGAGGATAGACAAAGAGAACCCCACCACCCACACCTTGCTATGTAAATGATCCATAAAAGTACATCTTCCAAGGCTGTTGTGTTAAATGCAAAATGCACTCATCAAGGAATTCAAAAATGAGAGGTTGTATGTCTATAAATGATGCATCTACTAGTTGATCTACCAAAACTTGTCATTTTATTATTTTTTGGTCGGCATATGTAATAGAAGATTCACTAAGAATAATCACCCATTTTTTAACCATCTATTTAATGTTTCTTTTCTTAACTAGTATTTGAGAGGATTGATATTTGTGATTAGCTATGTAGATTAAGCTACCATATAGTGTTTAAATTTTTGGGAAGAAAACACCACTACCAAAAAAGCCTTCTCGATGACTATGTAATTCATCTAATAGGATACCAATGTTCTACTTATATACTATATTTCTCTTTCATGGCCTTGATAATCATGTTTTTCAATAAATGCTCATTGGAAGAAGCAATGGATGATATGTAAAGAAATAATGGTTTACCAGGAATAGGAGCCATTAGCACTAGAGGATTGGCCAAGTATTCTTTGATTTGTTAAAACTTATTTTCGCAATACTCATTCCATTTAAAAGGTACACCCTTATGTAGAGTCTTGGTGAAGGGTTGTACTTTATCAACTAGTTATGAGATAAATCTTCTTATGGATTGTAACTTTCCTTTTAATGTCCTTATCTGAATGATATTTCAAGGTGGTTTCATTTCCAATATATCTTTCACTTTAGAAAAATCCAATCCAATACCTCATTGTGAGATAATGTATCATAAAATTTGTGTGAGATAACCCAAAAATAAGATTTCTTTGGATTGAGTCATAGCTTGAACTATTCCATTCTTGTAAATATTTTATCCAAATTAGAAAAGGAGTACATATCTTGTAGAAGATTTAGCCAATATGTCATTCACATACTCTTCCATTTTCTTATGTACCATGTCATAAAAGATGGTCTTCATCACTCATCAATATATTGCACCAAAAATTTTTAGTCCAAAGCGCACGATGTTCTAGCTGAAAATGCTTCAAGTACAAGTGAATTCCATCTTTTCTTTGTCTTCAAGTGAAATATGTATTTGATTATAACCAGGAAATTTATCCATTAGAGAATACATATGGAAGCCAATAGTAAGATCCACAATTATGTTTATGTTCAAAAAAGGGAAGTGATCTTTAGGACAACCCTTATTCAAGTATCTAAAGTCCATACATACCCATATTGATAAACATAGTCTATAGCTTGTATGAATGTGGCTTTGAGTAACTTTTCCAATTCTTCCTTAACCAGTAATGCTATGTGAGGGTGCATCTTTCTCAGTTTCTGTTTCACTGGTTTTACACCTAGTGCAATAGACAAGTGATGCATGATGAGATTTGTGTCTAAGCTAGCATGTCAGAATAGGACCATGCAAAATTAATATTTTTCTCTTTAAAGAACTGAGTGAGTTGCTTCTTTTCTTCAATAGACAAAGATTGAGTAAGATGTATAATTTCTTGATTTTCTTATGTTTCCAAGTTTGGTTGTTGCATAGGCTCTATAAGAACTGAAGATCTTTCCTGAAAAAGCTCAGGAATAATATCAAGAATCTCATCCCTAAGCACATCTGAGAGGTTTTCACCTTTCGATATGTCTTTTATTTTTACTAGTTTTTTATCTAACACTGCTATAGAGTGGTTTTCACCATTAGATTTCCTTTATTTTTTTCTTCTTTTTAACTAAGATTATTTATATCCTCCACTAACATGTTTCTTCTCTTTGCACTGATGGAAGAGGGTCAACAAAATTGAGGTAATATGGGAGGTCATGATAATTGGTGAAGGACAAGAGGTTTACAAGATCAGAGGTGTTCTAATCAATTAATTTGGAGTAGACAAGGGGTAAGAAACCAACAGGGTCAAGGGAAAAGACTTTGGTATCATCATCATCATTCACGGTTGTTGATAATAAGTCAAGAAAGTTGTCATAATATTGTTAGAGGCATTATGAGAAGTTTTCTACACACCTAACTATCATGATCTATTCCCAAAATGAAGACTGGGTTCTTGTTCACCTTATCTCTTTGGTGGAGGAATCTTTGTAGAGGGACCATCATAGTCCTAGACCCTGAACCAAAATTCTAGTTGATATTTTGAGGAAGGATAGTAGAAGTACTACTAGGAGGAGATGCTTCTTCTTCAGAAGCACCTTAGGTAGGAGGTATCACAATAGGTTCAATAAATGGATGGTCAGGATGATCCTCTGGGTCATGCTATGTGTTATAACTCTCACCAATCTAAAAAATCCAAGTAAGGGTGTACTTGTGGATTACATCAATTTCTATGTCTATCATAGCATCAGAAGGGTGATCCCATTCATACATGTGTAAGTCAGTTCAAATAATAACAGATCATTCCAAGTATTGAGCTATACTCATAGGAGCTTCTTCATTTTTACTTTCTTGATTCACAACTTGTCTGATCTAGGTGGATCCAAAGAACCTAAAAAAATTTTAGTCTCAAAATCTCACAAAAATACCATAATTACATAGAGCTCACTGAAATGGTCCTCATGCAACTTGAATGAGCTCAAAAGGAGTCCATATGCTCAAGCTATGTGTAGTCAAAGGTTTGGTCAAGCATGCAAATTAGGGAGCCAATGGAAAAAGGTAAAAAATCAATTATGTCAAATCTAAGTACAAATTATGCCAAATTGTAGTGCTCATCACATTGATTTTAGAACTATTTTCAGTTTAAAAAATGGATTGCATATGAAAAATTTATGGCCGGTCAAAGTTACCAAGAAAAGGGTTGACCTGATGACATCAATAGCCTAGTCAACATCTTAATACAATCCGGTAGTGACACATGGTATTCAAATTAGTTATGTGGCAGTCAAAAGTAGACATATGGGAGGATGATGATGATAATGTAGCATAGTAAGGAGGTATGGTGATGTGGCAGCTAACTTGGGATGTTGTGACATACAGTAGATAGATGGCATGATGATGATAATGATGTGGCATAGTAACGAGGTATGGTGATGTGGAAACTAACCTAGGATGCTACGATGTACACCTATAGTCTCATGACACATGCCACAAGATGGACAAATAATGATGCACCATGTGGCACCTGGTTGGAAGTGCAAATCAATTTTGTTTATTTCAAAAGTTCTTTGGCGGTTTGAACTCTAAACCTCCAATTTTCTACAAACAAATTTGACATTACTTTATTTTTAATCCATTCTAAACAATGGAAAATCCCTACAAAATGGGGTCATCTAGTTTAAACCCCCTAGATAGCTGATGTTACTTTATTTTTAATCCATTCTAAATAATGGAAAATCCCTACAAAAGGTAGTTAGTTGGTTTGAACCCCCAACCTCCCAAATCTCACTTAGACCTCTTAACCACTACACCACGAATTTATTTTAGGACATCATTCAGAAATATTTAGTTTTGTTTCATGTTTTGGTGATGATGTAATAAATTAAAGATCAAGGCCCATTTTAAATATTTTAATATCTCTAAAGATGATATTGTAAGACCAAAATCATTAGGGCCATTATTTTTAAAGATATAGTTTACAACTAGATAGGGGTGTTATATTTGTTTTAACCCCAATTAGGCTTAGTCTTATTTGAGGGGATTGTTATATTTGTTTTAACCCCAATTAGGCTTAGTCTTATTTGAGGGGATTGTGATTATTTGATTTTGAACCAAATATGGTAAAGATAGTGTTTAAAAGGAGGTTATTTTCCTTTTTAAAGACAATTAGTCTTGGAGGAGAAATTATTGTGAGAGATTATTAGGAAGGAAATTTTTTTCAATTCTTTGTGAGAATTTACAAGGTGTTTTCTAAACCAAAAATTATAAAGAGAAAGAGACTATGAAAAGGTTCCTGAAATCTTGGGTTTTGTAAGAAGGGGTGTTTTTCCTTGTGACATTAATAAAGTGGTTCTGATATTGAAGAGTGGACCCAAAGACGCAGTCCTAACTAGAAGAACTTCGTTAACAATTATTTGCATCTTCTCTTCTATCTCTCTCTCATTTGTCTTTATGTTCTCTCATTTTCTTATATTTAATGTTCTCTTTTATGTAATTAAACACCGTTAATTTAAAGTGTTTAAAGTATAACTCTTTCTTATAATTTCAATAATAAAAATACATAACTAAGAAATTATTGTCTAGATCAGGGAATTAAATCTATAATTGGAATAAGTTGGCCAAACTTTAATGTCCTAGTTTATAGATCATTGTCTCTCATTTTCCTTCATATTTATGTTGGTTCTACCAGGTTGACTATCTTGAATTTTAGTTTCTTGATTATGCTTTTGGTTGTCCATAGCTTGAGAGCTATTCCCATAATCAAACATAGCTATGCATGGTGACCAAGGTTGTCTCATCTCTTTAGATAAATCTATTAATATAGGTAGATCAAATATATGTGAAATACCAATAAGTTTTCCCCTGTTAGGGTGTCTTTCATCCATAGAACTCTCTTGTTGTTGTCCAACATCTTGTGATGTGACTAGTTCATGCTCATTAATTTATTCCTTAGTTGTGTTCTCCCTATTATTTTCATCAATAGGCTTATCTATAGGTATATGTATAAATATTTCATAAGTCGTAGGGTGACCCCACAATACTAGGTTACACTTTTTTAGACATCCTGATTTTTGCTGAAATGACACATTTTTAATAAAATATGATGAGTTAAGCCTTCAGAGGTTCCATTTGAGTGAATTAATTACAAATGGTTAGCTCAAATCCTCTTAGATAAAAAAACATTGATAGAACATCTATACTCCTCATTCATACCTAAAATCGAGTCTCCTTCACACCTATTAAAATGCTGACAAAAAATCAATTTGACATTATCATTTGGAAAATAAAATGAATCCATTTGAAAAACTTATATATGTAGTAATGTGCTACTAAGAAAAATATTTCCAATGATTATAATGTTAATATATATTAATTTTATTATGACTTTGCATTTTTAGTTTTACTAAACATAGATATTTCATTGTATGTTTACCTCTATGTTTGATGCTTATGGATAAATAGTAAATAAGAGAAACAAATTCTAAAAAACATCTATGTCCTAGGTATTGAAGTTCTCTTTCTATAAAATAAAAATAAAAATTAAATTGGACAAATACACGACAAATTATAAGGTATGTAGTCAAGGTACATGTCAAAATTACTATTTAGTCAACTTCAAACATTAATAAAATACACAATAATTGTGATAATGTCATCAAGCCAATTACATTCCCTCTATATGGATGTTAAAAATCTAAATTCGAAAGAAGCACATTGATATCTATTTTACAATAAAAGTTATGCTCTATGAAAATAATGTAACTCTTTGAAAATGATGTTTTCAGCAACATACTAGTTTTCATGGGAGAATGAAAAGCCCATCCAAATCAATATATATATATATATATATATATATATATATATATATATATATATATATATATATATATATATATATATATATATATATATATATAGTTGAGACAAAAAATCCTAAAAGACTCTTATTTACTTCGTCTTCCGATTCTAAATGATTTAACAACAATATGCATCTGAATCTGAAGGTTTTCTTCAAAATGTGGAGTCTAATGTTTATTCAAGCAAAAAAGTGCAACCCACTATTGTGGGTTCACCTGTAGGGATAAAATCCTCATTCTCATCATCATAAGACATGAGTCTATCAATTAAAAGCCACTTGCAGAGGATGGTTTAACTTTTTTTTCAAAGTACCCTACTCTAGTTTTACCCTTAGGGTTGCATAATTCAGTGTGTAAGGATTAAACCATGCCTTTTCCTTTGCCAAGATAGATCTTCCTATAGTATACCATTTTTAAAATAAATTGATAGCCTATCCCATACTTTAGAGGGGAAATTTTAGCATATTTCACTTCTTTAGATATGATTCTTCCCCTCTATAAATCTATTCTAAGACATATTTCTCTTCATTTTCTTCCTCAAGTGAAGATGAACTCTTTCTTTTAGCATACATGTTCCTTCGTGACTCATAGGAGCAGAGGTGCTAGTAGGTTGGAAAGATGAAGATGGTCTCCCACAAGATTTATGTGAAGTGGGAAGGTTAATCATAGAACATGAAGCATCTACCTTGTATTGTCCCATTTTGTTATCTTTTACACTCAGATTATTTCCAGAGTCATTAAGTATTTCTTGTCTTGAGATCCTAGTTTCCTAGTCCCTGAGGTACTCTTTATTATGTAGAACCATGGGTTTTTGGTGTAATAGCATTGATACGTGTAACTATTTATCAATTATAATATGGTTTGTATCAGTTATAATTATTGAATAGATGTAAAATGGATTCACCTCTATTCAAATGTAAAGGGAAGGGGAAAATATTGAGATCTATTCTCAAACCCAAATCCCCCAAGGAAGAGATCCGATTTGATCAACCAAAAAGGCTAATGCACAATCGAATCAATTTATGGAAAAGAGTAGGAAGAGAGAGAGTAAATCCAATATTTCCCTATGAATGGAATTTATGCTTGGAATATGAAGTAATTGAAATACAACTACTAACCTCAAAATTAGGGAAAATCTAGAAAATGTTGAATTCTAGTGTCTGTGTACACTTTCAGGAAAATCAAAAACCTTTCCTATACTGGAAATGTCAAGATAGAGAAAACCCATAAATCTTTCCTCAAGATGGCTTAGCTCGAGTTTGACCCTCATAAAAGGTCAAATACCACATTCTTTATTTGATGTTCGATTCGAATTCTGTTCATAGTTCTCAGAAGTTTGTCGAAAAGGGTATCCAAATTCACTCTTAGATCTGAAACTCTGCACCGGTACCTACAAGAAAATGGGGGTTTTTTTTGTATGGGGGTTTGCCTTGGTCAAACCCCAATTTGGAATCAACCTTAATATTTAAATTGAAATGGATAATGCTAGCAAGTAGTAGAAAAGGATCTAACATTGAAGCTATGCAATTCAATAGATATGCAATTGTATTTGAAATGTAAACAAGTATATTGATATGAAAGCTTGAACAAAACAATAAATGTAAATCAAACCTCCATAGTTGTATGCTTGGAATTCACCTTGGTAAGAGAATGAAATGGATCTTGAAGATGAACAAAGGATCTTGAAGGAAGATCGCACCATCATGATGGCTAGATCTAGGGTTTGAATGATAAATCTTGAATGCTTGAACCAAATCCCTTCAATAGCTTGAATGCTTGAATCCTTGATCTTCAATGGAGAACTTGGATGGAGAAGAAGATTTGAAATGCTTGAATGGATGCTTGCTCGATCACCTTGAGAACTTGAGAGCTTTGAGAACTTGAAAACTTGATTGAGAGATATGTTCTCACAAAACTTGATGATGAAAATGAGAGAGGAAGACCTCCTTTTATAGTGATCTAGGGCACACTCCTCTAGATGGGCCACCTTGGAGAATTAAATCCCAATTAGGTACTCACCTTTTGAAAATATACCTAGATTAAATGAAATTAAAGGATTTACCATCTTGAAACCCGAAATGGCCAACTCGGAAGTGGGAAAATAAATCTCCTAAAAGACCGAAGCCTGTAGATTTTGGAATTTGAAATTTTGGATGAAGGGGTCAATGTCGAGGTTGACCCTAACCTAGTTAGGGTTGACCTAAGACCTTGACCTAGTTAGGGTCAACCTAAGACATTGACCCTGATCCTAAGTTGACTCAGAACCAAGTCAAGAGGTCCCAAGGATGTCCAAAAACCTAGAATTGATGCCAGAATAGGAAAAAAAGTCAGGAATAGACATAAAATCCTATGATTACTGAGATGAGGCCCAGGAGGATCCATTTATAAATCCTTCCTAGAAAATAGAGCTATGGAAGAGTGAAATTTAGGAGAATCCTTAAGATCCTATCTCTAATTTCACCTAGGATGAAGCAGAAAACAAGTGGAAAGCGGGGAGAAAGCTAGATCAAAGAAAACATCAATTCAAGGCATTCAATATGACCCCAAATCACTTAATCGAAGGGCTAAATGATCTTAACATGGAAGTGCTTCCATTTTAAGATCATACATTAAGCCCCCAGTTTAGCAAGAGTATGGATTCTATGAGAACTCTTGGTAAAGGAGAAGAAAGAGGAGATCCAAGTGGATTCACAAAGAGATAAAATAACACTTAGCTAAGGGCATGAGCCCCCATACTAAAGATTCTAACTCAACATACACACACAAGGGTGCAAAACAATAAAACCAAAAGAACAAGGGTTAGCACTAAATAACCCAAATCAATTAGCGTAAGAAACCTCACTAAGAAATATTCCTCATGTTAATATCATATTTGGAAAGCTATCATAAAAGAAGAAATGTTTACATAAGAAAGACAAGAGTAACACTATAAATAGCATAGCTTCATGATCCTGTCCTAATAGCATGAAAGCAAAAAAGAAAGAAAGGAGAAAGTGATTACCTCACCCAGTAAGATGCCCACCTTACCGTGAATCACTTTGGAGGGAGAGGCCAACAAGTTCACCCATAAAGTGTGCTTGTAATTGTAATGCATCTTCTAACGACTTTTGGAATACCCATAGATCCACCTTCTTGTATCACTATGAATATGAAATGCATGTCTCCTCATAATTTAGAAACTTATGTGCATTACCTTCAGAAGATTTAGCATATAGGTGCGTGTCTTTTCAGGATTTAGTAACTTATGTGCATTACCTTCCAAGATTTAGCATATTTGAAATTGGAAATATGTGTCCCTTCATGATTTAGCAACTTATGTGTGTTACCTTTAGAGGATTTAGCATATTGAAAATTTTGAAAAATGCATGTCTCCTCAGGATTTAGCAACTTATGCGCGTTACCTTCGGAAGATTTAGCATATGGAAAAAATAAAAAAATGCATGTCTCCTCAGGATTTAGCAACTTATGTGCATTACCTTTGGAAGATTTAGCATATGGATGCATGTCTTTTCAGGATTTAGCAACTTATGTGTGTTACCTTCCAAAATTTAGCATGTAAAAATAAAAAACTATAGTACAAGGGAGGCCCTATATATGCTCCCCTCCTTAATATGGAAAAAACATACTATTTTGACATGTTAAGGAAAGAAAAGAACAAGGATAAAGCCTTTCTTCAGCATCAAGACAATATCCACAAACAACACCTAGTCCAAGCCAAGAAGGTCACAGCTCCTATGAGGCCATGGAAGGGATGAATGTAAAGAGATATCATGCAAGAAGTGAAAATAAAGTAACCCTTATGAGGGATAGCACACTATTTAGTTTCCAAGGTGAGAGATATATCAACCATGGAAATCCAATGTCAAACAACAAAATAGGTTGTAATCAAGGACAAAGATCCTCAATGTAAACCAAAATTTTCATGTATGATTGGATGTCACATAATAGATAAATACTGCTTACCCAAGGAAAGAGGTGAAATCCTGGAAAAAATTGAAAAGAAGGAGATGGCATCCTCCCCCCCCAAGGTAGGACAAATATTGAAGAGGATACCTACTTCTCAATGCAAGGAGATATCATGTTTACAATAATGTACACCATATTCTTAGTGAGGGTTATTGACCCCTACATCCAAGAGTATAGATAATCATGAAAAGGATATGTCACTCATGGAAAAGGATCCTCAAATGAAAGACATCTTATCAACAAGACCCCCACCAAAGAGGAGTGCTTTAGATAAAATATTAGCTTTCAAAGGTGGGAACAAAGATTCAACCATCAAGCCTCTTACAAAGAAGAGGAAAAAGGAATCTTTGGATTGAGGGAAACAACTCTAACACCAAAGCAAGGGTGAGAGTTTATAAAGAACATAATTTGCAACATAGAGAAGAAGTGACAACCTAGGACAATAACTTCTCATGTAAGAAGTTTATCTATAGTCAACACATCTGTCAATATGATGAAATAATATTACAATACAAACAAATACCACTAAGCTAAGGAAAGTTGCTCCCTAGACAAAGAGAAATAAAGAGGTACCTTTCCCCCTAGAGACAAGGGATACTCTTGCAAAAAAAAATATCTTAGAAAAGATATCTTGAAAAGAAAGGATAGATTCTATGGATGATTAGAAACATAATGCAAAGCCATAGAAAAAATAGGAGAGAAAGAATACCAATTAAGCCATAATAAAAAGACCTAATGGATCCTAGGAGACTGGATGAAGATGCACCTCTTGCCCCCCAATCATGACACAAGAGGTGAAGAACATTTATATTATATCTAAAGGAGGGGAATCCCCTATATCAAAATTATGAAGAAATTGTAAAAATGCACAAGAGTGAGATATAATTCCTAAAGAAACTCTTTCTCTAACATATGACTTGAAATGTTTACAATCAGCTAGTAAGTGTTTGTTACTATAATGAAAAGTACATTTATATTTGTATAGGGAATCTATCGGCATAGGTCTAAAGATTTCTTTCTTGGAATTCATTAGCTCAACATATACCTTCTTAGCAATTTCTTGTCGAGTATTAGGGTTATCTAAGATATGCGTGGGGAGAGGAGGATGATGTTTAGCATCACCTACCTTGGGTTCACCAAAATGAATAGATGTAAAATGGATTCACCTCTATTCAAATGTAAAGGGAAGGGGAAAATATTGAGATCTATTCTCAAACCCAAATTCCCCAAGGAAGAGATATGATTTGATCAACCAAAAAGGCTAATGCATAATCAAATCAATTTATGGAAAAGAGTAGGAAGAGAGAGAGTAAATCCAATATTTCCCTATGAATGGAATTTATGCTTGGAATATGAAATAATTTAAATAAAACTACTAACCTCAAAATTAGGGTAGATCTAGAAAATGTTGAATTCTAGTGTCTGTGTACACTTTCGAGAAAATCTGAAACCTGTCTTGGACTGGAAATGTCGAGATAGAGAAAACCCAGAAATATTTCCTCAAGATGGCTCAGCTCAGGTTTGACCGTCATAAAAGGTCAAATACCACATTCTTTATTTGAACTTTGATTCAAATTCTATTTGCAGATCCTCAAAGTGTGCCAAAAAGGGTATCCAAATTCTCCCAGATTTAAAATTTTGCACCTGTACCTGTAATAAAATGGGGGTTTTTGTTGTATGGGGGATTTTCCTTGGTCAAACCCTAGTTTGGAATCAACCTTAATATTGAAATTGAAATGGAGAATGCTAGCAAGTAGGAGAAAAGGATCTAACAATGAAGCTATGCAATTCAATAGACATGCAATTGTATTTGAAATTTAAACAAGTATATTGATATGAAAGCTTGAACAAAACAATAAATGTAAATCAAACCTCCATGGTTGTATGCTTGGAATTCACCTTGGTAAGAGAATGAAATAGATCTTGAAGATGAACAAAGGATCTTGAAGGAAGATCACACCGTCATGATGGCTAGATCTAGGGTTTGAATGATAAATGTTGAATGCTTGAACCAAATACCTTCAATAGCTTGAATTCTTGAATACTTGATCTTCAATGGAGAACTTGGATGGAGAAGAAGACTTTAAATGCTTGAATGGATGCTTTCTTGATCACCTTGAGAACTTGAGAGCTTTGAAAGCTTGAAAACTTGATTGAGAGATATGTTCTCACAAAATTTGATGATGAAAATGATAGAGAAAGGCCTCCTTTTATAGTGATCTAGGGCACACTCCTCTAGATGGGCCACCTTGGATAATTAAATCCCAATTACATCCTCAGCTTTAGAAAATATACCTAGATTAAATGCAATTAAAGGATTTACCATCCCGAAACCCGAAATGGCCGACCCAAAAGTAGGAAAATAAATCTCCTGAAAGCCTGAAACCTGAAGATTCTAGAATTTGAAATTTTGGGGGAAGGGATCAATGTCGAGGTTGACCCTGACCTAGTCAAGGTTGACCTAAGACCTTGACCTAGTCAGGGTCGACCTAAGACCTTGACCTAGTCAGGGTCAACCTAAGACATTGACCTTGATCCTAAGTTGACTCAGATTCAAGTCAATAGGTCCCAGGTATGTCCAAAAACCTAGAATTGATGCCAAAAAAGATAGAATGTCAGGAATAGACATAAAATATTATGATTATTGAGATGAAGCCCAAGAGGATCCATTTCTAAATCCTACCTAGAAAATAGAGCTATGGAAGAGTGAAATTCTGGAGAATCCTTAAGATCCTATCCCTAATTTCACCTAGGATGAAGTAGAAAAGAAGTGGAAAGTGGGGAGAAAGCTAGATCAAAGAAAAGATCAATTCAAGGCATCCAATATGACCCCAAACCACTTACTCAGAGGGCTAAACACTCTTAACATGGAAGTGCTTCCATTTTAAGATGATACAATTATATAGTTACCAAAATACATATATCTCATGTATAAAGTGATGCAAATTCATTACATAAAATATCCAATGTTCATCTGCTATCTCTTTCGTTTAGTATCAGAGCATTTCTCTTAAGTCTATAGTCTGTGATGGAAGGGTAAATGTCTTGTCTTTATGGTGTCTTAGTAGCCAATGTATCTTTTTTATGAGATTCCATTAGTTTAAGCGCACAATAGAAGTCTGATTGACATGGATCATCATGTTCATTTTTTGGACATTACTCTTCCATTAGCATTGCAATGTTTCTCACCATGAATATTGAGTGTTGCAGTATTTCCATCCAACTCACAGAACCTATGGCAAGATTCTAAAAAATGGAAGCCATGTAGATAGGGGCCCCTTCTCCTACATGCTCTACATACTTCCCTTCCCCTAGAACACTCACACTCTACATACTTCCCTCGAAAAGGCAAGCGATTCGACCAACAAGAAATTGCAATCCTATTTTTTGTAAGCACAAGACAACTTTGGTGGCATTGATCTTCCCTTGACCTCTATCTCTTTGAGAACTCATATTCTTGTTCTCTTGCAGTTTGTAGATAGGAGTTGGTATTCTCTAGTGTTCGCACCAATAGAAATATGGATTTGAGGTCACAAACCATTCTATAGAAAGTGGATGTGCATTGAATCATCAAATATTTTATATTCCATCGAACAATGGTTATTTTTTTTATCTTCAATTAGACTCAGCGCACATGTGATGAAGAATCGCTAAGAAATGTGGAGAGGATTGTTGTGAATGACATGAGTAATATATGATAAGTTTGGGACTGTTACTTCCTGCAATTACCGATATAATACAACCAGAATATTGTAAGTACATACTTTCAGCCAAGTATAGAATATATAGTAGTTTCAATTTTGTTAGTGGTTGGTAGTAAGAAGAATAAGCTTATAGTGTTCAATGGATATTCCATTAGATAATTACTTTAGTTTTAATTTTCATACATGGAGAATAAAAATACAAATGCAATTAATGAATAAAAATATATGGGGCATAGTAAGCGGAAAAGAAAAACCACCTACAGATGAAAATAAATTGTTGGAGTGGAACTGTAGAAATGATAACACCAAGGCTATTATTGGACATGGTCTTGTAGAATCTCAACTTCATCACGTAGATTTAGATAACACTTCTACCGATATTTGGGATGATCTAAACAAGTTGTTTGGAGAAAAAGTTGTCAATGCAAAGTTTTCTCTAAAAATTCAATTGTTTAAATTTAAAATGGAAAATGGGATCACAATGTCAAATCATATAAGTAACTTAATGTCTCTCGTTAGAAAACTTGCAGAGGTTAAGGCTCCTATTGATGATGATGATGCTAAGGCCATCTTGTTAAATAGCTTATTTTCCAAATACAGTAATTTTGTCTTTACACTAAGTCAATTCACTTCACAAACTCTAGAGGATATGATTTCCTCCCTTCTAGCAAAAGAAAAGAGGGCAAAGGAAGTCATAGAAGAAGATTATCACATAGACCAAGCATTATACTCACAAAGTACTAAAAAATGGTCAAATAAAAATAGAAGATACAATAAATGTTTTTACTATAAGAAAAAGGGGCACACATCATGGGTTTGTAGAACCAGAGCTAGTGATGTTCTTAAAGGAAAACTAAAACAACAATTTGAAGAAGGCAACGTCACATGGATTGAAAATGAGGACAAATCACATGATGCAGAGGTCATTATTAATGATTTCCAATCTCCTATTAATCACAATCTTATGCTTTGAACCTTCACATTTTGAGGTTGGCAACATCAGAGGATGGAGGAATATCCATCATCTCAAGTTAGCTTCTCGCTTTGAGAAGATGTTCTGCATGAGAAGCATTTTTTGTATTTTTTGGTTTTCCATTTTGTTTAGCTTTTTGTTGGCACTTCAATTTTTCAGTATATAAATGTTGTGAAATTTTTATAAATTTGAAGTGTGCATAAAATATTTAAAAAAATGTCATAATTTTTCTACAAAAAACCCATAAAAAATCCTGCAAAATTATCTATTTTTCCTAAGTATCCAATGAGCCCTAACTAAGAGTTAAACCTAAGAAAAACCCTAAATGTATGCGATTTCCAAAAAACCCTAGGTCACTCTATTCATTTCTATTTGAGCATTACCTTTTTGAATCACTTAAGTTCATAGAAAAGCATGTGTGTTTATTTCATCATCACGCGGGGGTCATATCTTAATTTTTCCTAAGTCTAAAGGCCTGGTGATATAAATAATATGTCCTAAATTGTAAATGCCTTATCTTTCTAATGTTTTGGTGTACTTTGAAATATTGGGATCTTCAGTTGATCGACGGTTGGTGTATGTTTGCATAGAATCTTTTAGCTCTATGCGATCATGCGACCATCCATCGACCTTACTTTATAGCATAGCGTTTCAAGAAAAGTGGGGCGACTACCATGTATGCACAAATGCTCATCTCTGATTGGTCGATATGGGTAGTGATATGGCAGTTCTCAGTGGGACTAGTGCCAGAGGGATCTTTAAAGCTGAAAGTAATGAAGGGAAGATCTAATGGTTGTCATATAATCTCATAGAAACTTAGAGGCCTATGCGATCATGTGACTAACCGTCGATCTTGCATAAATATTAGTGTGATTCTTAGGTGGGACCATTGACAGGTGTACATGACTAGCAATTTCAGTAGCACTGGCGCTTGGAAAGAAAGAAATTCAATGACAACTTGCTAGGTGTTGCAAGAATGGATTTTTATTGTTAACAAAGGTAAAGTGGGACCAATAACTTAAAGAATAGAATGCTAATGGTTTGTCACATGTTCACATGAGCTTCTTTCAAGCTATATGATCATGTGACTAACATTTTATTTTAACAATGAAAGTTATAAGGTATTTCCACCAATAAAGGGACTAACATGACAGCTTGTCATATGTTCGCATGAGTTTCTTTCAAGCTATGCGATCATGCGACAAACCGTTGGATTATTTGCTAAGTGAAAATCAATAGTCAAAATTTAAACTGGAGGTGAAGTGGGTGAAAAGTTTGGACAAGTGACAGCTCAATCTCCTAGAAAATTAATGGAAAAATCATGTGAAGTAAATTGCTGGAATAATTGCTGAGATGATTGCTAATATACCAAAAATCCATGCTTCCTCGAAAGCCACAAGGAGATAAAAATTTGTAGAGGATTAGGTGAAAAGAGTTGCAGAGACCGATTGGTGTTTTCTAGAGATTTTGGAGGAAAGGTTGGTTTCTTTTTCTGCACATACTTGTTCTATTGAGAGGTAATATTTTTCTGCTATTCTTTGTTTTTTTGCACCAATATATATGAAGCTATAAGCCCTAGAAATGTTGCCTAGGAAGGAGCTATCTAGTGAAACTGATTATCTTAAGAGAGGTCTGCATGAATACTTATTACAAATTTTTCCTAGCTCAATAGTAAATTTGGTAGAGGTCAAACAACTAACACCAAAGGAGCCTAGGGTAAAAGTAGTAGACGGATTATATGATACAGGAAATTATATCAGGGATGCTAAGATTGGCTTTCCTAATGGAAGTGGTACTTTTGACTTCACTGGGCTGACATTATTTATAGTTGGCTTCAGCCAGAGAAATACCCCTGTTCCCACCTGTAATGTATGGGAAAATGACTTAGGCATACTTGTGGTAGCTGGTGTCTTCTTAGATGCAGACCTGATGATTGAAGTTGCAAAAAACTATGACCCTATTACTATGGAGATTAGGGGTGTTAGGGGCCAAAACCTATTAACAATTTCTACTCAGGAGATCAGAATGGTTTTTAGATTGAGTGACCCTTCAAATAGCCTAGAACCAATTGATTTCAAAGAATTGAGAGAGATATATGATGCGTAGAGACATATCCTTAGAATTGGTCCTATAAAAGACTTTTGCACTCAGATTGGAAAGATGATTGTTACAGGACTAGGTGCACAGGAGCTATTCAAAACAAAATATTTTGATGTAATGGCAAGAGGTTCCTATTGGTCATTATGTCAAGTTTTTGGGGAAGATGCTAATTAGAAAATGCCACATGACCTGATTTATATGGTGATCCAGATATTACATCCACATCTATCAATTACTTTTGATTATGCCCCCTTAATTATTTACTTAATCCATGATGGACTAATAGGGATTCAGAAGAATAAAGTTGATAAACCATTCTATTGGTATTCCTTTATGATGTACATGTTTTTGTTCAAAGGTGCTGATTATTTTACAAAATAAATGGAATTATCCAAATAGAGAGATCAAGAGGACATGCATGTTCAGCTATGGAGCTCAAATATGACATGGGATAGAAAGGATAGTAGTTATATACAGTTTAACAAGTGTTTTGCAGCAAGATTGAGACTATTCTTTGTTCATGATAACCCTAGAGTCCCAGTTGCCTTGGCTAAAATTGTTAGACCACAACAATTTGCAAAGGACCTCAACATAGTGAACAATTGGGGTGATTTTATTTTCTATCCTTATTCAACTGTTATTAGATTGTATGGTTTCAAGGGGACTCCTTTTATTTTGCCTTTCCAAGTTCCCATCAAGATTGGCATTGCAAAAAATTTTAGACAATTAGGGGATATTGAGAAGAATAATATTGCTAAGGGTAGAGGAACTTTGTTCCCAAATATTACCATTGCTCACCAGTTTATAATCACAAAGGATGGGTGGCTTCACATGCACAAAATCCTAGAACCATATCATTTGACAACCACAATTGCCTGGACAATAGATCCAAAGGATTTCTATAATGAATTGTTCAAAAAGAGGGTCAGATGCTCATTAATAAACCACATTTTCCATTTCCCTGAGGACATTATCAAGAATACCCCAGGATTACAGGAGCAAGCATTCAAGAAAGAGAAGTGGTTGGTGTACAAGAAAACTTTTTATTTTGTCAGGCAATTTGATCCCAAATATGACCCCATAGGTAGTATAAATCCTATGGGAAAGAGGATAGATACTCTTATCAATTGTTTTCAAGAGATTTACAAGGCTCTGGAAGAGAAGAAGAAGAAAGCCATGGAGGAAAACCCAGAAAAAGATAAATCATTATTGGGAAAAGGAGAATTTGCAAAGATGTTACCTCATGGAAAATATATGTTGCAAGAAAGGACTGGTTACAGTGTAATAATCCTTGAATCTGACATCAAGAAGCAGCAAAAAAAAAGGGAAGATCTCCCTTCAACATCAAAATAGGTGGGGAAGAAAAAGGAGGTTGAGGAAACATCAAGCATGCTTCAAGACCAACTTGGTGAAGATATTCTTGATTTTTCACATCCCACCAAGAAATAAAGGATAGAAGAAAGGCCTCATGATCCAGAGGAGGAATACTCTCCTTCATAATCACCCCTGAATGTTAGAGATGATCAAGACATTATAGAACAGCTCCAAAAAATGGGATCTTAGGGTCAAATTTTCATGACTCAAGAAGAAATAAATGAAGGGATTCCAGAGCTACCAAAGGAGCCTGAGTTTGGCTTAACAAAGGGACAAATTGCAGGAACAGAGTTGAATCCTATAGTCAAATAGGCATGTGATGAATTTTTGGCTGATGATGCCTTTGTGAAGACCCAGGTCTTTTTATAGTTTTTATGCAAAATGAACATGAGAAAATTTGAGGAAGCCTATGAGAAGAAGCACAAGGAGAATCCTGATAAGGATTTTAAAACTATTGAAGATGAAATAATAAAAGAGATGACAGAGAGCTTTGAAAAGACTACTCACGAATAGGTGAGAGAATTCATAAACAATGCAGGAGTACTTATCCTCCCTGAATGGGACATAGCTAATGCAATGGTCCTTGATGTAGTTAGAAAACAAATTACACCTATGTATAAGACCAAGGAAGAGGCAGAACAAGTTTTCAAAGGAGTTTCTTTTAGTAATGACCACCAAGCATTGGTCATGTGGTCACTAAAGAAGAATGAGAAAAACAAAGGAAAGCAAATAATTAAGGATAGTCTCTCTGGTGATCTCATAGTCAAGAGGGTTCTTGACACCTCAGAAATAGAAGCATCAAGTATGGTGGTAGCCACATCTCACCTTGTAGAGAAGGTGGTAGAAAGGGAAGCAAAAGAGAAGGAGGAACTCACAAGAAAATTTGATTAAATGCTAAGTGTTGGTTCTTTTCCTTTGAGGACCAAGCTTGAATCAAATAGTTGGGCTTAGATCTCAGTTAGACACTCAAGTTTGACAAGGAAAAAAAACCAATTGATGAGGATAGAGAGAAATCCTCCTTCTTCTTTGAGCTCCACATTCACTCAGGTGGGTATTGTGTTATCTACACATTCAAGACACCTCGTGACAAATCAAAGGCCTACAGACAGATTAATGTAGAATAGCAGTCAATCTCCTATAGGTATCCTGTACCCCAATGATAGAAAGTCTCATGCAATAGCCCTACTTGCATGGAATGAGATTGAAAGCCAAAAACCTATCTTAACAACATGAAAGGGAAAAGGTGGGACTGAATGGAAATAAATTTAAAATGATTAAAAGGTCCCCTGAGATGCCCTAAGTCTCTGATAGACCAATGCCTTATCCAATGGGCCACAGAGTCAAATACCCTATTGCAAGAGACATTTATGAAACAAGAACACAATATGCTCAATGTGTTGATGCCTGACATCAATCACACACCATGACCAAACCTCAACTTAGTACCCACCTGTGCATTCAAATATATTATTATCCATCAAAGTATTTTGACCCTCCCCTTAGAAGAGACCTATGAACAGATAATACATTGACTAGCATCCACTGGAAGACAAGCATGAAATATCCTTGACACCTTAGCTCATACATACATGAACACTAACTCTAAACCAGTTATCTCTGCGAAGACAACTCCACTTGCAAACACTTAGGCAATGCAAATAGAAAAATCAAACACCCTTGATGTATGATTAATGGACTCAAAATTCAAATGGAGATAGCTCGGTAACAGTAATAATATATTCACTTCTCATACATAAGACAAATCTGTTACAACATGCACTATATTCTCTGAACTAGCAAGAGAAAGAAGAACACCCTATATGCAGAGAGAAAGCAAAAATCTACAAGAAAAAGACCCTTCACATGGAACCAATTCTCCTCAAAAATTTGCAGAAGAAGGAACCCCTACAAAAATGAACAACCTGCCATCTATACCACTAGCTGCCTTGAAATTCTTAGAGAGAATGCAACAAGCTACGGATAGCTAGGGCTAGGGTTTCACCCACCCAACCTACTTAAACAGTCACAAAATTTACTACAAATACACCTCCAGCCAAGACTATCCTTCACCAGGTACAAAACCTCCTTTGCAATTAACCGCATAGACCCTGGACCACATCACAACACCAAAAAAATCCAATCAGGCCGCTAAAACATTTAAAACCAGTCCTTTCTGGTTGCTGGAAAGCCTCAAAAAATTTGAATTTAAAATCAAACAGCTACATCTTTGGCACCCAGCTCATCAGCCGTCACAATTCAAATGAAGATCAACTTTATATCCCTGCCGTTAGATATTTATCTTTCCCAAGCTTCGCAACTCTAACTCATCCATGCACCTCAGGCTAACTATGCAACTACGATATCTCAATATTTGTTGCATGATCACATAGCACGGAGACGGGCTACGTGATCATGTGACAACCTGCCAACACTGCAACCACTACTTGCCCCTAAGTATTGGACCCACCTCATGTATCCACCTCAGCACCCATCGGCCAATGAAAATCACACACATCAGCACACCTTGGCAAATGGACCCACCACTCAAAAAATCTTTACACCTTTGGGAAGATCAGATGGTGGTTGCATGATCGCAAAGGGGAGGAATATTCCTCATGATCATGCGGCCACCGTAGATCTCTTCTGCATGTTATTCCACTTAAGAAATACTGGGCCCACCATCTAGCGACATCACGACTATGGAAAACTTAACCACTAGCCAAGTCACCAGATGCTAGGGACTTAACCACTAGGATTCAGTGACTGAGAGAAGACCGCAAGTTGCCAAGTTGCCAGAAGAAGACCAACCGCCAGACAACCAAAAACTATTGAGAAGTTGGGACCACGCAGACAGGTGGTAGGTGGTCACATGATCGCATGTCAGAAAAGTCTAACATGCAGCCATGCAATGGCCAATTAGGAGGAGCCCACTTCACGCCCACATAGAAAAAGCCAATGGCCATCACAAAAGTGCAAAGGCTAAACATCTTGCATCTTTTCCATGCGAATATACAACAAAACATTGATCTTGTCTGAGCTTAACCGCACCGGACAACCGAGAATAACTAGGCTCACCAATCGATCACCACCTCACCACTACAGACACATGTCAATTGGTCGCATGATCACAAGCCATGGAACTGGCCCTTGTGATCATGTGACAAATCCATAAGACCGTCAAGCATTCAGCGAAAATGCAACAAACCGCCTGCCGAGTCACTGGATGCAAGCCACTAACCACCAGATGTTTGGAGATAATGCAACAACATAGTCGCCAGGTCACCGGATAGGAGATGTAACCACTAGAGAACCTGAAGAATTAGTGACATAGAGCCTGCAAGGACTGGGCCCCACCAGACATCACACCTATGCAGTTAGGACCAAAGTCGAAAACACATAAGATTTTTGACACAAAGAAAGACCGAAAACACACAGAGTTTTCGATGCCAGAAGACAAGTGCATAAAATAGGAAGCACAAGGTTGAAAACAATGAAGTTTTTCACACAGACTGAAAACATCATGGATTTTCAAAAACATTGTGGGTTTTTGACACTTAGGCAGATTGTGAAATTATATTTTCTGCAGACCCTAAAACTTGGATATCTCTCTGGATTTTGCAATTTAGCATGTGTGTTTTGGACTAGGGCAAGGTGACACATCGAAGAACATAGGGCAGGACACTCACCAAGAAACTTACAAGGAAATAGGCCATTTTCATAAGATTTTGCTATGACTGGAAAATGGGCTAACCATGGCTCTGGTTGGGGATGTATGGCTCCTGCAGGCATGGCAAGGATCCAGATCTCTGGGAGAGTAGACCAACTCAAAATCACATTCCTTATCACTCTAGAAATTCTCAAAACTCAAAACTCCAAGGCTCTCGAAAGATGGCTCTTTATTCCAACTAACACTACTGCTGAAGCAAAGCAACTGTACAAACATTTACACAACTAAAACTACTAAACCACACCAATCATTTACCTTTATCAAACACTTGGTCCTCATCCCTCTGCATAGAGATGACCCTAGAATTTTTCCTTTCATGTACATGGTCCAACTCATGAAAACTCTTGACAAACAAATCCATAAGAATGTAATAAGTGTATTCATCTTTGCCCAGTGTATGAGGACCAAAATCTATCTTATCATACCAGACTACCTCACACATACACTCCTCAAAATCAAGAGTAGAATTAGCTTGCAACAAAACTTTGTAACCTCTTCCCATTACATCTTGCAAGCTAATGTAAGGCTGATCACCATGAAATGTGAGTACACTTACCAGCTAAGAATTCACATCATCTTAATTACCATGTTCAACACTTGAACTCAATTCAAAACTAAAATCCTCATACTCACATTCATCCAACTCAGAAACATAATCAGCACCATGCAAATATTTACTGTAGCAACTATGAAAAGAAAAACTTTCATAGTAAGGCATGTCTCCAAGCTCATTCCAAAACAAAACATCGGAAACTAGCAAACTATCACAAACATCCTTCTCATCACTAACCAAATCTTGTTGGAAATAGAGATATTCCAGCTGAAATAGCTTTGGAAACACAGTGCAGTGCAGTTTCAAAACATCATAACTCCTCACTATTTCCAAATCTAAAAAACACATTTGAAGAGGAAAATCACTTCCTCTTTCCTCTTCACTTTCCAATGTAGACCTAGCATTTGAATCAACTAGACAAGTAATATTTACATTCACTTTACAATCTAGTTCTTCCTTATTTGGCTAAAACAAAATATTGATTTCTTCTTCCATGTCTCCATAGGTCTCCACTGAAAAACCTTCAATCACTGGCACATATAAATCTGAAAGTGGGATCATACTAACATCTCCATACATGTTCTTATCTTCAAAAAGAAACTTACTTTTAGATTCACAACTTGACTGATGTTTATCAACAAACGCTTGCTGGTTCAAATTCATCACACTTGTAGACTCATGATCGGTATCAAAAGAATCATACTCACATTGATACCACCTATCTTTATTTAATTCATGCAAAAATGCTACATGGCTATCATCATTTGAACCAGAACTACCCACTTCATTAGATGAACATTCATCATTAGCAAAAGACTGATTACAAACATTACTAATCATACCTTCATCTGATATACTTTCAGCATAACCCTCTTCTGATAGACAGCTATCCAATTCATTTTCATAATCTCAAGATACACACTCATTGGACTGAGCAAGTTCTCTATACATGGCTCTACACATCTCTAGTTCTTCAAGTTTCTTACCATTAATGGTAAGAGCTAACTCCAGTTCTTCAATTTGCTGCAAGCGCCATGCATACAATCGTTCATCATATTGAGTTTCAGCTGGATATTCATCAACAATAAGTTCATCATCCACACAAGCTTCAGTTACAATGCAATCATCTTCTTCAAGTGATGCAAGATATGGCTATAAGTTACTTTCCTTTACATGATCATGGATCATATCCTGCCTAGAAAACTGAGGCACATCACTAACAGGGACAAGAATATGCCGATATGGCTCTAAACCTTTTAGTGTGCATCCCTTTTCCTATTATCTACCACATTATGAGAATGAAAATCAGCAGCAACATGTGGTATTCTTACAACATGATATCTCTAATTAGATTCAATATCCATTGCAAACTAAAAAGCCTGATACAAAGTTAGTGGTTCCTTATCCCTTAAGTCAAAATTCAAATTCTTATCAAAAGCATTCAAGTAGATGATCAAATAGATATCATCACTTGGCCTGCACTTCCCAGGGATATTTTCCCATGTCTTGATAAATCTGGCATTGAAACTAGGAACCAATTCATCTTCCTCCATTTGTATATCCACAAGGGCCTTAAGCATGTCAAAGTCATTCACCTTTCAGAAAATCAGACTAAGAAACTTGCGACTAAATCATTCCATGAAGAGATGTCATTATCAGGAAAACATGAGAGCCAATCCATTGCATCTCCTATCAGTGACCGAATGAATAATCTCATTATCACATCTTCATGCTCAACACCATAGTCACACATTAGATCTGAAAAATTTCTAGCATGTTGATAGGCAGACTCAAAGTTTTCACCACTGAACTTCAGTAAAACTTTTATAACATTTAGGGGAATGGATTTTGGGTAACCAGGTATACCAACAAAATTCACAGTCAGGTAACCTCTTATGCAAAAATTTCCTTTAATACCCATGACTTAACAAATCTTTTCAAAGGAGTAAAACCATTTACCATTGAAATTCTTGAAACTTAATTTGAAAACTCCTTTGAAACCACTACACACTTAGAAAAAGGAGAAAAACTTGGAACACCTCCTGATTGCTACCGCCTTCTTCTCAACTAAGTGCAGTCCCAACAAAACTGCACAACTTAGGTTCTTTAGCATAGAGTTGCCACCTCTCTTCAGAGGACACAAACTTACTGATCTGTCTTGAAACTTTAATAGACTCTAAGCACTCCCATAGCAAAGCCACATGTAAATCAATCAACAAATTCAGGTAACACATTGCAAATCTAAAAAGCAATTTTCATAGAGAAAGCATATGAGACTCTTCCCCAAATTGAAAATAACAAGACTCTAGGATGATCCAGCCAAGCAAGGAAGCTTGATGTCATTTACTTCTTCCCTAGCGGAGTCACCATTTTGTTGGTGACTCAGATGGGCCAAACCAATCTGGTCAATAAAGATTTTGAGTTTACAATAGAACCATAACTAGAGCTCTTTAATAGGTATTCCTTATGTTCTCCCCAGTGGAGTCGCCATCTTATTGGTTCTTTTCCTTGCAGGACTAAGCTTGAATCAAATAGTTGGGCTTAGATCTCAGTTAGACACTCCAGTTTGACAAGGAAAACAAACCAATTGATGAGGATAGAGAGAAATACTCCTTCTTCTTTGAGCTCCACATTCACTCAGGCGGGTATTGCCTTATCTTCACATTCAAGACACCTCATGACAAATCAAAGGCCTGCAGATAGATTAATATGGAATATCAATCAATCTCCTATAGGTATCCTATACCCCAATGATAGAAAATCTCATGGAATAGCCCTAGTTGCATGGAATGAGATTGAAAGCCAGAAACCTATCCTAACAACATGAAAGGGAAAAGGTGGGACTGAATGGAAATGATTTTAAAATGATTGAAAGGTCCCCTGAGATGCCCTAAGTCTCTGATAGACCAATGCCTTACCCAATGGGCCATAGAGTCAAATACCCTACTGCAAGAGATAGTTATGAAACAAGAACATAATATGCTTAATGTGTTGATGCCTCATATCAATCACACACCATGACCAAACCTCAACTTAGTACCCACCTGTGCATTCAAATATGTTATTATCCATCAAAGGATTTTGACCCTCCCCTTAGAAGAGACCTATGAATAGATAATACATTGACCAGCATCCATTGGAAGACAAGCATGAAATATCCTTGACACCTTAGCTCATATATTCACTTCTCATACATAAGACAAATCTATTACAACATGCACTATATTCTCTGAACCAGCAAGAGAAAGAAAAACACCCTATATCCAGAGAGAAGGCAAAAATCTATAGGAAAAAGACCCTTCACATAGAACCAATTCTCCTCAAAAATTTGTAGAAGAAGGAACCCCTACAAAAATGAACAACCTACCATTTATACCACTAGCTACCTTGGAATTCTTAGAGAGAATGCAACAAGCTACAGATAGCTAGGGCTAGGGTTTCATGCACCCAACCTGCTTAAACAGTCACAAAATTCACTACAAATACACCTCCAACCAAGATTGTCCTTCACCAGGTACAAAACCTCCTTTACAATTAACCGCATAGACCTTGGACCACATTGCAACACTAGACAAATCCAATCAGGCCACTAAAACATTTAAAACTAGTCCTTTCTGGCTACTGGAAACCCTCAAAAAATTTGAATTCAAAATCAAACGGCTACATCTTTGGCACCTGGCTCATCAGTGGTCACGATTCAAATGGAGATCAACTATATATCCCTACCATTAGACCTTTTTCTTTCCCAAGCTTCACAACTCTAACTCATCCATGCACCTCGGGCTAACTCCGCAACTGTGATATCTCAATAGTTGTTGCATGATCGCATAGCATGAAGATGGGCTACATGATCATGTGACAACCTGCCAACACTGCAACCGCTGTCGGCCCCTAAGTATTGGACCCACCTCATGTATCCACCTCAGCACCCACCGGCCAATGAAAATCATGCACATCAGCACACCCTGGCAAATGGACCCACCGCCAGGAAAAGCTTTACACCTTTGGGAAGATCGGATGGTGGTTGCATGATCGCAAAGGGGAGGAATATTCCTCATGATCATGCGGCCACCGTAGATGTCTTCTACATGTTATTCTGGTTAAGAAATACTGGGCCCACCATCTAGCAACATCACGACTATGGAAAACTTAACCGCCAGCCAAGAGGCCATATGCTAGGGACTTAACTGCCAGGATTCAGTGACTGAGAGAAGATCGCAAGTTGCTAGGTCACCAGAAGAAGACCAACCGCTAGGAAACCAAAAATTACTAAGAAGTTGGGACCGTGCAGACAGGTGGCAGGCGGTCGCATGATCGCATGTTAGAAAAGTCTGACATGCAGCCATGCGATGGCCAATTAGGAGGAGCCCACTTCACGCCCACATAGAAAAACCCAACGGCTATCGCAAAAGCACAAAGGCTAAACATCTTGCATCTTTTCCACATGAACATATGACAGCCCATTGATCTTGTCCAAGCTTAATCACACCGGGCAACCGAGAAGAACTGGGCTCACCAATCAATCATCACCTCACCATTGTAGACATGTGTCAACTAGTCACATGATCGCAAGCCACAGAACTAGCCCTTGCGATCATGCGACAAATCCATAAGACCACCAAGCATTCAGTGAGAACACGATAAACCACCCGCCGAGTCACTGGATGCTAGCCACTAACTATCAAATATCTGGAGATAAGGTGACAACACAGTCACCAGGTCACCGGATAGGAGATGTAACCACTAGAGAACCTAGAGAATCAATGACATAGAGCCTGCAAGGACTGGGCCCCACCAGACATCACACCTACATAGTTAGGACCAAGGTCAAAAACACACAAGATTTTTGACACAGAGAAAGACCAAAAACACACAAAGTTTTCGATGCCAGAAGATAGGTGCACAAAACAAGAAGCATAGGCTCGAAAACAATGAAGGTTTTCACACAGACCAAAAACATCATGGATTTTCAAAAATATTGTGGGTTTTTGACACTTAGGCAGATTGTGAAATTATGTTTCCTGCAGACCCTAAAACTTAGATATCTTTCTAGATTTTGCAATTTAGCATGTGTTTTTTGGACTGGGGCAAGGTGACATATTGAAGAACATAGGGCAGGACACTCACCAAGAAACTTACATGAAAATAGGCCATTTTCATAAGAATTTGCTATGACTAGAAAATGGGCTAACACTGAGGGCGTATGGAGAATTGAAACAAGGATTGTTTAGAAGGATAAAATAATCACAGATTTGAAGAGAAGGTTGGGGGAGGAAAGCTCAATCCAAGCACCAAAATAGTTGCAACTTCCTTCTTCTACTGCTGGTCCTTCTTCCTCAAGCCCCATTATTGAGTTTCCCATGTCTCCTTTTCCCCCTTCCTTGAGCAGTGAGGATGTAGAACAAAGAGAACAATAGCAATTTGAAAAGAAAGTAAAGGACACCATTCAACATTTTGTTAGAAATGTAATGCCCAGGGAGGTTTATAAACATGCAAAGCAGTTATCTGACATTTTGCTTTCCTTTAGAAAAGAAGAAGACACTGTAGGCAAAATTTTGGATATATGGGTGCCTAGGGAGAATGTTTTGAAGTCATTTCTTAAATCAATTAAAGATCATAGTACTATGTGCCCCCAATTGGCAAGTACTTATAAAATTGTCAAATCCTTTCTTAATTTTGAAGTAACTAGGGAGGAAATAAAAAGAAAAGTAGCTCTCTTAAGAGTGAGATATCTTCAGAATGATTTTCAAATATTCCTGGGTCTTGTCAAAGCAGATGAAACTATAAAAGAGAGGGAAAATTGGTTGGAACAAATAGAATATGGGGTCTCAACCAAGATAGATGTTGTTTTAGGCATTGAGGATACTCTTCCCTTTGTACAAATAATTGAAATGTTACAGGATGCCAGGATGCATTTTACTAAAGTGATAATTGAAGTGCATCAATTGGTCACTAGCTAGAACAAGATTCTACCAAAAAGGGATGAGATTTTGGCATTTAATTAGCCTAATGAAGATACTTTTGCAGCCTAGGAAGCAGCGTCCTTGTTAGAGGTAAATAAAGAAGAAGAAACATCTTCTGAGGAGGCAACAGATGGCAATGCCCCAACTCCATAAAAGAAGCAAGCACGGATATAACACCTAGTAGAAGTTGAACTGCCCTTGGGAATTGTTACAAGATTTTGGCGCTCATTGCAACAATTCATTTTGAGATTTTGTAACAAGAAAGTTTTTATTTTAAATTTTTGTCCTATGTGAGAACTACTTTCTTTTCTTTTCTAAAATATGTGAAACATTTTTGCAATCATTATTTCTCTATAAAAGGATTACCAAGATCAGTGAAAAAGGACCGAGAACTTGATCAATTTGACTGATAAGTTTCTTGAGTCTGGGATATCGTAGACTATTTTTAGGCACATTTCTATAGAAGAACAATATTTCTAGTTCAAGTTAATTTCAAAAGGTTATATTGTAAAGCATTATATAAGCATGATATTAATATAGCATTTGAATGAAATCCAAGATTTATATCTCTCCTTGAGTATCTTTGTTTGAGTTATGAATTGTTCCAATTCATTGCATAGATAATCTCTGTGTGTATGTTTATATTTCTCAGCTCTGATCCAAGATCAGATTAAATAAGCTTTGAATATGACATAAATTCTTTGAATTTTTTCTTAAGGATGCATCAGTAAGTAGTGTGAATCTAGGAACCTTTGATAAAATCCACCGGAGGATTATTAGTATTTTCAAAGGGTAAAGATAATTCAAAGTTCAATATATTTTATCATGTATTACAATCTTGTAGTGGAAGTGTTTCCCAATGGATAATACACTGGTCAGGAGTGGAGTCTTCTTATAGAGATCAGTGTTTGAAAAGGTTCTATTGATATTTCCATCTTTGATTATAAAATTGTCGAAATTCTTTGAAATACAGTGATTTGTAGGGCAGTTTACTACCTAGTGATAGTGAAAGATCTATAAATGAATGGTTATCATTTAGATTTCTCTTATCATTTATCTATTACATTTAAATCCAGTTAGTGGTTATTGATTTAAGTCTTGTTTTAGTAGATTAGGAGCACCCTCCTTGGTTTTGCAGAGCTAGAAGTGCAGAGGGCAGTCTTGTCCCTATAGTTGGTCCAGACATATTTAGAACTCAATATTTGGAGCTAACCCATCCATAAAATCTGTAGATGTACTGGTTGCTTGTTAAAACATAAATTCTATTTTGGGAACCAACAAAATGGTGACTCTGCTAGGGAAATAGGGATTGAAATATTTTGATAAATATGAATTTTAGATCTCTGGTGTTATAAATTTGAATATCAAATAATGCAAGTACAAGTTGAAGTAGACTCTTGGCCTTCTTATTTGTTAGAACCAGTAAGTACCATTAAAGAATAGAGGACTATTTGCAAGCTTTGGATTCTACTTGAATTTGAAAATCTCATTAAAGCTTTGTATTTATTTGTAATAAATTATATTTTTATTACTTACCAAGTATCAAGTACTTTGATTTGCTAAGTTTGTGAAAATATTTCCCAACTTGTGTTGGTGGTGACTCTAAAAATCTCTGTAGCAGTGCTGAGTAAAGGTAATAAAAGAATAAAGAATTGTTTCACATACTTTCAAATATGAGTCAAAGAAATACTAGGGCTTGGAGAGGGGATCATCTAGAAAGTAGGTTAGAAGGTGAACTTCCAAGCACTTCTAGGACTTATTTACCTAGAAGAAATCAAAGTAGTGGTGATGTGTCTCATGAATGGAGACATAAGAAAAATATGAAAATAAATAACCAACTTATTCATGAACAGGAAGAAAATACCTTTGAGTATGAGGAAGCAGTTTATCTAGGTTTAGGAGCATATGAGGACTTTTATTCTCATAAGAATGATGAAGTGCATCATAGGAAAAATGCATACTCATATGTAGAACTTCAAAAAGAAATCAGAAGGTCAAGAAGTAAGAGCAGGGGCATGGAAGGAAGAAATGATCCCCCAACCTGGGGGCCTTCTCCTTCTAAAAGCCCTAATAATCCTAGAGATCAGAAAAGAGATTATAGGTTTGAAATTTCAAAATCTGATACCACTCTCCCAGACTCGGAAGATATTTTTGAAGAAATTTATAATTTAGAGAAAAATATCCAGGAACAAATTGCAATTAGGAAGGAGAGGGAAATGGAAAAGGAAACTGTAATAAGACAGGCCCAAATTAGGGAAAACCAACTATAAATTGTGTAAGAGTTCCCAAGGGGAATGATCAAAATCCTATTGTCCAACCCATTGCTAAAGTTAGGAAGCCTAAGGATAAAGGAAAACATATTTCAACAAAAATCACAATAAATGAGCCCACAAATGACAATATCCCAATAGATCCTTTGTCCAAATTGGATAATGATTTGGAAAGGGCTAGAAGGGAACAAGAGGTTATTGCTAAAGAATTAGAAAAGGCGGAGGTTGAGGCTGCTACCTTAGAAATGAAAAAGAAAGTTGATTTTCTTAGACAGTCTTTTACTCCTTCAATTCCAACTAACCCTATGATGAAATCTAATGTTAATGTTGGAAATTCTACTACTCAAGTTGCCATTGTCATGCCAGTGGTCACTACAAATGGTGCTAATACAACAAATAACAAAGCCTCCACTTCACAAGTAAATGTTTCATTACCAAGAGGACCAGTTCACATTGAAAGGTACATACAACTTATCTTTAACAATATTGTTGGTTATCCTAATTTGATTCCTACAAAGATTAGAGAGAAATTACCTAAGTTTACTAGAAATAATGTTGTTTCCTATGAAGAGCATCTAAAGAACTTTATTGATATGATTGATGACTATGAAATAGAATATGAAGATGTCATCATGAAATTGTTTGTTCAATCTTTAACTGAAGATGCAAGAGACTGGTTCAGAGGGCTTCCTTATGATTGTATTGGTTCTTGGGATGATTTAATAAATTTTTTTAAAGATTAGTATGGTGATAAGACTAATGAGGGTTTTATGTTAAATGAATTTAACAATATAAAGAAAAACCAAAATGAGGAAGTTCTAGAATTCAATGTAAGGTTTAAAAAGGAAATGCACAAGCTCTTCCAAGTCATGAGGTTGGATGAGAATGTGTGTTTGGAAACATATTTAAATGCTTTTGATGCCAAAATGGGATACTTACTTAGGGATAAAAACCCTAGGACTATCAGAGAAGCTCAAAGATTTGTGGTGAACATTGAGAGCAATAGAAGGGTATCTGGAAAATTAGGAAGAAGAGAGGATCCTAAAACCCCTAGGTTTGGAAAGAAAGAGGTTGATAAGACTACTAATGTAAAACCTAGGGAGGATGATAACCTCAAGTAGATCCTAAATGACTTAAAGGATTTGAAACCAGGGGAAAGTAAAAATAAATTTTAGGGAAATGATAGACCTCCTCCAAATAATTTCAATAGGCAGCCTAGAATGCAAAACTTTCCTTATAATACATAGTGGAAGGATGGAAAGCCTATTGTCCCAGAAAAGAAGGATATGAGGCCAAATGATAAAACCCTTGACCCTTTGCAAAAATATTCAATCAACATGACTGGTGAGATTCCATGGTGCACAGTATGCCAATCCCCTCATGATTTAGATTATTGTGTGATTTATCAAAATATGTCTGAAAGTAATGAACAAGGAGAAGAGGAGGATGAATCATATGATGATAGAGGCTATGTAATGAATTTTTCTAAGTTATGTGAAGAAGTTGATTCTAAAGAGGAAGATGAAAATTAGGATGTAAATGGTTCTCATAACAGAAGGGAGGCTTACCATCAACAGATTTTTTCTGATGAAGAAGAGGAAGAAATTGAAGACATAAATAGAAACTCCAAACAAGTTGAAGAACCCTTTATGTTAAGAAGACCCTCTGATGAAGAGATAGCCCAGATCACTACTGATATGGTGACACAGGCCAAAAGCAACTATGTCCTTAGAAATAGAACTGTTGATAAAATAGTTGGTAAACTAGCGGGTACTTTTATTAAAAGGAATAAAGAAGATGCTAAGCAATCTGCCACAAAAAATAAGGCTGTAGATGATACCAAGAATTCCAAGTCAAAAGGGATAGAAACGCCTACTGAGATAATCAAGGTTCTCAAGATTAAGGCTAAAACTCCAATGGTTAGCACTGCAAATGCCCAATCAAAAAATAAATCAAAAGACAAAGAGAAATTGGATACAGCCACACAACCTGAAGTCAAGAATGCCCCGAAGGGAAAGAAAAACTTATCTATTTTAAATTATGTACCTATTGACATGAATCATTTATTATCTAAGATCACAGTAAAAGTTCCTTTATTAGAAATGATGAGGATAAGTGAACACAAAGAGAAAGCCCTTACATGGATAAATGGTCTTCAGACCACAGACATCCAAGAACCAGTAAAAACTAAGATGAAGGGTTAAGATTCAACAAAAAAGGACATAGAAGAAATTATTTCAAAAATACCTTAGATCTATTTGGACACTAATGTTGTGAATACTTCTATGGGAGTTGTTGATCCTTTTTTCCTAACATTGGTCATAAATGATAAAATGTTGAAAAACTACATGATTGATTCAAGAGCTTCAAATACAGTCATGCCTACTGAAATTATGAGGTCAATGGGATTGCAGGTTGATACTCCTCATGGGAGATGCTAGGAAATGGACTCTAGGGAGGTACCGGTAATTGGAATAATCAAATCCCTACCTTATAGACTTGCTGCTTGTCCTAAAAAACAATTGACTATGAGTGTCCTAGTTGTTGATATTCCTCCACAATATGGAATGTTGTTATCAAGGAGATGGAGTGCAGCATCCAGTGTGACTTATCTTATGCTACTTTTAACATCACTAGTGAAAGTGTTAAGGTACTCAGAGAAGTCAGAACCCCCATATGATTGAGGAAGAAACTAATGATAATAATATGAATTGTTTTTTGGACACTGACATAAATTCTTTCCAAGTACAGAGTACTAAAAATAAGAATGAAGTTGATCTTCCTCTCTTAGCTAAAGAAGAAGGAAATATCATGAATCAGAATGATCTCTGGACTATGTATTTTTATGGTGCAAGCTCTAAAGAAGGAGCTAGTGCAGGAGTGTTGTTGATTTCTCCCACTGAAAAAAACTTTTAAGTTTTCCTTTACCCTATTATTTGCTTGCACAAATAACACTGTAGATTATGAGGCTTTATTAATAGGATTAAGGTTAGCTTCAAAACATAAAATAAAAAATCTCAGGATTATTGGGCACTCAAAATTAGTTATATCTCAAATAAGATCCAAATATGCATCAAGAAACCAAAGGTTAAGACAATATAGGAATGTTGTTTGGGATGAGATAGAACAGTTTGATGCTTTTTGTATTGATTGAATAGATAGAGGCCATAATATGATGGCTGATTTACTAGCTAACATTTCATTAAGACCAAAGGATATCACTTTTTAGGGATATCTAGGATTGAGATTCAAACTAGGCCATCCATACCAAATAATTATGAAAATTGGCAGGATTTTGATGATGACCTAGATATTTTAAGATTTATGCATTGTAATGCAAGTTTTGGAGACAAAGAGATAAATTTTGGTGAATATGTAGAAACATCAGATAATAAGGACTCTCTCCTTGGCAAGGAGATCTTAAAGTTAAAAAAAAAAAAGCCCCAAAGGGTTTGGTAGTGTTAGAAAGAGCATTTGATAGCCATGATAGCTCTTCCCAGACAAAGCTTTTAAGCAAGCCTGAAGATGTGGAGGAAATAAATTTAGGAACTAAGGAAGCCCCAAAGAATGTATATATTGGGGGAAGCCTGACTCCTAAAATAAAAAAATCTCTGATAAATCTTCTTAGAAAATATAGACATGTCTTTGCATGGTCTTATGATGAATTGAAAGCATACAGAGAAGATTTATTCCAACATGAAATTCCCTTAAAGGAGAATACCAAACCTTTCAAGCAAAAATTGAGACCTATTAACCCTACCTTGGTACCAAAAAATGCAAGATGAGCTAAAAAAGATGAGTGATGCAGGCATCATTCAACCTATTAGACATTCAACATAGGTTTCTAATCTTGTCCTAGTAAGAAAAAAGAATGGAGACATCAGGCTATGTGTAGACTTTAGAAATTTGAACATAAATTATTTAAAGGACAATTATGGCCTACCAAACATGGAAGCCATGTTACAAAGGGTTACTGGATTTGAATTAATGTCCATGATGGATGGTTTTTTAGGTTACAATCAAGTAGTTGTCAAAGAAATAGAGCAGTTCAAAACTGCATTCACTACCCCATGGGGTACGTATGTGTATGTTAGGATGCCATTTGGTTTAACCAATGATAGGGCTACCTTTTAGAGAGCTATCGATGTAGCATTTGTAAATTTTATAAACAAATTTCTTGTTGTTTATCAGGATGACTTGACAGCTTATTCTGAAAAGAAAGACCAACATTGTTGTCACCTGGAAATTTGTTTTGTAAGAGCTTTAGAATATGGGGTTTCCCTTAACCCAAGGAAGTGTTCTTTTGGAGTGAATGAGGGTAAGCTTTTGGGACATATTGTATCCAAGGATGTAGTCAAGATTGATCTTGAGAGAGTCGTAGAAATAGATAAAGTACCATTTCCAAAAAATGTAAAAGGTATCCAATCTTTCTTTGGTCAGATTAACTTTGTTAGAAGGTTTGTTACAAATTTTGCTGAAATTAGTGTCCCCATCTCCAAAATGCTAAAGAAAAATGCAAAGGTTGAATGGAGTAGTGAGGCCAAGCAAGATTTTTCTGATATCAAGATGGCTATTAAAAGTTCCCTTGTGTTAAGATCACTAGATTTCAGCAAGCCTATCCAAATCTTTACATTTGCTTCTTATCACACTATAGCTGTAGTACTATTATAGAAGAACTCAGAAGGTTTTGAATAGCCCATATCTTTTTTTAGTAAGTCATTACAGGCAGCTGAGTTGAAGTATGATATAAATGAGAAACAGGCCTATGCACTAGTCAAAGCTATCAAGAATTTTAGATGTTATTTGGTAGGGGAAACTATAGTTGCATATGTGCCCAGTGCTACTATGAAAGACATCTTGGTTCAACAAGAAGTTTCAGGGAGAAGATGCAGGTCGATAAATAGAATCCAAGAGTTGAATATTGACATCCAAATCACCAAACTAGTGAGAGGATTGGGGCTAGCAAAACTCATGACTCAAAGCAATTTGGATGCTAACCACATCAACACTCTTGAAGAAGAACAAAGGCCATACATATGTGATCTAAAATGTTGTGAATGGTACAAGGATATCATTATATACCTACAAAAGATTTTACTTCCTTCTAACATGGATGACCACAAAAGGAGGACTATCAAATTGCATGCTCTAAAATATGTGATCATTAAAGGAGAGTTATGGTGGAGAAGTAATGACGGTGTCCTGCTAAAATGTGTTGATCCTGAAAGGGCTAATGATTTTTTGCAAACAATGCACAAAGGTGTATGTAGTGGCCATTATATGGCCAAGACTACTATACATAAGATACTGAGGTCTAGTTTTTGGTGGCCTAGTATTTTCAAGGATGCACATTCCTTTGTCAAAAGGTGTGATGCTTGTCAGTGATTCTCAGGAAAGTTGAAGTTTAATGGAAATTTACCTTTGAGCCCTATGAATGTGGAAGCCCCTTTTCAAAAGTGGGGCATGGATTTCATAGGAGAGATCCCAAATAAATCTAGTGGGGGACACTCTCACATATTGGTGGCAACTGATTACTTTACAAAATGGGTGGAAGCCATTCCCACTTAAAAAGAAACTAGTAAAGTGGTTATTGATTTCCTGATGCAAAATTTGTTGATAAGGTTTGGATGCCCTAAAATTTTGATTGTAGACAATGTTGTGTTTCAGATCTGAAGAATTTGTTAGCTTTTGTTTACAATATGGTATAAAAGTTTCATACTCTACTCCTTACCATCCTCAAGGAAATGGTTAGGCTGAATCAAGTAACAAAAGCTTGATAAAAATTCTAAAAAGAGTTTTAGATGTGAACAAGAAGGCATGGGACTCCAAATTATAGCTAGCTCTATGGGCTGACAAAGTAACAATTAAGAAGGCTATAGGGTGTGTTCCCTTTGATTTAGTGTATGGTATCCATGCTAGGTTACCTCAAAATAACTTGTTGCAAATGTACAAGTTCATCCAATTATATGATGATGATCAAGATGATGAAATGAAGATCAGATTACAAGACTTGATACAATTAGATGAATCAAGGAGGGAAGCACATGATACAAATTTGAAATCTCTATTTAAATATAAAAGTTTGTATGAAAAGAAAACCACAGTCAGAAGTTTTCAAGCTAATGATTTGGTCCTAATGTGGAATGCTAGACTTGAAGACAAAGGTAAACACAAGTTTGACCCTATTTGGTTGGGTCCATATTTGATTAGTCAAGCATGGGGACCTGATTCATACATTCTGAAGGACTTGATTTGAAATGAAATGGAATTTCCAGTTCATGGACAATTCCTCAAGCTGTACTTTTATTAAGGTACTCTCATTATCCATGAACAGTAGTTAGTTTCCCTTTCCTAGTTGTGTGTTTGTTTTTAGGTTGTTTGAGTAGGTTAGTTGTTTTGTTTCAGTAGATGATCTGCTTATCCCAGAGTTTTTGAATTCTTGTCATGCCTACAAGAAGCATACATCCCTAGATAGAGCCACTGTTGGCACTTCAATTTTTCAGTATATAAACCTTGTGAAAAAAGTGTGATAATTTTGCTACAAAAACCCCATTAAAAATCCTGCAAAATTATCTATTTTTCCACAGTATCCAGTGAGCCCTAACTAAGAGTTAAACCTGAGAAAAACCCTAAATGTATGCCATTTCCAAAAAGCCCTAGGTCGCTCTCTTCATTTCTATTTGAGCGTTACCTTTTTGAATCACTTAAGTTCATAGAAAAGCACCTGCATTTATTTTATCATCACGTGGGGGTCATATCTTTATTTTTCCTAAGTCTAAAGGCTCGGTGGTATACATAATATGTCCTAAGTCCTAAATGCCTTATCTTTCTAATGTTTCAGTGTACTTTGAAATCTTGGAATCCTCAGTTGATCGACGATTGTCATATGTTTGCATAGAATCTTTTAGCTCTATGTGATCATGCGACCAGCAGTCGATCTTACTTTATAGCACAATGTTCCAAGGGAAGTGGGTCAACTACCATGTATGCACAAATGCTCATCTTTGATTGGTCGATATGGGTAGTGATATGGTGGTTCTCAGTGGGACCAGTGTCAGAGGGATCTTCAAAGCTAAAAGCAATGAATGGAAGATCCGATGGTTGTCATATAATCTCATAGAATCTTAGAGGCCTATGTGATCATGTGACTAACCATCAATCTTGCATAAAGCTTAGTGTGATTCTCAGGTGGGACCATTGATAGGTGTACACAACTGGCAGTTTCTTGTTGGTTAAAAATAGTGGGACCAATGTCAATTTTTGCATATGGTTTTTCTTTGATTGGTCGATAATACTTGCTGATGTGGAGGATGTCAGTAGCACTGGCACTTGGAAAGAAATAAATTCAATGACAACTTGCCAGGTGTTGCAAGTGTGGATTTTTATTGTTAAAAAAGGTAAAGTGAGATGGGTAACTTAAAGAATAGAATGCTAATGGTTTGTCACATGTTCACATGAGCTTCTTTCAAGCTATGTGATCATGCAACTAACATTTTATTTTAACAATGAATGTTATAAGCGATTTCCACCAATAAAGGGACTGACATGATAGATTTTTGTATGTTCTCATGAGTTTCTTTCAAGCTATGCGATCATGCGACAAATCGTTGGATTATTTGCTAAGTGAAAATCAACAGTCAAAATTTAAATTGGAGGTGAAGTGGGTGAAAAGTTCAAACAAGTGACAGTTCAATCTCCTAGAAAATTAATGGAAAAATCATGCAAAGTAAATTCCTGGAATAATTGCTGAGATGATTGCTAATATACAAAAAATCTATGCTTCCTTGAAAGCCACAAGGAGATAAAAATTTGCAGAGGATTGGGCGAAAAGAGTTACAGAGACCGATTGGTGTTTTCTAGAGATTTTGGAGGAAAGTTTGGTTTCTTTTTCTGCACATACTTGTTCTGTTGAGAGGTATTATTTTGCTGCTATTCTTTTTTTTTTTTGCGCCAATATATACAATGCTATAAATCCTAGAAATGCTACCTAGGAAGGAGCTATCTAGTGAAACTGATTATCTTAAGAGAGGTTTGCATGAAGACTTATTACAAATTTTTCCTAGCTGAACAATAAATATGGTAGAGGTCAAACAACTAACACCAAAGGACCCTAGGGTAAAAGTAGCAGAAGGATTATATGATATAGGAAATTATATCAGGGATGCTAAGATTGGCTTTCCTAATGCAAGTGGTACTTTTGACTTCACTGGGATGACATTATTTATAATAGGATTCAGCCAGAGAAATACCCTTGTTCCCACTTGTAATGTATGGGAAAAATGACTTAGGCAAGCTTGTGGTACCCGATGTCTTCTTAGATGCAGACTTGATGATTGAAGTTGCAAAAAACTATGACCCTATTATGAGGGAGATTAGGGGTGTTAGGGGCCAAAAGCTATTAACAATTTCTGTTGAGGAGATCAGAATGGTTTTAGATTGAGTGACCCTTCAAATAACCTAGAACTAATTGATTTCAAAGAATTGAGAGAGATATATGATGCACAGAGCCATCTCCTCATAATTTGTCCTGTAAAAGACTTTTGCACTCAGATTGGAAAGATGATTGTTACAGGATTATGTGCATAAGAGCCATTCAAAATAGAATATTTTGATGTACTGGAAAGAGGTGCCTATTGGTCATTATGTCAAGTTTTTGGGGAAGATACTAATGATAAAATGCCACAACACCTGATGTATATGGTGGTTCAGATATTACATGCACATCTTTTAATCACTTTTGATTATTCCCCCTTCATTGCTGACTTAATCCATGATGGACTAATAGGGATTCAAAAGAATAAAGTTGATAAACCATTCTATTGTAATTTCTTTATGATGTACATGTTTTTGTTCAAAGATGATGATTATTTTGCAAAAGAAATGGAATTATCCAAACAAAGAGATGGAGAGGACATGCCTGTTTAGCTATGGAACTCAAATATGACATGGGATAGAAAAGATAGTAATTATATACGGTTTAACAAATGTTTTCTAGCAAGTTTGAGACTATTCTTTATTCATGATAACCCTAGAGTCCCGGTTTCCTTGGCTTAAATTGTTAGACGACAACAATTTGCAAAGGACCTCAACATAGTGCACAATTGGGGTGATTTTATTTTCTATCCTTATTCAACTATTATTATATTGTATGGTTTCAAGGGGACTCTTTTCATTTTGCATTTCCAAGTTCCCATCAAGATTGGCATTGCAGAATTTTTTAGACAATTAGGGGATATTGAGAAGAATAATATTGCTAAGGGTAGATGAACATTGTTCCCAAATATTACCATTGCTCACCAGTTTATAATCACAAAGGTTGGGTGGCTTCACATGCACAAAATCTTGGAACCATATCATTTGACAACCACAATTGCTCAGACAATAGACCCAAAGGGTTTCTAAAATGAATTGTTCAAAAAGAGGGTCAAATGCTCATCAATAAACCACATTTTCAATTTCCCTGAGGACATTATCAGGAATACCCCAGGATTACAAGAGCAAGCAGTCAAGAAAGATAAGTGGTTGGTGTACAAGAAAACTTTTGATTTTTTCAGGCAATGTGATCCCAAATATGACCCCATAGGCAGTATAAATCCTATGAGAAAGAGGATAGATACTCTTATGAATTGTTTTCAAGAGATTTACAAGGCTCTGGAAGAGAAGAAGAAGAAAGCCATGGAGGACAACCTAGAGAAAGCTAAATCATTATTGGCAGAGGAGCATTTGCAAAGATGTTGCCTCCTGGAAAATATATGGTGCAAGAAATGACTGGTTATGGTGCATGAAATAATAAAAGAGATGACAGAGAGCTTTGAAAAGACTACTCCAGAATAGGGGAGAGAATTGGTAAAGAATGTAGGATTACTTATCCTCCCTGAATGGGACATAGTTGATGCAATGGTCCTTGATGTAGTTAGAAAAAAAATTACACCTATGTAGAAGACAAAGGAAGAGGCAAAACAAGCTGTCAAAGGAGTTTCTTTTAGTAATGACCACCAAGCATTGGTCATGTGGTCACTAAAGAAGAATGAGAAAAACAAAGGAAAGAAAATAATTAAGGATAGTCTCTCTAGTGGTCTCATAGTCAAGAGGGTTCTTGAAACCTCAGCAATAGAAGCATCACGTATGGTGGTAGCCATAGCTCACCTTGTAGAGAAGGTTGTAGAAAGGGAAGCAAAAGAAAAGGAGGAACTCACAAGAAAATTGGAGGAAAGGCTGAGGGCGTATGGAGAATTGAAACAAGGATTGTTTGAGAAGGATAAAATAATTGTAGATTTGAAGAAAAGGTTGGGGGAGGAAAGCTCAATCCAAGCACCACAATAGTTACAACTTCCTTCTTCTATTGCTGGTCCTTCTTCCTCAAGCCCCATTATTGAGTTTCCCATGTTTCCATTTCCCCCTTCCCTGAGCAGTGAGGATGTAGAATAGAGAGAACAACATAAATTTGAAAAGAAATTAAAGGACACCGTTCAAAATTTTGTTAGAAATGTAAAGCCCAGGGAGGTTTATAAACATGCAGAGCAATTATCTCACATTTTGCTTTCCTCTAGATAAGAAGAAGACACAGTAAGAAAATTTTTGGATATATGGGTGCCTAGGGAGAATGTTCTGAAGTCATTTCTTAAATCAATTAAAGATCATAGTACTGTGTGATGGAATATGGATGAAGTGACTGAGAGGGGGGGTGAATCAGTCAACCATAAAACACTTCACTATTATTTCTTTCCAGATCCCTTAGGATATCTTAATGAATATTATCTGTTTAACACTCGGTAAAATAGATTGTAGTAACTTGGTAGATGTAGAAAGTATTAGTAAAATTATATTTTAGATATTCATCACCACTTGTATATGATTAAGATAAGTATTAAGAACACAAGAGACACAGGATTTAACGTGGAAACCCAATATGGGAAAAACCACCAATGTATCTAGATACTGATTTTCACTTTTCTGAAGTGATGCTCGGTTAGACACCAACCCGGTAAAAGGTTACAAAACACACTGTTAGGTGTGAGCTTGTTAGAGGATTTAATCACCCTGCTAGAAGTGCCCTGGTAAGAGGTTTTGAGAACAATTCAATGGAATTGTCACCTTGTTAGAGGATTTACAATATGGTTGTTAAACCAACTTGGTTAAGAGATTTAGAATTCACTGTTACAATGATAAAAAGGTAACAATGAAAATGACCCATATAATAATGCAACTACCTTGCTGATTATAGATCTCTATTCTGTATAAGTGAGATCCTTCCTAATCAAATATATCTTTGCTGCTCCTCAAGGATATCTGGTCATCCTTCACAATTTCACACACACCTTTCCTATCTTTCTTCTATATATCTTCTTCCATTTTTTTTATTTTTCACATTTGACCTTTTATTTATATGATTTTAGATTTGTCAAATCGGCATTACTTAGTATAATAGTCAGCTGAATTAAGAAAACTTTATTTGCAAAGATCCTTCAAGGGCCGACAGTGCTTGGTGACCATAATGAAACTTTCTACAATATTTTGGAGACCGAGGGAACTTGGTAAACACTAATAATCTTTTTTCTTCGATAACCGAGTGAGCTCGGTAAATGCTAACTTTTCTTTGACAACCGAGTGAACTTGGTAAAAACTAATTTTCTTTGATAACGGAGTGAACTCGGTAAATGCTGATTTTTCTTTGATAACTGAGTGGACTCGGTAAACACTAATTTTACTGCCAGGCAGACCAACTGAGCTCGGTAGGTACTGATTGTTGCGGACTATGACATTGTGTGACATCAAAGACAATACATAATTTGAGTAGCAATTTTCTTCAGACAATTATTTCCAATAATCTCCCTCTTTGGCATTGATGGAAACACAATATGTCATAGCATAAGAAATTTGAAAGGATTAGCTCAGTTTAGATTCAAATCTCCCTCTGTCAGCAAACTTCCTTTTTCTTAAAAACTCTTCCTCCTAAATATTGAAAATTTCTTGAAGTAATAGCAAAGACATAGCAAAGACACTCCCTCTTTGACAACACATGCCAAAGACAATTCACATATTACCAGTGTAAACTAATGTACCTCAAGTACTGATTCATATGCAATGATTCCTTGAATATGCTGCATCAACTTGTTGATTTTCAATCATGTTCTGGTTGATGCATCACTAAAACTATATTTAGTGAGCCTCAGATAGGGGAATGACCCCTAACTTACCTCTTAGATACACAAATGCATCCTTGGGTAATGGTTTGGTGAAAATGTCTACAATCTGCTCTTTTGTATGAATATATTCTAATCTGATTTCCTTGTCCTGCACCAATTCTCTGACAAAGTGATATTTAATAGCAATGTGCTTGGTTTTGGAATGTATTACTGGATTCTTTGAAATGTTTATTGCACTTGTATTGTCACAAAATATAACAACTAGTTCTTTGATTTCAACCTTCATACCTTGTAATAACTATTTAAACCAAACAATATTTGAACAATTTACTGCAACAGCAACATATTCTGCTTCAGCTATGGATTGAGATGTGCAATTTTGCTTTTTACTGGTCCAGGATACCAGTCTTTTTCCAAGAAAAAATGCTCCACCACTTGTACTTTTTCTATCATCAATGTTCCCTACCCAATCAGCATTAGTAAACACTTTTAAGTCTAGATTGCCTCCAAATTTATACCACAAACCATATTCTTTAGTTCCTCTTAAGTACCTTAAGATTCTTTTGATTGCCATCATATGATTTTCCTTAGGTTTTGCTGAGAATCTTGCTACTATACCGACTGCTAAGGCAATTTCAGGTCTTGTATGTACTACATACTGCAATTTTCCAATCATAGATCGGTATAAGGTCTGATCTACTTCTTTTGAATCATCATTTTTGGTAAGTTTTAGTCCAGTACACATGGGTGTACTAACTGGTTTTGAATCTTCCATACCAAACTTCTTAAGTATTTCCTTAATGTATTTAGATTGAGTAATGTATATATCATTCTTGCTTTGCTGAATTTGAAGACCAACAAAGAATTTTATTAAACCAAACATAGACATTTCAAATTCTTTGTTCATTTTCTCTGAAAATTCTTTGCACTGATCATCATTCCCTGTAAATATAGTATCATCTACAAATATTTCTGCCAATACAATTTTTTCATCCGGTCCTTCTTTAATATACAGATTGCTGTTATCATTGGCTCTTTTGAAATTAATCTGAATCAGATAGTTATGAAGTCTTTCATACCATGCTCTAGGAGCTTGTTTCAAACCATACAATGCTTTGTGTAACTTCCAGACCATGTCCTTTTTATCTGGATCAACAAAACCTTCAGGTTGCTCAATGTAGACTTCTTCATCAAGAATTCCATTGAGAAATGCAGATTTTATATTCATCTAATATACCTTAAATCCTTTATGTGTTGCATAAGCAAGTAGAGTTCTTACACCTTCTAATCTTGCAATAGGAGAAAAAGTTTCACCATAATCTATACCTTCTTCTTGAGAATAACCTTTACATACCAATCTAGCTTTGTTTCTAGATACTTGACCATCTTCATTCAGCTTATTCTTGAATACCCATTTTGTTCCAATTACATTCTTATCTTTAGGTCTAGGTACAAGAGTCCATGTTTTGTTCTTTTGTATTTGTTCTATTTCTTCATTCATTGCTTCAATCCAACTTTCATTTTTCAATGCATCTTTGATATTTCTAGGTTCAAAATCAGTAAGCAAACATGTACCTTTTAGCTTACTTCTTGTCATAGTACCATTTGATTTGTTTCCAATAATTTGATCTAGTGTATGATGCCTTCTGACATATTTGGCTAGTATAGGTTTCTTGCTTTTTGAATGAGTCATGTTGTTGTCTTCTAGGATCTCTTCTTCAGGTTGCTCTGGCTTGGTAGATATTTGCTCGATAACTTCAGGCTAAGACTCAGTTTGAATTTCTTCCTGTGACTTGGTTATTGTGCTAGGCTCAGTAGATATAGTTTCCTCATTGATAGTTGTATCTAGCAATGTTTCAGGTTCAATGTAAATGAATCTCCTATAGTTTTCAGGTTCCCTTTTGCTTTCTTCTTTAGTCTTTTCTACAAACTCATCAAATTTTACATGTATACTTTCTATGACTTTGTGAGTAGACAAGTATAGACATTTGTATGCCTTACTTTTGCTAGAATATCCTAGGAATATTCCTTCATCACTTTTCATATCAAATTTATTTCTTCTGGATTCTTTTAAGATATAACACTTGCTACCAAATACTTTCATGTAACTTACATTGGGTTTATAGCCATACCATAACTCATAAGGAGTTTTGAATGTGTCTTTCTTCAATTGTACTCGGTTCAAGGTATGAACTGCAGTGCTGATAGCTTCCTTCCAGTACTTTATGGTGATTTTCTTTTCTATCATTAGAGTCCTTGCACAATCCATAATAGATCTATTTCTTCTTTCTGCTATTCCATTCTACTCAGGAGTTCTAGGAGCTGATACCTATCTTTTGATTCCTCTTTCAATGCAAAAGTTGTTAAATTCATGGGAGATGAATTCACCACCTCTGTCTGATCTTAAGCATTTCAATCTTTTCCCTGTTTCCTTTTCCACTCTTGCCAAGTACCATTTGAACTTTTCAAATGCTTTTGACTTTTCTCTTAAATACATAACAGTCATCATTCTAGAATAATCATCAACAAAAAGAATAAAGAACTTATCTCCAGTATAGCTTTCTATTCCAATAGATCCACATAAATTAGTATGCACAATTTCCAAAATCTCTTTAGACTGATAGTTCTTACTCTTAAAACAAGTCTTACTCATTTTTCCAATCTGACAATTCTTACATAGACCAGTATCAGGTTTCTTCAAAGTAGGAATGCCTCTTACCTTCTTGAATTTGCTTATTTTCATCATGTTATCAAAATTCACATGACATAACCTTTTGTGCCATAGCCAACTCTCTTCAATTTGAGCAATAAAACATGAATATTCACTGAGATCAAGATAAAATAAGTTACCTTTTGTTTGTTTGCCTGATCCAATGAGTTTTCCTTTTCCATCCAGCAGTCTTGCTTGACTATTCATGAATTCAACCTTGAAACCAGTGTTGATTAGCTGTGCTCAACTTAGAAGATTATGTTTTAGTCCTTCAAACCAATAAGCATTATCACATATGAGTTCTTTGGTTAATGAGATTCTTCCTTTTCCTTTTATACAATAAGGTTCATTGTTTCCAAATCTTACATTGCCACTATCACAGTCTTCTAGGTATTCAAATGTTGTCTTGTCACCAGTCATGTGATGTGAACATCCACTATCTATTATCCATATATCATCTTTGCTTATATGAGAAATAAGTGCCATCTTATCTTCATCATCATCAGATTCATCTTTTATAGCAATAAAGACAATTTCTTCTTCACTATCATCAGAATCTTTAGCCATAAAACATGTTTTCATACCTTTATCCTTGAATGATTTGAAATTCTTTTTGCCATAGTACTTGTGACCTCTCTTCTCTTCCTTGGCCTACTTGTTTGGGCACCTAGCTGCAATATGTCCAATTTCTTCACATGAAAAATAGATTAAAGGAGTTTTACCTTTATATTTACCTTTCCCTTTAGAGTACTTCTTTGCAAGTAGTGCTTCTACAATTTCAAGATCACTATCAGAACTTTCTTCCGATACTTCTTCACTTTCTGACTGAACTTCTTTTATTTTCTTGTTCTTCCTTAGTGAAACCTTGGCCTCAAATGCTAACTCAATATTTTTGGAATTTGGAACATAGTTGTCATAGTTGTCTAATTCAAAGGCTGTCAATCTTCCAACTAAAGCATCCAAAGTTATATTGTGGTTTGTTTCACATCTTCTTTCTTGAATAGCTGATACTCTTATTGCATAGATAGGAAGTAATGTTTTGAGTACCTTGCTTATAACAGTTTCATTAGAGATTGTTCCTCTAGAAGCTCTAATTGCACTAACACTTGCTTTGATCCTTTCAACATATTTTGCAATGTTTTCATCTTCTTTCATATTCATCTTGTCAAACTGTCCTCTTAGGCTTTCTGCTTTGGCTCATTTCACATTTGCATCACCACCATATATTTTCTTCAGTGTGATCCACATTTCATATGCAGTAGTGCATTCTTTAATATCATCAAATTCTTCATAGCTGAGAGCTGATGCAATGTCTATCATCATGGTGTTATGATTCTTTTTCTCTGCAATGTCTTCAATAGTTAATGCACCAGTAGGAATTGTGTATTCTTCATCAATGTATTTGCATCCTGAATCACCAATGGAAGCCAGATGAAGTCTCATGAGACCTTGCCATGCTGAAAAGTTATCTCTATTGAGCTTTGGAATTTCTTTCTTGTAAGACATCCTGATCTTTAGCTTAGGTCCTTGAAACCCTTCCTGCAAGCACCAAAAGCTCTGATACCAATTGATGGAATATGGATGAAGTGACTGAGAGGGGGGGTGAATCAGTCAACCATAAAACACTTCACTATTACTTCTTTCCAGATCCCTTAGGATATCTTAATGAATATTATCTATTTAACACTCGGTAAAATAGATTGCAGTAACTTGGTAGATGCAGAAAGTATTAGTAAAATTATCTTTTAGATATTCATCACCACTTTTATATGATTAAGATAAGTATTAAGAACACAAGAGACACAGGATTTAACGTGGAAACCCAATATGGGAAAAACCACTAATGTATCTAGATATTGATTTTTGCTTTTCTGAAGTGATGCCTGGTTAGAAGCCAACCCGGTAAAAGGTTACAAAACACACTGTTAGGTGTGACCTTGTTAGAGGATTTAATCACCCTACTAGGAGTGGCCTGGTAAGAGGTCTTGAGAACAATTCAATGGAATTGTCACCTTGTTAGAGGATTTACAATATGGTTGTTAAAATAACTTGGTTAAGAGATTTAGAATTCACTGTTACAATGATAAAAAGGTAACAATGAAAATGACCTGTATAATAATGCAACTGCCTTACTGATTACAGATCTCTATTCTGTATAAGTGAGATCCTTCCTGATCGAATATATCTCTGCTTCTCCTCAAGGATATCTGATCATCCTTCACAATTTCGCACACACCTTTCCTGTCGTTCTTCTATATATCTTCTTCCATTTTTTTTACTTTTCACATTTGACCTTTTATTTATATGATTTTAGATTTGTCAAATTGGCATTACTTAGTATAACAGTCGGCTGAATTAAGAAAACTTTATTTGAAAAGATCCTTCAAAGGCCGACAGTGCTCGGTGACCATAATGAAACTTTCTACAATCTTTTGGAGACCGAGGGAACTCGGTAAACACTAATAATCCTTTTTCTTCGATAACCGAGTGAGCTCGGTAAATGCTAACTTTTCTTTGACAACCGAGTGAACTCGGTAAACACTGATTTTCTTTGATAACCGAGTGAACTCGGTAAATGCTAATTTTTCTTTGATAACTAAGTGGACTCGGTAAACACTAATTTTACTGCCAGGCAGACCAACTGAGCTCGATAGGTACTGATTGTTGTGGACTATGACATTGTGTAACATCAAAGACAATACATAATTTGAGTAGCAATTTTCTTCAGACAATTGTTTCCAACACTTTGTGCCCCCAATTGGCAAGTACTTATAAAATTGTCAAATCCTTTCTTGATTTTGAAGTAACTAGGGAGGAAATAAAAAGAAAATCAGCTCTCTTAAGAGTGAGATATCTTCAGAATGATTTTCAAATATTCTTGGGTATTGTCAAAGTAGATGGAACTATAAAATAGAGGGAAAATTGGTTGGAACAAATAGAATATGGGGTCTCAACCAAGATAGATGTTTCTTTAGGCACTAAGGATACTCTTCCCTTTGTACAAATAATTGAAATGTTACACGATGCCAAGATGAATTTTACTAAAGTGATAACTGAAGTGCATCAATTGGTCACTAGCTGGAACAAGATTCTACTGAAAAGGGATCAGATTTGGGTGTTTAATTGGCCTAATGAAGAAACTTTTGCAGCCTGGGAAGCAACATCCTTGTCAAAGGTAAATAAAGAAGAAGAAACATCTTCTAAGGGGGCAACAGATGGCAATGCCCCAACTCCATAAAAGAAGCAAGCACATATATAACACCTGGCAGAAGTTGAACTACCCTTGGGAATTGTTACAAGATTTTGGCGCTCATCATAACAATTCATTTTGAGATTTTGTAACAAGAAAGTTTTTATTTTAAATTTTTGTCCTATGTGAGAACTCCTTTCTTGTCTTTTCTAAAAATATTTGAATCTTGTTTGAAATCCTTATTTCTCTATAAAAGGATTACCAGGATTAGTGAAAAAGGACCGAGAACTTGATCAATTTGACTGATAAGTTTTTTGAGTCTGGGATATCATAGACTATTTTTAGGCATATTTCTATAGAAGAACAATATTTCTGGTTCAAATTAATTTCAAAAGGTTATATTGTAAACCATTCTGTAAGCATGATATTAATATAGCATTTGAATGAGATCCAGGATTTATATCTCTCCTTGAGTATCTTTGTTTGAGTTATGAATTGTTCCAATTCATTGCATAGATAATCTCTGTGTGTATGTTTATATTTCTTAGCTCTGATCCAACATCAGATTAAATAAGCTTTTAATATGACATAAATTCTTTGAAGTTTTTCTTAAGGATGCATCAGTAAGTAGTGTGAATCTAGGAACCTTTGATAAAATCCACTACAGGGTGATTAGTATTTTCAAAGGGTAAAGATAATTCAAAGTTCAATATATTTTATCATGTATTACAATCTTGTAGTGGAAGTGTTTCCCAATGGATAAGACACTAGCCAGCAATGGAGTCTTCTTATAGAGATTAGTGTTTGAAAAGGTTCTATTGATATTTCCATGATTGATTATAAAATTGTCAAAATTCTTTGAAACACAGTGATTTACAAGGCAGTTTACTACCTAGTGATAGTGAAAGATCTATAAATGAATGGTTATCATTTAGATTTCTCTTATCATTTATCTGTTACATTTAAATCAAGTTAGTGATTATTGATTTAAATCTTGTTTTACTAGATTAGGAGCACCCTCCTTGGTTTTTCAGAGCCAGAAGTGCAGAGGGCAATCTTGTCCCTATAGTTGGTCTAGTCATCTTTAGAACTCAATATTTGGATCTAACCCATCCATAAAATCTATAGATGTACTAGTTTCTTGTTAAAGGATAAAGTTCATTTTGGGAACCAACACTTTCTAATGCTGACAAGTTTGCAGAATGCATGTCTGTTGAAGATTCCTTTTGGAGATAGGTTTGGGACTTGATATTGGGCTCAGTATGAATTGTTTTCCAGCAAGCTTCAGATTATATGATCAAGAATTATACCCTTTTTTGGTCACTAGAAAATGATAGAGATTTGTCACATCTCTTAGGGATCATTGTTGAATAATTCAAGACTGTGATTCAAGAATTTGGGACTGAGAGCTTTAGAACACAACTCGAAGCTACACCTTTTTGAGGGTCACAAGATAGCTTGATGGAGCCTTTCTTGGTTTAGGGTCTACTACTTCAAAAGAAGATTTTCTCAATATATGTATTCATATTATGTAATCAACATGTTTTTTTTATGGAAGCCTTATGGGGGGATCCCTAGGGCAAGGTGAATTTGATGTGTTTTAGGATCAATGTATTAAGGGGGGGAATGTTGGCATAATAGCATTGATATGTGTAACTATTTATCAGTTATAATATGGTTCATATTAGTTATAATTATATAGTTACCAAACTACATATATCTCATGTATAAAGTGATGTGAATTCATTGATTAAAATATCAAATGTTTGTCTGCTATCTCTTTCAGCTTTTAGTTTGGTTAATATTGATGCAAGTATATTCTAATTCTATAGAAATGGTGACCTCAATTATATTATGGGGAAATTTGATGCATTGATGGTATGTTGATGGAACTACCTCCATTTCATCTATTCATGGTCTACCAAGGAGTATTTTTTATGTGAGTGCAAGATATAATACTTGACAAATAACATTCCTTTGAACATGACCCATTTGGATGGGTAAGACCACCATGCCCTTAGAAAAGCATTCTTCTTCATCATATGTTTTAATAATTATTTTTATTTTGGGATCAATAGCATGCTCTGAAAAACCAAGTTCTTTAACCAAATTAAATGTATATATATATTCAAACCCGTGCCTTCACCTATCAAAAAGTGGTTCACTCTATGCTTGTGTATAAGGAACTTGATATGGAGGGTCTGGTTGTGAGGATGACTAAAAAATTATTATCTTCTTCTAAAAAGGTCAAATGGTCCAGGGAAGGAAGATGACCAACCATGGACTAGAATTTATCTATGTCTAGGTTCTTGGGAACATTAGCTACTAAGAGAGATTGATCAAGAATCTCTCGATGCACATGAGAGATTTTAAGAAGTTCTAGAATCAATATCTAAGATGACATGTATTTAAGCTAATCCACTAGATTATAATTATGTGCTAAAGAGGTTATTATTATTTTATACCCTTGGGGTAATGGTTGTTTATAAGTTAGGGAGGAGGAAGAACCTGCTGCACAAAAGGTGACCTTACCTTGGGATTGATTCAATGCATCAGAAGATTCAATTTGAGTCTTGTTCTTGATCTTGATAACATTAATAATATGGTCTGAAGAATTAATCATGTGGATCACCTTGTCATTGTCTAAGTAAGTTCAACCCACCTTATTGTCTTTTGGCCTAGAATATTCCCCCTTTTCATACTTAGGAAAAGGCTCTTTAAAGGCCTTATGATTAGTGTTCATTTGAGGAGGATCTATCACAATAGTCTTGAATTTTAAATCAAATCTTGGATTAAATATTTGAACTTGAAGAATTCATTATTCTTGTGGCCTTTTTTGTGATGGCATTCATAATAGTGGTTATCATTCCACCACTTAGGCTTAATATCAGGATCATAAGGCTTTGACTTATCTAGTAATGTGATTATCTTGTTAGCCAAAAGTGTCTTTAGAGTAGTCTCAAGATACTCTCCTAGTGGATTGCAATATTTATTAGGCCTAGGAATCCAAGGTTTATCTCTATTACTCTTAGGTTTAGAGCCCAATTGAGTACTCTTATTAGCCTTTGCTAGTTCAATTCTAGTGGAGATATTAAATATTGGATCTTCAGATTTTTATACTAACCTAGTGTTATAAGATACAAGTAATGATATCTCTATCTCAAGGATAGATAGTAGATAGAAAAGGTAGCTAGAAAAAGGTGTAAGGTATCAATAATGAGTCTTGAATGCCTACTAGGTGAGACTTGCAACTGAGTTGATATAGCTAGGAAACTAAGTACAAGATACCAAAAATGAGGCCTAAATGCCTGCCAGAGTACTTGGGAGAAAGTTGAGGTAGAGATAGATGTCAAACTGGATATATGATTGAGATAAGAGTTAGAGCATTATCAAGATATTAAATGAGGAGAAAGGATAGACCAAATTACTCGAAAAGAATCAATAAGTTGGAAAATACCAGTTTGAGTTGTGTGAATGTTGATCTAAATGATAAAAAAAACCAAGATAATATTAGACACTAAACGATGTCAAGATGTGAAGATTCATTTTGGGTATGATAACCAATTAGGTATAGGATTGTATGATAAACCCCAACAATGGGTGTGATGAAACTCTGAATGATATGTGCTAATATGGTTAGGATACACTCTATTATTTGATGAAACTCAGAAAAGGATGTGACATAAGAAAGGAAGCATGTGATAAAGCACTCATGTTTTATGATGAAATGTCAGACAAAATGATAGAAAGGCTAAGTTTTCATTATTTTTGATAATTTTTATCAATCTAGACATCTTGACTTCAAATGTGTGACAAATATACGAATTCCTAGAGATCAAGTCTGAGTGTTTGTAGGTAAGAAATAATGTGACCAAACAAAAATCTCCAAACAACCCACTAAGAGACAAAAAAAACCTTGAGGATACAAAAAATCGTTAAGACCAAAAGGTATTGCAATGTGTCAAAAAGTGTCAAGTATATGTTGACAATGATTTCCACAAATCTCCACATGTTCAAAAATACATCAAGCAGAAACTGCTTAAGGTCAAAGGCCAGTCTCCAAATATTTACCTACACTTGATATGCCTTTGCCTCACACAAAGAGATGTTGTCTTTTCCTAGGACGATGCACATAATGGATAAAAAAGGAGACTTAATTGTTACATCACAATGGCTCTGCAAATGCACCATTCATTCTTTGAAACATCCAAGGGAATACATATGGTGAGTGTACATCTTTAGGTGATCTATGTATGTCCACTTGGAGAAATCCTTGAGCAAAGATTATGATAATTTCAAAGGTGAGTTGAGTAGCTTCTAACAAAGAGTGTCTAGTAAGAGCATCTGTTCGTAACTATCCCTTTTAGAACTTCTTTGAATAATTGAGCCATATAGCCCTACAAGTGCTTTAAGTAAGGTAGTCTTGCAAGTAAGATTAAGACCTCTTGGCCCTACACATTACCCTCACATGTGTTCTTATATTAAAATGAATGACTCAACATAGTTAATAGCTATATCCTAGTATAATTTTTCCAACAAGGCATACATATTATAGTGGGCTGGATGAGTTGGCTTTGCATTGGCCCACTTAGGTCATTTCTGCAAGATTTTTACCTCAATGACATGCCCTCAAAAGGTAAAATGAAAATGAAAGAGAATAGCTAGTAGAGGTCTAGATTTTCTATTTCCCTCAATGAAAAGAGCATACTTTCCTACTCCGTAGCTTCTCCCAAGCACATCAAGAACATATTCATTCACCCAATATTATTTTTCAAGTGATAAATCAAGTAGGTCAAGATTTCTAACTCAACCTCTAAGAGGTGAAGAGAATACTCTCCGACTACTCAACTAATGACAAGAAAAGAGATCTTCCTAGTTAAGCTAGGTACCTAGAAAATTAAATCTAATGAAAACAAAACATTTATTTGTATCTCAAAGGAAACTTGTAAAACAAATAGCTTTTGTAGTTTCAAGATCTTATCTTTGGAAAGCATCCTACAACAACAAAGCATTAGTAGTCACAAAACAATGCAGTGTAGATGGATTTGGAAAGTGAATTATCTCTCAAATGACTTGCAAAAACAAGTTATTTCTTGCAAAATAGAATGTTAGTATCAATTTAATGATGCATCAAGCACAAAAATGCAAAATTGAAGAAACTAGACCCTAAAAAAGACTCACTATTTTTCATGTGATAAAATATAGTCAGTGCCATATAATCATACGATGAAACCCAATGAATAGTATGATGAAACAAAAGGTTGATATGTCACACAATAGAACTTGGAACTGTATGTGATGAAACACCTTACTCCATATTATCATACATTAATACTCACAATTACATGTGATGAAATTGGTATCATATGATAATCTAGAATATTGTGGTACATGATATTTGATGTATTTTTAGAAAATAAATAAAATTAGCCTACAAGAAAAGATGAAAATTTTTAGTTCTTCCCCATGGTGGGTACCAAAAATGTGTGGTATAAAATTATTATTCAATTAGAATGCAACCAACACTTCACTAAACCATTAACTCAAGAATTAAGCCACCATAATTAAAATCAAATGAACAACAAAACCCTCAAAAGTGGCTTATTACTTCCTAGTTGAAGTGAGTTTAATCCTTTATACAATGCTCATCTGATTAGGCATGTAGGATTAGTGACTTGACTATTCTAAAATGGAAGATGAAACACATGAGTGATATGAAATACTTGCATTTACCACTCCAAGATGATCTAAAGTATGAAAGTGCAAATTAGATAGCTAGAAACAAGACTAGATTGATGCAAAGCTATGATGCAGATTAAAATAACAATATTAATGCTATTGGGAAAGAAAACTAGGTTGAAAGCCAGCTAAAAATGTAATATTACTCTATACATGAGATAAACTAAGAATGCATGAGAGATACGAACCTATGATAACATTGTTACCCTAATTTTCATATGCATGCAAATTTGGCCAAGTCCTATTCCTGAGTCTCTATTTTTTCCTTGTCAAGCACCTCAAAAGATTTCATGGTGTTATGCCTTGTCTTCTCGCCTCTGTAATTTATCTTGGCCTCTGGTCTGCAAGTTTAAATTTTCAAAAAATAGTCGTTACCCTAAAAAGGCCCAAAAAGGCCCTAATCCCTGTTATATTTCCTTGTTACTTTATCAGAAACTTAAGTGATTGAAAAAGGCACGTGCATATTAGGTTTCTTCTTGTTCACCAGTTCACTTTTCCTTCCAGTGGTGTTTTAAGTCATTCAATGATTCTGCAAAAATGCCCTCAGTTGGGTAGTCACTTAATCAAACCCTGGGTTCACATGTAATTTAGCGAACTAGCGAAGCCCCTTTGTTTGTGTATTTGCCTGGCTCAACCATGGTTTATCAAAGTATCTCATGAATAAGAAGCCTTCGGTCGCTAAATCACCAGGTCAAGTTGGGGTTAGTTCTGTAGGTAGCAGTGAGATTCTGCATCAGATGGTTGTCTTATAGTCTAAAGGAATATTCCAAGAGCATCAGATCATACACCTGCTATAGATTTGGTATCAAGATTACTTATCAGAGTGGGGTCCTACTTAGGAAGATCTAGCGGCTAGTGTATCTTTGCATAGGTCATTGCCAGTGTATAAGATCTTCAAATGATGGTTGATTTTCCCCTTTTGCTCAGTGTTGTAGTGTATTGTGGGTTTGATGCCACATATTCTGATTTGGCAGCTCCTGGTTGGTCCATGTGTGCTGAGTCAGATTACTTGTTAGTGGGTCCATTGTTAGAGGGTCTATGGAGATGTCAGCCAGATTCAAGATCTACGATTTTCTGGTAATCTGATGGAATCTTCCGGGGCTATCAGATCATGCACCTACCCTTAGATTCAAATCCAATCTTGGGTGGGTCCAAAGTTCTCAGAGTAGGCAATCAAATGGATGGCATGTGTTCTCATGAAATGTGTTAGAGGTATAAGATCTTACAATGACCATCTGGTTAAAGGTATGTCAGCTAGGTGATTCGACGATTTGGCAATTGAGAGAATTTAGTGCTCCTTATGTCTAGTGGTCCCGATAAAGTTTTATGTGTTTCCTTGTTCACAAAATAGTTTAGTAGTGCTCCAAGTGACTTGGAAATTTAGCAAACGCTTTGTTCATTGAATCTCTAAATAAATTGGCAAGGGTGGAAAGTATTCTATGAATAAGAGACATCTTTCAGTCGCGTGTTTGCAGAATGGCTAAGGTTATTTAGTCATGCCCAGGGTTAGAAGTATTCAGCAGATCAATGATTAAAGAGCCATTTTCATGTTCACTAAATTGCTTGATCAGACTGGGGTTAGGAAAGGTATTAAATGATTCTATGACATAGGGAAATTGAAACCCAAGGTAAAGGCTGAGTTAGTTTTGCAGTCAAGTGCTGATCTCGGGTAAAAAGGAAGATCTAACGGTCGCATTTTAAAATAAGATTAAAGTTTGAATGCCAGTCATCGATGGATTAAAGTTTGGCACTATCTATGACCATTATTATATTTAAATTCAAATATCTAAGGATATCAAATTTTCACAGTTATGGTGAACCCAAGTTGCAGGTAGGTAGATGGATCATGGCCACTAGATTTTTTGCAAGTATAAACATAAAATGGACACGTAAACACAAATATTTGATTAGCTGGGATACTTTTATATGCATTTATGGCTGATTTTGACAATTTAGGGTTTGATTATTATATGCAAAATTATGTAACCCTAGTTAGGGTTTGCTCCTGCCTACGTGCAGGAGATGTATACATTATATTTTTGGAGCCTTAGTACTCAGAGGTTAGAGAGTTCACATTTTGTAAGAAAGTCTCTTTCTTAGAAGGCTATCTATGGAATTTCCTACCCTCTAGTCCTCTACATTCTATAACATCCCATTGGTAATTCAGAGATTGAAGATATTTTGTGACATTTCTCATGTCCCTATGCCTTTTTGTGTGAGTTATCTCTTATTGAATCAAAGTATTTATATGTTTCTCAATGATATCTTAGGGTTCTTGATCCTTCTTTCTTCATGCAATTCATGTGTATTACTATGAATGATTTGATGTGAATGCTTTTGTGGGTATACTACAACACCTTAAAAATCTTGTCTCATTCCTATACCTAGTTGCAGAGGTGAATGTTTGTTTGTAGGTCATAGATTGTCATCTACCCCAAGGAGTGTCATTATTTGTGAAAGAATCTCTTTCTTTCCCTGAATACCCTCTGTGTTTGCAGACCACTCCTATGGAATACTTATGCAAGCCTATTTTGTAAGTTGTGATCTACTAGACCTAAGCCTTTCATTGGTTACATTCCTCTATACTAAGATCCAAACCCTAATTTTGGTGCATCACCTAGTGGGTAGTTTTCTTTTAGTCATTTCCCTTTCTAGGCACTCCTTCTATCCCTTTCCCTCAAAAGTTTACTTTCATGTCTAGAAGCAGATTAAGGTGATTATCCAAGAGGAACTAGCCTAGAACCTAGAGGTTTCATCTCAGTTACCATAGGTCCCACAACCTGGAGATGATTCCCATGTTATACTAGGTTATCAAGACTATGAGAGCTTGAGACAAAGGCGCAAACTTAGTGTATAACAATTCTGGCATGCCTGGTGGGACAGTAAAAGAATCAAAAATTCATGTTTTGTTATGCTATCTTTGATATACAGATTGCATACTATAGACTTTTAGAAGTTGTTCTATCAAGTATATCTAGTGGCTCCATTGGTGGAAGGATTCAAGATAAGCTTTTTCAAGGTTTATGAGAAAGATTGAGACTAGGAGCTCTAAGCCTACTGAATTTTCAAAGTTTCCCTCAAGAAGAAGTCATAAAGGCAAGTCAATTCAAAGAAAATCCCCTGCTATGAGAGTTCAATCAACACCTCTTGATACCTTAGAAAGGATACCTTTTCCCTTTCATTCCAAAAGAAGAGGTAGATCTCTAACTAGAGATCTAGAAGAAGATTTAAATCTAGCATCAAATACAACCCATATAGTTGTTAATCTTCATATTCCAACTCATACAATGGCTAGACCATTTGCATTTGCACCCTTTAATCAGGGTAGTCCATTAAATTTTTCCCAACATCATGATGTACCCTTGGTGGCACTCAAGAGTATACCTAATTTCACTGGTGAAGGGAAAACAACTGCTTTTGAGCACATAAGGGGTGTGACCACCATCTGCAGCATACACAACATAACTCAAGAAGATGTGGCCACAAAATTATTAGCAACTTCTTTAAAAGGTAAGGCTCTTGAATGGTTTAGAACTCTAACTGTTGGCTCTATTACTTGATGGGATGAGTTAGAAGATCCATTAAGTAAGAATTTTGAGGATAAATCAGATAACTTGTCTCTAGTTGAGAAGTTAACAACTATTAAGAGAGACCCTCAAGAGCAGATGATAGATTACAATAGTAGATTCCTCAAAACATGGAATAGAATTCCAGTCTCAGTTAGACCATTAGCTGACCATGCTTTCCTTTACTACTTGCAAAGTTTGAATGGTCAAATCTCTATCATGATCTAGTCTATGGGTGGTACTTCTTTACCCCAAGCCTTTGACATAGCTGTCAAGGCTGAAAATTGTTTGATTCAAGAAGGCATGATTGCTAAAAGGCCTCCAATGCCCATTTTCCCTAGCCTTCAACCCATTGCACCTACACAAGTACCCCCATTTACCCCTATTCCCACCGTATTAGCACCTCGGGCCAATACTAGTGGTCAAGAGCTAACATCTAGTTTCTCTCAAGAGCTACAAGAGATTAAGAATAGCCAAGAAAGTAGTAAGCAAGAAATGACAAATTTGTTGTAGACCTTGACTAAAGAGGTTACAAATTTGAAGAAACAAGGTCAAGGAATCAGACCACCATTTCAGTCACAAGGCCAAGGTCCTAATCAACAATATCAAAATCAAGGACAACCTTACCAGCAAAATAGGCCACCATACCAAGGAGGCTATCAAGGAAAAAGACAAAATTTTAATCAAAGATCATTCCAACCATATAACCCTGCACCTCTAAATTCTACAAATCTAGTGAGGGACATGGTTCCTAGCCAAAATAACATGGCTATGGATAATGAATGGTTTTTTCCTTATAATCAGCCTCACAATCAGGGTACATGTTCAAATGGATGGATGAACCAAGCTTTAATGGTTTAAAATGCCTCACAAGTTCAATTAGAGGCTCCATCTAGTGGATCAGTCCCTTAGCAAGAACCACAAGATAATGAGACTGCTCTCTTTAATTGGGAGCAACCAGACTTCAATGGAGTCAATGATGAAGTTGATTTTTTTGCCTATACAAGAGCAAAGAAAAGATCTCAAGACATGGAAAGAGCATACTCCAATGCCAAAGCCACTACATCTATAGAGCCACTGCAACAAGCTACTCCCATCACACCTAAGGAGACTCCTGCCATCACAAGTAAAGAAGGCCAATACCCTAAAGAGGTGGAGCCCATCATAGTAAAGGCACAACAAAGAGTACACACTATGACACCATTTAATATTGTAGACAACATGAAAAAGGTGAATGTCACCATGTCCATGTGGGAATTTGTGGCTCTTCTAGGATAGCCTAAAATTTTGAAGAAGGCCATGAAAGAGGTGACAACTCCTCCACCTGCAAAAGAGGTTGCAAAGCTAGTGTTGGTTAACACTGATCAAGAAAAGGAGGCTCCAAGTAGAAACTCCAAAGGAAATGCCATTCAAGGTAGGAATTCAAAACCACCTCCCTTTTATGTATCTTTAATCATTCAAAAATCTTTAGTGCATAATTGTATGGTAGATAGTGGGGCTACTAGCACTATGATGCCTAAGAAAGTAGCTGACCAATTAGGACTAAAATATGATCCCTTTCAAAAGAAGGTTACCCAACTTGACAGATCCTCAGTTAATACTATAGGCATGGCTAAAGATACCACTCTGATCCTTCATGCTAGTCCTAACTTCTCCATCCTCCTTGATATATATATCATAGACCTACCTGCATTATTTGCCATATGTTTGTCAAGGGAGTTTACAGCCAAGATAGGAGGTTATCTATCTTTTGTTTGGTCTCACATGTTATTTCATACAAGGTATGGGACCAAGGTCACCATTAAATCAGAACCATTAGCAGCACACCATATAGAACCTTATGTGTGGAACACTATCAATGTAAAATGCCCTATATTTGATAACAGTGACTTCCAAACCATTAGTGAACCAAGCACAAAGATAGAGAGTATCCCTGATATTTTTCTAGATGAAAGAGCTTCAGAGGCCCAAGAAAATATTGTTTGGGATTTTGGTTTGGGAAGTTATTTGAGACAAGAAAGTGGAGCCATAGAACCAAGCCTTCTAAAAGAGGATACTGATTCAGATGATCAGAGCTATCAGGTTTGGGAGCTATTTTTTGATGGAGCTAGAAGTAGACATGGTTCTGGTGGTGGTGCTATGCTAGTGTCCCCAAAAGGAGAAAGGTATTATACTACCTTTAGATTTAGTTTCTCTTGCACTAGCAATATTGTAGAGTATGAAAGGCTAGTCAATGGACTAGAGTGGGCTAGAAAAAGAGGGCTTAAGGCCTTAAAAGTTTACGGTGATAGTGAGTTAGTTGTCAACCAAGTAAGAGGGATAAGTGCAATAAAAAATGATACTTTGAAAGCATACAAGTATAGAGTTTGGGATGAAATTGAAGATTTTTGTGCTTTCAATATTGTTGCTATCCCTAGGAAATTAAACCAAAATGTAGATAGGTTAGCTACTGTTGGATCCCAATATGAAATCCCAAATAGCATTTCAAAAGAAATGGATCAACAACATATCAAAGTGATTTTCGGACCATCTATTCCTAATAACAATGCCAATTGGCAGGTGTTTGACAATGATGAACAAATTCTGCAGTTCTTGTTTGAAGAGGATTTCTTTTCAAGGCATAATCAAGAGAGATTATCACAAAATTATGGTGATCAAGTGATACAACTGAAGTCCAATAAGATGCCTAGAGGTCTTGTTACATTAGAGACTGTCTTCAACAAGGATGATGAAGTTAAGAATAACAAAGCTAGCTTGGTAGTCCAACAAGAACATAGTGTTGAACTAGAGTTGGAACCAGGTAAGAGTCTACAATTTGGAAAGATAAACACTGAATTGGAAAAGAAAGCTTACACATAGTTATTCAAAGAATTTAGTGATGTATTTTCATGGAAATATGAAGACCTCAAAGGTTTTGACCCTGCTCTTGCTCAGCACACTATTGAATTAGAGCCTAATGCCAAACTAGTGAGGCAAAAGAAAAGGCCTATTAACCCCAAGCTTGAGCCACTCATTCATAAAGAAGTACTCAAATTGATAGAAGGTGGTATCATCTAGCCCATCAAGCATACTAGCTGGGTTTCCAACCTTGTTCCTATCAGGAAGAAGAATGGTGAGCTAAGGTTATGTGTTGACTTCAGGGATCTTAACAGGGCCTCTCTAAAAGACCACCCTCTATTACCCTCTATGGAAAAAATCTTACAATGTGTCTTTGGATCTACAAGATTTTCATTATTGGATGGTTATTCGGGATACAATCAGATCTTAGTAAATGAAGAGGATCAATACAAGACTGCATTTACAACCAAGTGGGGAACCATGGCTTATCAAAAGATGCCCTTTGGTTTGTCAAATGTAGGTGCTACATTTCAAAAGGCAATGGATATGGCCTTTAAAAGCCTCATGTACAAATTTGTGTTGGTCTACTTTGATGACATAACTATTTATTCAAAACATGTAGCAGATCACATCAAACATTTGAGGCAAATCTTTGAAAGGTGTAGAGAGTTTGGAATATCCCTTAATCCCAAAAAATGTGTGTTTGCAGTTCATGAAGGAAAACTATTGGGATATGTAGTATCCAAAGAAGGAATTATAGTGGATCCTAAGAGAATTGCAGCTATCCTAAAGCTACCCCTACCACATCACAAGAAAGGTCTCCAATCTTTCATAGGAAAGATTAATTTTGTTAGGAGGTTCTTGCCTAACATTGCAGATTTACTTAAGCCTTTGACAACCATGCTAAAGAAGAGTTCAACTTTCAGCTTGACTAAAGAAGGAAAAGCTAATTTTTAAGCTATCAAAGAAGCCTTGACACAAGCTCCTGCCCTGTTAAACCCAAATTTTAGTAAGTATTTTATCCTTTATGCTTATGGAGGTCATGATGCTATATCTGCAATGCTAACCCAAGAAAATTTAGATGGATTGGAGCAGCCTATTGCTTTCTTTAGAAAAGGTTTAGAAGAGTATGAATAGAGATACTCTTTTCTAGAGAAACACATACTTTCTATGGTAAAGAGCCTTAAAATGTTCAGATATCTATTGACCCATAGCAAGGTACATTTAAAGGTTACTCATCCAAGTGTCAAATAATTTTTTCTTTCCAAGGACCTGAATAAGAAAAGAGCTAGTTGGATCACCAAGGTGATGGAATATGACATAGATATCCAAACTACCAAGCTAGCTAGAGCAAGAGGTCTTTGTGAGCATTTGGCAGAGGATGAGAGTTCAAAGAAATCAAAAGCAATAGATGCATCTCTGATGGTGCAGTCTATAGAAGAACAAGCCAAGGCAGCAAGCTGGTTTCCTAATATGATCAATTACTTGAAGATAGGACAATTTCCTGCAGGCCTAGATTTAGCAAAAAGGAGGTATTATAGACTACAATCTATTCCTTTTGTGTTGATAAATGAAGTTCTTTTCAGAAACGATCACAGTGGTGTCCTTTTAAGATGCATAGATTTAGAAAAGATAGTTGATGTCCTATTTGAGTTTCATGATGGACCTTCTGGAGGTCACTTTTCTCCTAGGATGACTGCTTTTAAAATCATGATGGCTGGATACTATTGGCCATCTATCTTCAAAGATAGTCATGATTATGTAAGAAATTGAATCAAGTGTGCTATGTTTGTAGGAAAAGAAAGGCTTGCAGCCTTGCCCCTACAACCAGTCAGAACAGAGCAACCTTTCATGAAGTGGGGCATAGATTTCATTGGCATGATCAATCCTCCATCTAGTGTAGGCCACAGATGGATAATTAATGCAACAAATTATTTCACTAGATGGATAGAAGCAATTGCTTTAAAGGAATCAAATGAGAGTGTTGTCATAAGCTTTTATGATGATATAGTTCATAGGTTTGGCACTCCTAATTCCATCATTTTAGATAATGCATTGGCATTCATAGGCCTAAAGGTCTTAGAGTGGGTAGTCAAGAATGGAATCTATTTGAATACCAGTTCCAATTACTACCCCCAAGGAAATGGCTTGGCATAATCCACCAATAAGAACTTGATTAGGATAATCAAGAAGACTCTGCAAGACAATCAAAGCGATTGGCATACTAAGCTCAGGTCTACCTTGTGGTTGGACAGAATTACCCCAAAGAAAATCATTGGTAATTCTCCTTATATGCTAGTATACAGTAGAGAGGCTGAGTTTTCTATCTCAGTTGAATTGCTAGCTTTGTACTTAGCCACTCAGTATGCCCTATTTGAAGAAGGAGATCCTTTGCAGATTAGATATGCTCAGTTGATGGAATTGGAAGAAATTAGAGACAAGTAAATACAAGATATGAAGTTCCATTAGATTCAAATGAAGAAGAGCTTCAATAGGAGAGCTAAAGCCATGAATTTCAAGGTTGGAGACATAGTCCTCAAGTGGGATGAGTTCAGGTCAAGACCTAGTAGGTACACAAAATTTGATTCATTCTGGAGTGGACCATTTGTAATAATAGAGTGCAAGGGATCCAATACTTTTCAGCTATCAACTATGGAAGGAGTCCCCTTGCCCATCTCAATGAATGGTTTCAACTTGAAACCTTTCTTTGAGGTTAATCCCTCTCTGTAATTCTTGTAAATATGTGTTTTTGTTTTCTTTCCCTGCTTTCTAGGTTAATTCCCTATTTTCCAAGAAGTGCCTGCACACAAGATTTGTCCCTCTGGTTTAGGTTCTGTCCCTCTGTCAAGTTTTTTGCTCAGAATTCTCCCCATGCCCAATGGATTGTTTATAGGCCACTAGTTTTCCATGTCTAGCAGGCTGACATCCAGCAAAAATCACCAAAATGTTACCCTAATTTTCATATGCATGCAAATTTGGCCAAGTCCTATTCATGGGTCTCTATTTTTTCCCTATCAAGCACCTCAAAAGATTTCATGGTGTTATGCCTTGTCTTCTGGCCTCTGTAATTTATCTTGGCCTTTGGTCTACAAGTTTAAATTTTTGAAAAATAGTCATTACCCTAAAAAGGCCCAAAAAGGCCCTAAGCCATATTATATTTCCTTGTTACTTTATCAAAAACTTAAGTGATTGAAAAAGGCACATGCATATTAGGTTTCTTCTTGTTTTCCGGTACGCTTTTCTATCTGGCGGTGTTTTAAGTCATTTAGGGATTCCACAGAAATGCCCTCAGTTAGGCAGTCGCTTAATCAAACCTTGGGTTCACATGTAATTCGGTGAACTAGTGAAGCCCCTTTATTTGTGTATTCACCTAGCTCAACCATGGTTTATCAAAGTATCTCATGAATAAGAAGCCTTTGGTCATAAATTGCTAGGTCAAGGTGGGGTTAGTTCTACAGGTAGTGGTGAGATTCTGCATCAGACGGTTGTCTTATAGTCTGAAGGAATATTCTAGGAGCATCAGATCATACGCCCATCATAGATTTGGTATCAGGATTACTTGTCAGAGTGGGGTCCTAATTAGGAAGATCTAGCGGCTAGTGTATCTTCGCATAGGCTGTTGTCAAAGTATAAGATCTTTAGATGACCATTGATTTTCCCCTTTTGCTCAGCGCTATAGTGTATAGTGGGTCTGATGCCATGTATTCTAATTTGGTAGCTCTTGGTTGGTCCAGGTGTGCTGAGTTGGATTACTTGTCAGTGGGTTTGTTGTCAGAGGGTCTGTGGAGACGTCAATGAGATTCAAGATCTACAGTTGTCTGGTAATCTGATGGAATCTTCAAGGGCTATTAGATCATGTGCCCACCATTATATTTGAATCCAATCTTGGGTGGGTCCAAAGTTCTTAGAGTAGGCAATCAGACGGCTAGTGTCTGTTCTCATGAAATGTGTCAGAGGTATAAGATCTTATGATGACCATCTAATCAAAGGTATGTCAGCTGGGTGATTCAGCGATTTGGCGACTAAGAGAATTTAGTGCTCCTTATGTCTAGCGGTCCCGATAAAGTTTTATGTGTTCACTTGTTCACAAAATAGTTTAGTAGTGCTCCAAGTGACTTGGTGATTCAGCGAATGCTTTGTTCTCTGAATCTCTAAATAAATTGGTAAGGGTGGAAAGTATTCTATGAATAAGAGATAGCTTTCAGTTTCATGTTCGTGAAATGGCTAAGGTTATTTAGTCATGCCTAGGGTTAGAAGTATTCAGTGAATCAATGATTAAAGAGCCATTTTCATGTTCACTGAATCGCTTGATCAGACTGGGGTTAGCCAAGGTATTAAATGATTTTGTGACAAAGGGAAATTGAAACCCAAGGTAAAGGCTGAGTTAGTTTTGCAGTCAAGTGACGATCCCAAGTAAAAAGGAAGATCTAACGGTCACGTTTAAAATAATATTAATGTTTGAATGCTAGTGGTCGATGGATTAAAGTTTGGTGCTATCTGTGATTGTTATTATATTTAAATTCAAATATCTAAGGATATCAGATTTTCATAGTTATGGAGAACCTAAGTTGCAGGTAGGTAGATGGATCATGGGGACTAGATTTTTTGCAAGTATAAACATAAAATGGACACACAAACAAAAATATCTGATTAACTGGGATATTTTTATGTGCATTTATGGCTGATTTTGACAACTTAGGGTTTGATTATTATATGAAAAATTACGTAGCCCTACTTAGGTTTTGCTCCTGCTTGCATGCATGAGATGTATATATTGTATTTTTGGAGCCTTAGTGCTCAGAGGTTAGAGAGTTCACATTTTGTAAGAATAAAGTCTCTTTCTTAGAAGGCTATATGTGGCATTTCCTACCCTCTGGTCCTCTACATATGTAACCTCCCATTGGTAATTCAGAGATTGAAGATATTTTGTGACATTTCTCATGTCCCTATGCCTTTTTTGTGTGAGTTATCTCTTATTGAATCAAAGTATTTATATGTTTCTCAATGATATCTTAGGGTTCTTGATCCTTCTTTCTTCCTGCAATTCATGTGTATTATTGTGAATGATTTGATGTGAATGCTTTTGTGGGTATACTACAACCCCTTAACAATCTTGTCTCATTCCTATACCTAGTTGCAAAGGTGAATGTTTGTTTGTAGGTCATAGATTGTCATCTACCCCAAGGAGTGTCATTAGCTATGAAAGAATCTCTTTCTTTCCCTGAATACCCTCTTTGTTTGTAGACCCATCCTATGAAATAATTATGTAAGCCTATTTAGTAAGTTGTGATCTACTAGACCTAAGCCTTTCATTGGTTACATTCCTCTATACTGAGATCCAAACCCTAATTTTGGTGCATCACCTAGTAGGTAGTTTGCTTTCAGTCATTTCCCTCTCCAAGAACTCCTATCCCTTTCCTTCAAAAGTTTACTTTCATGTCTAGAAGCATATTAAGGTGATTATCCAAGAGGAACCAGCCTAGAACCTGGAGGTCTCATCTCAGTTAGCATAGGTCCCACACCCTGGAGATGATTCCCATGCTATACTAGGTTATCAAGACTATGAAAGCTTGAGACAAAGGTGCAAACTTAGTGTATAACAAAAATAAACTAAGAACTCAAGATAACAATACAAACTCAAAATAGAATAATAACTCTAGAATGCACAAAGATGGATCAAAATTCAATAAGTAGATCCCTTGAGCCATGGAAGAGATTCATTTTAAAGAAAGTTCCTTGAGAATGGAGGGTGGTTATTAAGAGGAAAAATATGTTAGGTAGAGATGAGTGGTTAGGGGGATCAATCTATGTGAAAGGATCCAATAGTTTTGATTGGTCAAGACTGATTGGAGAATAAGAAAAACTAGAAAACTCCCTTTTAATTTTCATTTAATCAAGATTAAGATGCACAACCATGTGAGGAATGGGTTCTCTTAATAAAAGTGCAAGGACATTATATTAAAATAAATATTTTGACAATAACTTGATTGACATTAGAAAGTGATTTAATTATGCAAGGTTGATTATCCACGTTTTGTATATAATTATGTCTAGTAAATTACGCCTTTGAGATTTTAGAATTTTTCTTAAGGCAATTCAATTAGATTAGGGGCCTAGGTTTTACTAGATAAATTTTAGGTGATTATAGTACTTACGTAGTTTAGTTAGCTTTGTAAAGATTTTTGTTATAATTAATTAAACCATATCATATATATCTATTCAGATGCAAAAATGAGGTTCTCTACTTGTATATATCTTTACATTTCCTTGGCTCCATCTTTTCAACATTTTTCTAAGCTTGATTATTGAATAGGGTGGTAACTTAGAGTTCAATGAAGGACTAGCACATTGAGTATCAATTTTCATATAGATTTTTATATATCATTGTCAGCAACATGGTGCACTAGTTAAATATAGAATTATTATTTTCATTGAAAGATTCAAACTCTCTCTCTTTAAGATTAATATAGAAAAAAAATCCCTTATCACGTCTATTGATAGAAGAAAGAGTTGCATGTAGCTAGTGTCCCTGCAATTTGAAAAAAAATGAGTTGTTGTCTATAGTGAAATTTGTTAAGTAATGGTGGTCACCTATTACTATAATATTGTTCTCCTTCATGTGGACATTATCATAAAATCTATCCATGCAATACAAATATTCATTAGATTTTATAGAAGTATTAACTTCATATGTCAGGGATTGACCCATTTGACCACAAAGTGAAGCATCCATTATAGCCTATAAACAAGATTGATGAACCCAAAGTTTATTCTTCTTTGATAGGCCATTTTACTTGTAATTAAGCTCAAGCTTGAACTGAAAACAACATAAGATTATCAAGACATAATATGCATTGCAAATCAAAATATCATTGAGATTTTTCTATTGCTCACTTAAAAGAAGCATGGTTAAGAAAGCCCTATTAATGCAATACCCTATGAAAATCATAAAAGAATAATGATGGAATAGAAATTCCAAGAGTCGTTACTCATATTTTCCTGGGGACGGTGGGGTGTATTTTATAGCCAATAAATAAAAAGGTTTTCTTTTTATAGAAAATAGAAAAGCCTACTCTACATTTTTTATGTAATAGAAAATATTTATCATTCCTTATCATAACCCCTACCAAAATATCTTACTACTCCACTTATTGTATTTATTAAGTAAGATAGGTTTTATGGGGTGCCTGAAACCTAGACAACTAGAATAGAAGAATGAAACCAAAAAAAAAAAAACAAGAAGCAGACCACTGAAAGGCTAGGGTCAGATAACCACTGCAAGGTAGAGTGGATGATGCTAGACACAGTTAGGGCACCTCCCAAAAGTTGAATAGAAAGACTAAACCAAGAGTGGCAGAAGAGAAGCAGCAACACCTGACCACCAAGCAAGGAATTAAGGTTGTAAGATTTCTGCCTTAGTGTACTGGAGTGGTTTCTTTTCTAGGATACTCTTCACATCTATGGGAAAGTCATCTCCATTTTTCCAAAGTAGCTTCGCATCCTTAGTGACTGCCAAGTTGGCAAACCAGTCTTCCACCCCATAGGCTTCCCTATACACATGGGAGATGAACATCTTATCAAAGGAGTTATGAATGGCCCAAGTTTCAACTATAATGTTGGCTGTTGTCCAAGAGGGAGGGTGAGAAAGGTTGAGGCAATTGATGATGTTCATCAAATCTCCTTCTAGCTAGAGCCACTTAACCCCCTGATCTTTAGCAAGTTTGGTAACTTGAAGAGCTGCACAGGCTTCAGCATTGTGATTTGTCTAGCACCCAAGGGGAGACTAACAGTCGCTATGAAAATGCCAAAGTTGTTCTTAATTAGTCCTCCACTACCATCTTGACCAGGGTTTCCTTTAGCAGCGCCATCAAAGTTGTCTTTGGTCCAACTAGTCGGAGGACTAGTCCACACACAGTTCTATCTTTTTTCTTGAGAAGTAGCTTGAGCCTTTCCTGCAAGAAGGTTAGATCTACCACAGTAGAAAAAATTCTCGTTAACAACATGAATGATTTTTTCAAAGATAATTTTTGAGGGGGAAGAACAGTCATGAAAGATGCGATTATTACACTCTTTCTAGATCCCCCAACAAAAATGAGGAAGAATCCAGGTACAGAATAACCTGAAGTCCTAATCAAACCTTTTCAAAGCCCATTGGGAGAAGAGATCACTAAACAATAGGGAAAAAAACCATGAGAGATTCAGGATCGAGAAGAGGAGTTGCCAGATTTGACTAACAAAGGAGTAGCAAATGAAAATGTGATCCACTAATTCTTCTTGACATTTGCAGAGAACACATCTGTTTGTGAACTAGAACCCATGTTTGATGAGATTATCCAAATTAATGATAAGGTTATTGAGCAGGAGCTAGAAGAAAACATTGATTTTGGGCATGAGACCAGCAGTCCAAGCTTTGGCCCATAGTGGTTTCAAATCATGGATTTAGGTGGTCTGTGAAGAATAGGAAGAAGCCACTATGCAATTCCCATTTGAAGAATCCTCCTAGATAATCTTGTCCTGATTGGGAGAGAGTAACCACATTGAGAGCAGTCAATTACAAAGGAGATAGGTCCTGAGAGATCTAAGTGAGATCCACCCATTTGTCATCCCTTCTATAATTATAAACCTGAGTCCTATAGATTTGAGAGTAGACATGTCTCCTGGTGTATAGAGTGTCAAAGTTTCTCAAACTACCCATCTGAAGCTAGTTGTCATTCCAAAAATTGACAGAATGACCATTACCTATTTTCCACTTAGCCTTGGATTTAGCCAGCTCATTGGTGATAAGGAGGCCATTCAAAATGACATAACCTTTGGGGGAATATGCCTCTTTGAAAAAGATATTGAGTGAGTTATGCAAGAGGTATTTTTCTTCAAAGGTGTCCCTCCACTCACCTATGGTATTAAAAATTCTCCAGATCTATTTGGCTTGAAGGGATTTCTTGAAAGGTCTCAATTTCCTTATACCAAGGCCACCAACAATTTTAGGATGGTACACTTTCTCCTAGGTAATTAGGGGAATGCACTTGTCATCCTCTACTCCAGACTAGAGGAATCTTCTCTAGATACTTTCCATGGCTTCCACAGCTTTAGCCAAGATAGGGAAAAGACTGAGGGCATAGGTAGGAAGATTCTGTAAAGTAGACTTGACCAGTTGGATCTTACTAACCTAGCTAAAGATGACCTCTTTCCAACTAGTGAGATTCCTGTTGAATTTGTTTATCAGTTTCTTCTAGAAGGCTTCTAGAGGTTTGATACCTAAGGGAAAACCCAAGTAGGTAGAAGGTAAGGTATCAATGCCGCATCCTAGAATATGAGCAATTTTCCTCTTTCTAGCTTTATGTGTGTTAATAAAGAATAGAGCACTTTCATTCATGTTGATAGATTGGCTAGTAGCCCTGATATAATTGTTTAGAATTTCCTTCACCACTCTAGCTTCTCCCATCAAAGCCTCACCTCCAAGAATGGTATCATCCATGAATTACTAGTGTGTAAAAATAATGTCACCAGAAGAGGGATTGATGCCTTTTAGGGCCCCGATCATTTTAGAGGCCGAGATGAGTCTCCCCAGGCACTCAACAAGAATGATGAAGAGAATAGGGGAGAGAGGGTCCCCTTGTCTTAGGCCCCTGGTGGGTTTAAAGAAGGAAGATAGGGATCTATTTATCATGATCACCAAGGATGGGGTTGAGATGATTTGAAAGAGAAGCTTGCAAGAATGGGAATTGAAACCAAAAGCTTCAAGAACTCTGAGATGAAACTACTAGTCCAATTGGTCATAGGCCTTTGAAAGGTCAAGCTTGAGAAGAAAGACTTCCCTTTTTCCTTCTACTAATGAGTGAATAAATTCATGCACCATCATTATGTAATCTAGAATCTATCTACAAGGTACAAAGCCAAATTGCTGTTGTGATATCAAGGAAGGGAGGACTTTGAGAATCCTGGAGGTGATAACCTTGGAAATGATCTTAAGGAAGGAATTGCATATGTTTATGGGTCTAAATTTCTCAAAATAATCCACACCATAGGTCTTGGGAATCAGCACTAGGAAGGTAGCATTGAGTTCTTTGAGAAGATTCCTCGAACCAAAAAATTCTTGCATTGCTTGAACTACATCGTCTTTCACCACATCCCAATAAAGGTGAAAAAAAAACATAAGTAAACCATCTAGGCCAGGGGCATTGTCCCCTGAAAGAGAGTCTAGAGCTTTCTTTACTTCAGCCATGTCAAAAATAGAGCATAAGTCTTTGCTTTGATGGTTAGTAATGATACTTGGTATGTTATTAAGGAGATAAATCTGGTCCTACTCGGATATCCCATGATCTTTAGAGAGGAGCTGAGAAAAGTAAGAGATAGCTTCATCAATGATATCCTTGTCCTCCTTAACAACTTGGTCTCCCTTCTTGATTCTACTTATCCTATTAGTAGCTCTGTGTCTCATAGTGGAAATGTGGAAAAAGTGAGTATTTTGGTCCCCTTCCCTAAGCCAAATGGACCTCGATCTTTGCTTCTAGAAAGCTTCCTCCTGCCCAATAATGTTATGGTAATCTGATAGGATGGATTTTTCTTTTTGCAATCTATCTTCATCATAGCCCTATTTCTAGATTTTGGCTTAAATGCAGTTAAGTTCATTGAGAGTCTTATCTTTTGAGGTAAAGATATGACCAAATGTTAGGAATAGTCCCAAGAGATAATTGAGAGGAGGAGGGCGGGGGGGTGAATCAGTTATCTACAAGATTCAATTCTTTATCCAATTAAGTATACTTAAACATAAAGAATAAACATAATGAAATAACACAAGAACACAAAACCAATATTTTGGTTATGAGGAAACCCAAATTGGTAAAAGCCCCAGTGGGAATTGACACCCATTAATATTCTGCACTAGAGTATTATGATCCTTGTTAGAAGATCCTTAACCTTGTTAGGAATTTCTTTATAATATATTTAGTACAATATAACTGGTCAAGGGTTAGATCATGTTAGGAGTCTTTTACAATTGTTCCTGTTAGAGGAGAGGATGCACTATCTGAGAGCTCACTGCTCAAAGGGGAGAAGGGTACAGCCTTCTAAATAATAGATACACACTATATCTGGATCTTGGTGAACTAAAATTTGACCTGCTATGTAGATCAGTTCCAATGTATAGCACAAGTACTTTACTTGGTCACATAGACCTTCTTGTGATGGCTCAAAACTTCACACACTCTTCTATGCTCTTCTTAATCAACCATGAACCACACTTCAGCAATCACAAATGACTTCCTATAAATATCTTTCCTCTAAATGATATAATCAAGCCAGCCTATTAGAACCACCTTGAAATCATAATAGAAAAACCATAACACACTCCAATAAACATTATGTCAGGTCTACTATGCACGTAACACATTCTAGGACCTATCCAATAAGATAATTGTAGATGCATGCTACGCACTGTCAGCTCTACCAAAACAACTAGATCTTTCTCTGTATGTTGAATTAACTCATGCGCTCTTAACCAAACATCAATAACTCTTCTCTAAGCTTAAATCCAAGGGTGAATACCCATAGGATAAGTGCAACTACATAATCAATAAAATCTTTTTCGGCTCTTCTGAATAAACACAGGAAACTGCTACTGGAGAATAGAGATTGCATAACTTCACTTCTACTCATCAACATACTATGCGTTCATAACTAAAACATAAATAAAATGTATTCAACATATATCCAAGCACGCAAGGCTTTATGATAACTGTATGGAAAAATATACACAGAACACTATCTATTACTCTATCAGGAACACTGTTGACACCAGCTGCAATATAACTATCTATACTAACAGTTAACCTCTGTGCCCATGATATCATGTTGATATCATGTCTATTCTACATATACTAAAAGCTTACTGCATAAGACTTCCACACATGTTACTTCCCATATGTTGTCATCAATGACAAACATACAGTCAGTACTAGCCTACTAGCAAATCTCCAACAATCTCCCCCTTTGGCATTGATGAAAACATGTGGAATGAAAAACCACCACCAACCCAAATGAACATTCCTTTTATAGAATTCTTCATTTCCTCTTCAAAAATCTGCTAAAGGTGAATCCTCCATCTACTGCAATATTTTCTAATATTCTTCATTTCCTCAACTGAACTACTGTCTAAACTGAATGTTGCTCCCCCTTAGTATATTACTTCTTTTTACTTCTATTTTTCATGACTCTGTATATTACTCCCCCTTTGACATCAATGGAAAAGGGTACCATTCATTTTAAGCACTGGTACTACTCCTGAGGTAGAGTAGTCAATCTTTCATTAGTCTTTGAGGACTGATGCCTTTCCTCATTTCTTCTAAGCAGAATCAGGGAAGGGAATGACTCCCAACTTCTCCCTGAGATACTCAAAAGTATCCTTAGGCAAGGGCTTGGTGAATATATCTTCCAACTAATCTTTAGTACTCACATAGTCTAAATTGACTTCTTTTTCTACCACTTTCTCTCTTAGGAAGTGATACTTGATCTCAATGTGCTTTTTCTTTGCATGCATCATAGGGTTCTTTGACATATTGATAGTGCTAGTGTTATCATAGTGAATAACAATAGGATAATCAATCTAAATTCAAAAATCCTTTATCATTTTCTTGATCCAAACAATTGTAGAACAATTCAAGGCTACTACAACATACTCCACTTCTTCTGTTGATTGAGAAATATAAATTTATTTCTTGCTTGTCCAAGTGACAAGTCTATCACCAAGAAACACTGTTCCACCTAAAGTACTCTTTCTGTCATCAACACATCCTACCCAATCTGCATCAGTGTACACATGAAGCTCAACATTTTCTAAATTAGGATACCATAGACCATAATCTATAGTTCCCTGCAAGTATTTGAATATTCTCTTTACTTCCATGAGGTGACTTTGTTTAGGCTCTGCTGCAAATCTTCCAACTATGCCAACTACATTTGAAATATCAGGTCTAGTCTGAGTAAGATATATAAGTTTACCAATCGTATACTTATACAATGTTATATCTACTTCAAGTGAGTCATCTTCTTTTGTAAGCTTGCATCCAGTGATCATAGGGGTTCCTACTGGCTTGCAATCATCCATCTTGAATTTCTTTAGTATCTCTTTCACATATTTTGACTGATTAATAAAAATTTCTTTTTCTGTCTACTGCACATTTAGTCCCAAAAAGTATTTGATAGGACCAATCATACTCATCTCAAACTCATTCTGCATTTCTTTGGAAAATTTTGCACTTAGTTTTTCATTACTTCCAAAGATAATGTCATCAACAAATATAGCTACAAGTAGTAGACCTTCAGATGTCTCTCTAATGAATAGATTACAATCTGTTGCTCCTTTCTTTAATCCAATCTTTGTTAGATATCCATCTAGTCTCTCATACCATGCTCTAGGGGCTTGCTTAATTCCATAGAGGGCCTTCTTCAATTTGCATACCATATTAGTTCTATCTGATAAGGTGAATCCTTTTGGCTGCTCAATGTATACTTCTTTCAAATCTCCATTTAGGAATACTAACTTGACATCCATCTGATAAAATTTTAAGTTGTAGACTATAGCATAGGCTAGAAACAACTTAATGGCTTCTAATTTTCTCACATGTGAAAATGTGTCTGAATAATCAATTCCTTCTCTTTGTGCAAATCCCTTACATACTAATATTTCTTTACTTCTTACTATTGTACCATCTTCATTCATCTTGTTTCTGAATATCCACTTTGTTTTAATCACATTCTAATCACTATGTCTTGGGACCAGTTCCCAAGTGTCATTCTTAATAATCTAATCAAGTTCTTCTTTCATAGCATCATACCAATCTGAATCATTACATGCATCTTGAACACTTAAGGGTTCAATATGAGATAGTAAACATACCACTTCACTACTAGCTGAGTTCTTTCCTTGTGATCTTGTTAAGACTTTTCCATTCTGATCTCCAAGCATGCAAGGCTCCATGATAACTGTACAGACAACTATACATAGAACACTATCTGTTACTCTGTCAGGAACACTGCTGACACCAATTGCAATATAAATGTCTGTACTAACTGTTAACCTCTATGCCCATGATATCATGTTGATATCATGTGTATGCTACATATACTGAAAGCTTACTACATAAGACTTCCATGCATGCTACTTTCCATATGTTGTTATCAATGATAAACATACAGTCAGTACTATCCTGCTGGCAAATCTCTAGCACCAAATTCATCTTTGTTCCAATTTTTGACATTACATTTGATATTCCTTAGTTTTTTTGCCACTCTAAACATGGTTGTGCCCTCAACATCTATGTTCCACCACTCTTTGAATTTATTGAGAAAATTAGGATGGTAACCCACATCTTTTCAAATCTGAAGGGAAAGTTCCTTTTCTTGTCAATCTGATACATGGAAAGCGAGATGGGAGAGTGGTTTGAGCCTGCACTAACTAGGGCTGAGAGGTTAAGCCTGTAGCAGTTCAAATAGTCTGGTGAATATAGGGCCATTTCCAAATGAACTTGAATGCAATCCACTCCAATCCACCTATTTGACCAAGTGAAGTCAACACCTTGAAGATCTATGTCCAATAGAGCCAAGTCATTGAGGAAATCCATTAGGTCTTGTCTTCTTTCAGTATCAGGTGCTATTCCTCCCTTTTTTTCCCCTTCTTTAAGTGGGGTGTTGAAGTCCCCCGTAATGATGCCCTTAGACCAATTAAGAGGGGAAATGGTGGAGATGATCTTATTCCAGTAGGTCTTTCTTTCTTTTTTAGAATTAGGAACATAAATATTCAAAATGAACCAACTTTCATTACCTTTTATTCTAGTAAAATGCATGAGAAGAAGGTTACCTCCTTTGTAGATGACATCAGCTCTGAAGTGATGAGAGTTCCACATAGTAATAAGGTCCCCAGAAGCTCCCTTAGAGCTATTAGCTCTATTTTCCATAGCTTCATTGAATTTAATTTTCTCTAACTTATCCTTTTGAATTTTAGTTTCCTAAATTAAGAAAATGTCTTGTTTGTGATCCCTTATCATATTTATGATGACATCTTGATTATGTGAGCTATTTATCCCATGAATGTTCCAAGAGATGACTTTCATTTCTTAATGGAGGTGTTGGAAGCTTGGATAGAAATCTGATTTCCATCCATTTTATTCAAGCTTGCTTCTACTTGCTTAATATGGCTTGTCCTTTTTCTTTCTGGGGTGTGGTTTCTACCCCTTTCCTCTGCCCTTTTCCTGCTTCTAGTGGTTATTGGGGAAATAGGAGATGGGTCTCTATTGCTTGGTTTCTTCTTCTTGTGAACTGAGATCCAGCACTCCTTTTCTTCCTTACGCTTGGCAAAGAGCTCCACCATGATGAATTAGTTTGGGGAGGCTGAGACCATCAGGTCCTCAATCTATTGGTACTTTGCTGATTCTACCATCTTAGGGCTAGGAATGGAGTTGTTCACACTAGCCAAAGGGGAGCAATGGACTCCAGGACAAAGGAAACAAAGACGGTGCTTGATAACAAGTCACCACCTTCAATTTGAGATTTGTTCTTGTTTTCTTCCTTTGTTTCTTGCTGATTGGTGATGTCTAGATCCAGACCCAAAAGAGGGGGGGGACACTCCACCAGTCTCTTCATTCTGGGTCAACATCAACTTCTCCACTTCCCTGGGATCCTTTGTATCTGAATTGGGAGTTGGTTGTTCTTTTTTCTTCTAGACTCTGTTGGTTTTGGGCTCTGGTCCCTCCTGGGAGACTCCTTTATTTTGCTTTCTAAGTGCTTGTTTGGCTTTCCTATCTTTCTCTTTAGCTCAGAGGATAGGACAAGTTTTGGTTTTGTGGCCTTCTTTCTCATAGTGGAAACAAGCAAAAGGGATGCTTTCATAGTCCAGTTTCTACACACACTTTTCTAGCTTGGATCAAAGCTCAATAACTTCTAGCATATCCTTGCCTTCTTCCACTCTGATATAGATCATAGAAAAGGTGAGATGGTGCCTTACAACTATAATAGGTTCAATGGAAAGAAGGGTACCAAAAGATTTGGCTATCCCATCAAAAACATCTTCATATCAGAACTCCATGGGTAGTTCTGGCAGTCTCACCCACACTAGGGCCTGGACGAACAAGGTGCCATTAAGATCTAGTTTAGGTGTCCATTTTTGCAATGCCAAAGTGGCCTTTCCTATGAACCAAGTGCTAGCACAAAGGATCTTATCTAGGTCCTCTTTGTAGGAGAACTCAAAAGACAAAAAGCCCTTTTCCATTGCAGAGACCTGGACATGACCCTCCAAGTCCCATTTGTTTTTGTAAAGATCCTAACAATGTCAATATTTAGTCTTTAGCCAAAAACTTGCCCACCAGTATATGGTCCATGGATGCAATGTTGTGGTCAACCAGTTCATTGGGGATTTATAAAACAAAGTTGCCTTTTTCCTTATCTTATATGTCCTTAATGGATGGGAAAGGGGACTAGGCTGAGGGTTTTATCCCAAAGAGTGTTGACCACCGACAAGGAAGACCATCCTAGTCACATGACTGGGTCTTCATAGAAGAATATGGCCTTGGGAGACCCTTTTTCTCAACTCCCACTCCTACTTCCTTACCTGGGTCTTTCTCCTTTTCACATGGGACCCCATCCTTTTTCTCTGGGTCTGTAGAGTCCTGATCTACAGTAGAATCAATGCAGAAGGCATCCCTTGAGGAACCCACAGCCTGTGATCCAAGATTCCCACCCACCAGTGGATTCTAAATTCCACTCATTTGCATGCCCACCCCCACTTTGACATTGGTAATATGCGATTGATCCCATTTTTTTTTAATCCATGAAGAGGATTTAGAGTTTATTTCTGAAGTTTAAACATTGTATAAAGTCTAAAAATTATAACTCAAGTTTCTTAAGTCCTACCAAAAGGTCTTGTCAGTCTATTTAATTAAAGCATATTATTTGAAAGCCCTATATAGGAATTGTGAGATCCATGTAGATAGTTCTTAAGAAAAAAATGGTATTGTGCAAGCTATAGACAACATTTAAGTGTCTAATGTATGACAAGGAATAGCATGAAAGGTGAGGATAATACTATGATGAATGGTAGGCCTTTAAGTAGTGAGGAGTATCTAAGTTGTTCGAAAGTTCTCTATACTGAAGTATATGACTAGATATAGTGTTTTATTTATGACAACAAAGTCATATAGTAGTTTGGAGTTAGCACACTTAGTGTAAAGATCAAAATTCAGTTAAGTGTTGAAGACTGGACAATATACGAAGTTCAAGCAGATCAGAGCATTAGCGCACATGTGTATGGATGAATTATGGTATGTGCCTTGGAACTTAAGTTTGTTAGACTATACTTATGCTTAGTCTATGAGCGCATAAGTAGATATGCAAAGATGTGAAAGTTATAGTCAGTTGAAGTTGCACAACCAGTGTGTGCTAGTAGTGAACAAAACATGGAGCCAACAGTTAGCATTTTGGTTTGTGATTATGATTTAATGTTGTAAAGGCCATGTGCCCATTGTATTTAAGTTTTTGACATGTTTATATATATAATTGTAAGCATACTTAAGCCAATTCATTTGGAAGCATTGTTATTAATTAGTTATAGGGCCGACCTAATTGTTTTGTCTGTATAAGTGCATAAATATAAGGTGTGCCCATTGTATTCGGTATGGAAGTTGTAATAGAGTTGCGTTAATCAGAGCAGAGGTATGCGAAGTCAACATAAGATGTATTATAGCTTTTCTAGAAGTCAAAGCATCAGCACATGAAAGGAACTAATCTGACAAGCAGTGTCTTAGTGAACAGTTCATCTACAAATATAGTGTGTATTTGAATCAGAAGGTTGTAGCCTTCACCATTTGAGCAGTGAGCTCTAGGACAATGAGTCCACTCCCCTAATAGGGATCATTGTAAATAACTCTTAATAGGGTCCAACCCTTAACCAGGTCTACTATACTTAAAGCATTGTAAAGGATCTTCTAACAAGGATCAAAAAACACTAGTCTAGATTATTAGTGGGTATCAAGTCCCATCGGGGTTTTTACCTTTTTGGGCTTCTCCATAACCATATTGGTGTCATGTGTTGATTTCATGTTTCATGTCTATGTGAATGTTTAGTTTAGTTCTTAAGCATTTATGTTCAGCATAAAGATTAAAGTAAAAATTTAAAATACAATGAATACTGATTCATCCCCCCCTCTTAGTGTTCCCATTCCTAACAATTGGTATCAGAGCTCTAGTCTTCAGCAACTAATTTAACCACTTGAGGAGATCATGGACAAAGTAGATATGAAACATTTGAAGAAAAATATTGAAGCCGCTCTTGAAGACCTAGACAATTCAGATAGAGAAATTGAAGAACTAAAAGAAAAAGTTAGTGATGCTCAATTAGTTATCAAAAGACTAAGAAAGGATTTGAAAGGATCCTCTAATAGTGAGCTTGAAGAAAAAGTCAAGAAATTAAGTGAAGAAAATGCATCCTTATTAAGTTAGCTTGAAGAATTTGATGACAAACTGATGAACAATCAAGATGTCTACAATGAACAAGTCAAGGAGAACCTTCAACTCAATGAAGAACTAAGGAAGGCTAACTTATAAATCTTGTAGCTAAAGAATATAAAAGAGAGCTTGGAATCTGAATTGAAAAAGATAAAGTATCATATTGACAAATTACACACCAGTGTTGAGTTGGTAGAATCATAGTTTTATGCAAGAAGAATCAAAGGAGACACTAGGTGCATTGGATACAATGAAGCACAAAATTAGATTGACAATATTTGAGCAAGAAAGGATTCACAAAAAAACTCTACTGATGATCAGATGACTGAAGATCAAACCAAAGACAATGGTGGTCCTCCTAAGAATGAGTAGAAGCAAGTAGAACACACTTGTTTTTCTTGTAATAAGCATGGACACATTGCAAGAAACTATACAGAGGTAAGACCTTTTAATGGTAACTATTATTCATTCAATAGATTTGGTCATAAAGCTATGAATTGCAAAACTAGTAAGAAGAACATGACTCAGCAAGATCAAAGAAATCAGAATCAGAAAAATGTTAGAAGTTCTCAGAATGTTACATGTCAGATATGTAACTATAATGGTCACTCAGCTAGAACATGCATAATGGTGACTCATGTCAATGCACTGAGGAATAATGGATCTCCAGTCATTTTTCACTCTTGAAACATGGTTGGACATATCTCAAGGTTTTGTAGATCAAGGATGCAAGGTCAAGAAAGCCCTAAAAAGACCGAAGAACTAGTTTTGGATCCTGAAGAAGAAGAAAAGTTTTTGAAAGCCTCAGATGATGTGAGCATGATTTAGTCAGAAGAAAAGAAGGACAAAATTGATTAGAATGTATTGGATGCATCCCAAGTGGATGCACCCTCTAAATCTACATGAATGGCCCTCAAGGTCATAGGGGATTATTAGTGGAACTCAAGTTTGAAACTTCGTGCAAGAGTGCACGTGCTGATTGTTAGTGGAGCTCAAGTTTGAAACTTTGAAGTGACATCTTGGTTTACGCAACATCCATTAATGGCATATTTTTCCACTTTAAAGTACACAAAAGTCATTTGATTGCTCATTGCATTCAAATTCAGAGCGATAGGAGAGTAGAAAGAGCCTTGGAAGTTGTTGTGAAGTCTTGGAGATTGAATCTATCAGATATTTTCTATAGTTATCCTTTCATTTAATCGGTTGCAGTAACCCTAGCTTGTTGCACCGATTCGAAATCCATCAGATCATCTCTAAGTTCAGTTGGAAAGCGATTAACAAGTAAGTCATGGCCACTCCCATAGTTTTTGATGTAGCTGAAAAGAAGAGATACATTTTCAAGAGGCACCCATTTAAATCAACCCTAGATGATTTAGAGGGAGTATTCTCCTGCACATCGATGGGTTTCATGCATGTAGAAGACATAAGGGCTTACATCTATTGTAAGAAGGAACTTGTTGGACTAGATAGGTTAAGGGCGCACATGGACACAATGTTGAAACCAGACAAAATGTTCATGGGTGAATACACCAAATGGAATGGTCACCCCATTGTTGAGTATGATATGAAATATGAATTCTATGAGATAGAATGGATAAAGATCTTATTGAGCGAATTCATAAGATGACGGGCCTTTCTAGTACAAGTGTCATCCTTCCAGTGGGCAAGGATGTTAGAAAGATGGTTGAACAAGTATGTAAATCAAGGAGCTATAGGTGCGGCATGACCATTGAGCCTATAGAGAAACTAGATATCAAATTGATGTCAATCCTATTGGGTTATAGATTTCATCACACCAGTAGCATGAATAGTGTGTCTGCGGGCACTATTCTAGCAGCCATCCAACTTCTGCAAGAAGATGGAGAGTTCAAATCATGTGAGATCTTGCGTGCATAGTTGATAGACAACATCAAAGCTATCAAACATGACAAAACAAATATATTCAAGTTTGGGCCCCTAATCATCTATATGTACCTTCATATAATTGGTAAAGTGTGATGAAGGGTGCTCCCCTTAATACCACAAACACATAATAGAAACAAAGAAACAACAACAATATGCAAGAAGAGAAAATTGGCTTCTTATTATCTCCACAAATGTGGAATTACAAAATTTTAGAATTACAATATGCAAAGCCACATGGGCATTCCCTTACAATATTCTGTAGGAAAAAGCCTCGAATCAATACCCAAATCTGCTACCCAGAACTATCCCGAACTGCCTAAGACAACACTATAGACCTTTCTTATATAGGCAATTTCCCCCGCCCGAGAAGGTTCCAAAAATTTAGCCCTTTAGGCCGACTAGACATAGAATTATTTTTTTTTCACAATTATTACAATAGGGTCGACTCAAAAGAAATACAAAATATGATTTTAGGTAACCCAACTTCTGAAGGCCATAACTTTTTAATCATAGCTCCGTTTTTCTATTGTAACCACTTTTTAGAAATGCCATGATGAGATCGACAATGCCTGACATGTGCTAGCCCTAGTCAGCTGGGGGTGAATCATGATTTGGAGCCTCTAAGGCCTTCAAAATTGACCTAAAATTTTCATACCAAAAAATCTCAATAACTTCAAAAATAATGATGTGGCAATGAAACTCAACTGGTAGGCTGAAATGACTGAAATGAACCTCCAACTGTGAAATCAGGACACATTCCGAGATCATATGACCAACTTACTAAAAATAGTAAGTTTCCATAAGTAGTAGCTCTGCATAAGATAGCCCTTATTGAAAAGCAAACAAAAATATTTTTTGGGTTATGCAAGATTGCTCTTACACCCAGGATGCTCCTACATCAGACACCTGGGGTAATTTAAGAAGTGACCCTATCACGACTCAAGTGTGTAGAGGAAAACCAAGATGGTTAACCTCCTCCTTTGCTAGCCATGATGAATCTTCAATAGGTCATCCTTTCGATTTGACCAAATACTCTTCATATGTCCTGTTCCTTGTGCTTCTGCCAACATGACTATCTAGTATGTTTTCAATCTCCTTGATATCTGAAATAGTTGTTGGAATACTCCACTATGTTTCTGTAACCTCATCTTCAACACCTCCTTCATGATACTCTGTCAGATCAGAAACATTAAATATTGGTGAAATATTCAGCTCAATAGGCAACTTGACCTCATATGCATTTTTTGAATCATGCTTCTTCAGTATCTTACATGGTCCAAACTTCTTCATTTTCAACTTGTTATATGTACCAACTGGAAATCTTTCCTTCCACAAATGAACCATGACCTCATCCCCAACCTGAAATTCCTTATGCCTCATTTTCTCATCTACCTTAGCCTTATACTACACATTCATCCTAGTAATATGCTTCCTCACCTTCTCATGGATTGTCTTCAAATATTCTACAAAATCTTCAGCTTTAGCACTACTTATTTCTCCTTTATCTATCTTCCTCAACTCAAATGCATTTTCAGGACTACTTCCATATACAATCTATGGATGATGTGATGAACTAAAGCTCAAAGTTGTCTTCAACTCTTCACTTTCTGCTAGTGTCATTCTGTGTGCTACCTTATTTGGCAAACTGGCTCCTGGAATCAAGTCCATCTAATGAATGATCTTTGTTACTGGTGGTAATCCATCAAGCACATTATCAGATACAATATCTTGAGACTCATTCAACAAATCTACAACTTCTACAGGTACATCTTCTACTTCTTGTTTCCTAGCCTTTGGAATTAAGGTAAAACACATATGCTCATGCCTCATCCCATCTAAGAAATTTCCTCTATCAACAAAAGTTAATCTTTCATTACCACATACCTTTTCTTTTGTTTCCTTCAATGGTTTTAGCTTATGTTGCACTCCATCCTTTATTAGGGAATAGGTATTCCTCGACCATCATGTATAGCACATCTATCAAACTACCAAGGTCTACCCAACAACATATGACATGCATCCATAAATATGATATCACATAGTACCTCATCATGGTACCTACCAATCTTGAACTTCACTAGGCACTATTCATGGACCATGACCTTGTGGTCATCTTGCAGCCAGGCAACCCGATATGGATGTGGATGTTTCTTCCTTTTGAGCTTCAACTTTGTCACCATCTCTTTTGACACCAAATTATTAGTACTGCCACTATCAATAATCACATCACAACACTTACCCTCACACTTACACCTGGTGTGAAACAAGCTCCTTCTTTGCTCAGGTTCATTTTCACCACTCAAGAGGACTCTTTTGGTAATCAATGTTTCTCCTCTTTTAGCATCTTTAAAATGTGATGATCTAGCATCTTAATCTACATATGCAACTCTGGCCTAGCCTTTGTTCCTCCTATCTATGCCTCCTTGGCATTGAGGACATTCAAATGCCCTATGACCTTCTTGTCCATGGTGAAAACATGTTCCATGAAAGCCTCCTCTTCCTGAACCTTGTCCTCTTCCTCTTCCTCTTTGATCTCTATTGTTCTGATCTTGGAAACAATTGAAATTATCTCCTCTCTGATTTTGACTATTACTAGCCTCATCCTACTTTTTCAGATCTTCATTTTGATCTTCATATGACCATCTACTAGATCTCCCATTATGACCTCTTCCACTTTGTCTGCTCTCAAACTTCTTGTTCAACTTTTCCTCTACTTTTAGGGAAAATTGGTATGCCTCTTCAATATTGTTCATTCGAACCAGATTCAACTCCTCTTGAATGCTCAGCCTCAACCCATTAAGGTAATGAGAAACTTTCTCCTTGTCACTTCCGCATAGCCTATTCTGATGAGGATTCAATAGAACTCCTTTGTATACTCTTGAACAGATCTTCCTGCTTGCTTCAAACTTTGCATTTTCCTTAGTAGGTCAATCTCATAATCAACAGGGATGAACTATCGCTCCAATTTATCCACCATCCACTCCCATCTTGTGATTTTATCCTTTCCTCTTTGATTTCTCTCCAACTAAATCTCTTGCCACTAGATCTTCACATGACCCTTCAGTCTGGCCTTCACAAACTTGACCCAATTAGGATCCTTGATATATTCATACTCAAAATATTCTTCACATTCATTGATCTAGTCGATCAACTCTTTTGGGTTAAGATTTTTGGAAAATGTTAGAACCTCAATCTTAGGTCTTTTCCTAATCTTGGAAATGGCCCAAAAAAGTCTTTCTTCCTCTGGGTTCACAACTTTGACTTCTCCTTCTTGATCTTCTTCTTTGGCTTCATCCTCGCTTTCGTCTCTGACATTAAGATTCATTCCTCTGTGAATGTCCCCTTGCAATGATTGCACTTGTCTTTGTAGTTCCCTAACCTAATGTGTTACAACACCAGCTCTTCCACCACATTCCCTTTGTGGAGGCATTTTCATGCTTCTCATTGAAACCCTGACCACAGTCCTGGTGCAAACTATCTCACAATTGGCGATCTATTTAAACAGAAACCCTAACGTACGGTCCTGGTACAAACTGCCTCCCAATCAATGATCTATTTACACACTCAGGAACCCTTGCTCTGATACCACTTGATGAAGGGTGCTCCCCTTAATACCAAAAACACATAACAGAAATAGAGAAACAACAACAATATGGAAGAATAGAAAATTGGCTTCTTATTATCTCCACAAATGTGGAATTACAAACTTTTAGAATTACAATATGCAAAGCCACATGGACATTCCCTTACAATATTATGTAGGAAAAAGCCTCAAATCAATACCTAGATCTGCTACCCCAAATTGTCCTGAACTACCTAAGACAACACTACAGACCTTTCTTATATAGGCAATTTCCACCGACCGAGAAGGTTCTAGAAATTTATCCCTTTAGGCTAACTAGACATAGAATTATTTATTTTTCACAATTATTACAATAGGGTCAGCTCAAAAGAAATACAAAATATGATTTTAGGTAACCCAACTTCCAAAGGCCATAACTTTTTAACCATAGCTCCTTTTTTCTATTGTACCACTTTTCAGAAATGCCATGACGAGATCTACAGTGCATGACACGCACTAGCACCTATCAGCCAGGGGTCGATCGCGATCCAGAGCCTCTAATGCCTTCAAAATTGACCTGAAAGATTTCATATCCAAAAATCTCAATAAATTCACCAATACTGATGATGTGGCAATGAAACGCAACTGGTAGGCTAAAATGATTGTGATTAACCTCCAACTATGAAATCAAAACATTCCGAGATCATATGACCAACTTACTAAAAATAGTAAGTTTCCATAAATAGCAGCTTTTCGCAAGATAAGCTTTATTGAAAAGAAAATAAAAATATTTTTTGGGTGATGCAAGATTTCTCTTACACCCATGATGCTCCTATATCAAAGTGTTAGACCTATATCTAGACAATTCCATTCCAACCATGCCACAGATATCAAAAAAGGCATGCACTGAGAGTACCTTAAGGGACTATGTAACCTTGGAATTGAAGACCTTCAGAGAAAGAATGCAAATGAGGTACAAGATTTCTAGAATATTGTGGAGAAGTATAAAGAGACAATATGGTTTATGGTGGAGAGAGACACTACATGTAGGGAAGCCATTAAGCCTAGAACTAAGTGGATTTATCCACTTGGGTATGAGGTAGAGGAACAAGTTCTTAAATCCTATGCATAGGTATTGCTATCAGCCCCTAAAGATGATAATGAACCTAGGTGGGGAACCTATGAAGAAAATAATAGAGAAGTTGATGCTAAGTTGAACAGTGCTGCAATAAAAAGAAAGGTTGCAAAGGTCACATCTAAAATCTTGAGAATACATGGTGTGTCTCAAGAAGACCTTGATAAAGCAAGGGATTAAAGAATTGCCTTAGAATTGAAAGGCGTAGTAGTAGAAGATGAACATGAAGATCCAAAATCAAAGAAGATGAAAATTAATTCAGATGACAGTCAGAAGGATAAAATTGATAATACTCCTTCTGCACCCAAAGATACTCCTTCAGAGTATAAGCCTTTATTCAAGAGGAAGAAAGAAGCTAGCACTAGTCATCCATCCTCTCGAGCATTAAGGAGCAAGAAAGACACTCAAGAACCTACTCAAGCATGATTTAGACCTAGTCTTGAAGTTTTGAATGAAAGAATTATTGATGAGGGTAGAATTGATCAAGTACAGAAGTATTATGACACATAGAGTGAGATTGACAAATTAGAAAGTCATAGTATGATTGTCAAACATATGATCAAGTTCAAGAAGACAGTCCTTGAGTTGAAAACCTCCATTCTAGACAAAGTATGGGATATTTTGGAAAACCTAAAGAGACAAGAAAATTAAGAAGATCTAAGAATCAGAGAAAAAGTATTAGAAGATACCCTGCTTGTATGTTCTAAAGAAGAAGTGGCACTAATATTGAGTTTGGTGAAGCCGCACCTAAGGACTAAGATGACGACTCTTCACATCATGAACAAAGACTATGAGCTAATTACGAAGGAAATAGAAAAGGATTTTGAGAAGGTGTTATTAGAACAACAGATAAAATGACATACTGTGCCCATCTCTCATGCACCCAATAAGGAAGATAAAGTGGCAAAGCCCACTAATGTACCAATGACAGGTCCTCAAGACTCAGCGCCCATAGAAGAAACTCAAATAGAAGAAGACAAGTCTGCACCAATGACAAAATCATACAAAGACAACACTATTATCATAGATAATGTGGAAATAGCCATGGCAGCTACTGATAAGGATTTCGACAAGTTTGAGGAAGCATTTGTCAGCATTGAGGAAGCTGAAATCCTATGCAGCAATACACCTCCCATTCAGCAACAAGTACTCATAGAAGATGTTTCTGATGAGAAAGAAGAAGAGAAGAAAGAAGGAGAAAAGGAAAAAGAAATAAAAGATGAAACTATTGTTGAACTAGTCATAGTAAAACAAGAAGTGGTGATGGACAACACTCCCATCACTCCTTCCTCTGCATTGTTGTCAAGTTTGACACCAGTCACAAGCAGTTTAGATTCTTGGAAAGAAGAAGACCTGATTAAGTTCAGCATCCTATCTATGGAGAAAGAAAAGGAAAAGCAAGTCATGAGAAATCCTCTCCTTGTGGAATCAATGAATATTTTGAGTAGTTTTTTTCTTGAAGATAAGAAAGTGCTAAAGGTACATTCGGTTGATGATGTGAGCATAGTCATCTTATAGTTCAAAGTCAATTTTTCTAGCTTAGAAAAATTTGTGACCATAGTGGCAGAAGAGAAATACTTGAAGAAGAGATTCAATGAACTAATGAGCAACTTCACACTTGACTTAAGTTCACTTAAGTCTGGTCAGGCATCCTTGAAAGAATTTGCAGATCAAGGAAGGAAAATCATTGCAGAATCCATGGATCGGGATAAGCTCACTGATGCCCATCTTAAGAAGATCAAAGATTGAGAGGCAATAATTGAGAAGGTGACAAATTTAGTGCTAGACACATCCACTGATGTGAACATGTGTAACAATGTCTATCAAGGTCAATTGGACATAATTGATAAGGCAGAGAAAGAAATGGAGAAGATAAGGTCTAGAAAGACTCAATTGAGGAATGCTCTTGCACCCTCACTAGACATTCTTAGTCAGAACATAAAGGAGATTGATGTGACCATGATAACCTATGATCAAGGTTTGAGCATATAATTGGAGAAGATGGAGAAGCTTCAATATGCATTATGCACCCATCTACAGATAGTCAATTCACTGATAACCTCTTGGAAGAAGGAGATCTAGAACCTCAAGATTGCATATCTGGATGTTTTCCCTCAGTATGTATAGATACAGTTTTTGATGCACCTTTGTCATTAATGTCAAAGGGGGAGTTGTGTATAGAATATGGAGTACATATATGTATAGGGAGATATAATATTATGTATAAAGATGTATAGAAGACAAAAAAATTTTGTGTAAAGGTATAGTTAGCAACTTGGCCATATTCCTTTGTTGCCATCAATGACAAAGGGGGAGATTGTTGGCAAGTTTTCTATACTGAAATATATGACTAGATATAGTGTTTTCATTATGGAAATAAATATAGTAGTTTGGAGTCAATGCACTTAGTTTAAAGATCAGAATTTAGTTAAGTGTTGAAGATTGGACAATATATAGAGTTCCAGTAGCCTAGAGCATCAGCGCACGTGTGTACGGATGAATTATGGTATGCACCCTAGAAGTTAAGGTTGTTAGAATATACTTATGATTATTCTATGAGCGCATAAGTAGATATCCAAAGATGTGAAAGTTACAGTCAGTTGAAGTTTCACAGCCAGCGTGTGCCAGCAACGAACAGAGCATGGAGCTGATAGTTAGCATTTTGGTTTGTGATTACAATTTAATGTTGTAAAGGCCATGTGCCCATTGTATTTAGGTTGCCAACATGTTTATATATATAGTTGTAAGCATGCTTAAGACAATTTATTTGGAAGCATTGTTTGTAATTAGTTATAGGGCCGACCTAATTTTTTTGTTTGTATAAGCACATAAATATAAGGTGCGCCCATTGTATTCGGTATGGAAGTTGTAATAGAGTTGTGTTAAGCAGAGCAAAGGTATGTGAAGTTATCATAAGATGTATTAGAGATTTTCTAGAGGTCAAAGCATCAGTGCACCAAAGGAAATTATCTGACAAGCAGTGTCACAATGAACAATTCACTTGTAGATATAGTGTGTACCTGAATCAGAAGGTTGTAGCCTTCACCATTTGAGTAGTGGGCTCTAGGATAGTGAGTCCACTCCCCTAATAGGGATCATTATAAAAGAATCCTAATAGGGTCTAATGCTTAACCAGGTCTACTATACTTAAAGCATTGTAAAGCTACTCCTAACAGGGTAAAGGATCTTCTAACAAGGATCACAAAACACTAGTCTAGATTATTAGTGGGTATCAAGTCCCATCAGGGTTTTTACCTTTTTGGGTTTCCCCATAACCATATTGGTGTCATGTGTTGATTTCATGTTTCATGTTTATGTGAATGCTTAACTCGATTCTTAAGCATTTATGTTCAGCATAAAGATTAAAGTAAAAAGTTAAAATATAGTGAACATTGATTCATGCCCCCCTCTCAGTGTTCCCATTCCTAACACAAGTACCCTTCCATGATATCAGAAAAAATAGTTGTACTAAAATATAAACCAATAAATACAGATAAAAAATGTGTTATGTCACCTAGTACAGTCATGGTGGATATTATTAAGTGTTGGAAAACCATTTAAAAGTCCTATAATAACTTTGTGGAGAATAGTAATCATGTAATTTAAAGAGACAAATGTTAAAAGTTGGCAAGTGAAATAAGAATAGCAAGGATAATCACAATTATATCCATGTTCCCTCATTGTTGAACTTAACAAAATAACTACTAGATAAACACAACTCTTTGTGTACCCTATCATTTTCAGTTCAAGAAAACATACCTAAAAAATAAAAGAACTAATAGTTAAATAAGAAAAATGTATGAGCTCAACTTGACAAAATATTAGTAAATTATAAATTGTGAGAAAATATCCATGTCCCCTTGAGACATTTACATAAATAATTTTTATTCATGACATGTTTATTAGGCTTTAAAAATGGGTACTTAACAAGTGCGATCATGATTACTACTCCAAAAATCATTCCAATCTAGGAGGCAGAGATTGTTGTCAACATAGTTTTCTTCTTAGTAATTATAGATTGTCAATGGGCTTTATTATTGCATGCTTTTGGTCCATTTAATTGCATGTATCATTGAGTGTTGTGCTCTATCATCACACCATTCTTAAAATTTCTTTACAGAATTGCATGTTTAGTGAAGCATAAATTTGATCTAAACATATACATAGGTTACTATGCAGATGTTAGTAAGCTTTTTCATTAAAAGGGATAAGAATAATATCTTGAAGTCATAAAGAAATAAAATTGATAAATAATGTAAGAGAGTTCATATATTGGGATTTCAAATTTTAAACTCAAATGACTAAACTACATGATTAAGCCTTTTCCATTTCTGGATGACCATGTTGGTATGAGATATAGAATATAATGCAATTACCAAGACAATTAAGTAGTGTAGATGTTGCCTCTATACTAGTAACCACATAAGTTTCTCATCATAACCTTGGCAGTGTAGATATTTCACCAAATCTAACTAAACATTTTTGTTGTGAATAAAAATAATACTCACTCAACAAGTACTTGTGCATTATTTGTTTAAGTACTAGTGAACATGCTAGAGTAGAAAATAACCTCAAAAGGATACTTCACATAGACCTCATCAGATTGTCTAGTTTGCATAGGTGATTTTTGAGAGGGAGATTTTTTACTTCAAAATGTAAAAGCATAGCCAAGACACGTGAATCCTAGAGACTTGATTAAAAATTCAAATGATTCATTCAAATTCCCTCACTAGTTAATTGACTCACAAAAATTGATCACCTTGTAAGTTATTCAAAATTCCAATGTTATTTGAGCTAAAACTTAAAAAAAGAATCTAGATGAATAGTCTAACAATTTGGTGTGTTATTACAGAGTCATGGATGATTGGAATTTATCTTGATTTTCATTGAAAAATTTCAATCTGCCAGCACTTCAAACAATATGAATGAAAAACAACAAGTTGAATGGAATAGTAAAAATTGACATCAGCAATTCAAGTGAAGTGTGATGGATAGACCTTAGGAACAACAATATAACTGAAGCTGATGTCCAACGCAATAGAGTTGTGTTATGGTGAGAAATAAATTTTTATTAGCATCATCCAAACAATATAACATATAAGTAAAAATAAATTTCCACCAAATATCTATAGCCATTATGGGATTTCTTTAGGACCACATAATGATTTTTTCTCTATTCATATAGAGATTTTTTATTTTTATTTTTTATTTTCTTGTTTTGATTGCCTTTATTTAATTTACAGGATTGCAAGAAACCTATTTTATAACTCAGGAAATAGTCTTTCAAACTCTAAATCATGCCAAAATATTGTGTCTGAGGAAAGCTATGAAACATGATATAGTGGAAGAACAAAAAATGCTCTGGAAACCTGAAACTTAATTCTAGGACATACAAGTTCCAACAACCTTATGAAGGTTTATTTAAAATCTAGGGTGTCCAAATTTTTAGATCTAACGTATATAGAGATCTAAAAAATTGAAAATAGTCTTAAAACCAAGTTGGGTGTAGAAATAGTGCATCTTTGTTGCCTCTATTTTGACAATAAAGACAATCCAGTTGCATCAGTGCAATTTTTCCCTATGGATTCTATGTTATTTACTTGGTCATAGGTTATGCAGAATCATTGCAATCCAAGAAAATAAGTTCATAAACCTCTAGAGGAATTTGGACCATTTTTCTTTAAATAGAAACTTCATATATCATTGGTTAAAAAAGAATTGAATTTCAAGCTAGATTGAATACTTACATACCTTGTTTATAATGGACCATAGCAATAGACTATAGGTGACCATATTGATTGGTTAGTTGACTGCAAGGGTCACAAATCTAGCAAAGGTATTCATTTAGCAGTAATTGTTGGAATAGATTTTGCAGCATTTTTATCAGCTATTGTGATTACTATAATAGGACTTTATGCACCATGAAAAAAGAAAAGAGAAAAGAAGGCCATTTAAATCCACAAATCCTTTGGTACAATATTTTATCTCTTTTCTCTTAATTTTCTTCAATAATCACACCTTTGTTGATATGGTTGCTCATGCAATTAGGAACAGATTAATGTAACCTATAATACTAGAGAATTTTCAATGTGATTGGGTTCGATTTGAGGCTTGAGAATGTCCAAGCTCTGTTTCATAATAGAATTATTGGTCTTATTCTCATTCCTTTCTTTGACATGCCAATAGAACTCTTGAAGAATTACTTAACTCACAAACTCATTAGTGAACCAAGGAGGATCAAAATTACTTATAGCTATACCGAACATGCATAATGTATTTACTTAATTCGTTTCATATTCATCTTTTATTTTGGTTCTTGTAGCATAATTGGGAGCCAATAGCATGGATAGTCTAAACAATCATATAGTGAAAGGAGAAATAGGACGACAACTCATTTTATGTAATTTCTCTATTTTGTCTATCCTCCTTAAGAGGATTGTGACACTTGGCATACACCTATTATGAATGGTGGCATTCATAAGCTTGGGAGTTGCATAGTAACTCCTCCCCTCATCTCTATTTAAGAGATACTCCTCTCTCATTTATAATGTTGAAGTTATTATAAATGACACTCACTCTCTCTCTCTCTCTCTCTCTCTCTCTCTCTCTCTCTCTCTCTCTCTCTCTCTCTCTCTCTCTCTCTCTCTCTCTCTCTCTCTCTCTCTCTCATTTTCCCATATTCATAATATCACAAGGGGTGTTTCTTTTCTTTTCACCTTTAAAAATATTCTTGTCTCCTCATTTTGGCGTTTGGGTGCTTCCTCCTACTTCATATTTTTCTCATGTTAACATCTTCTTCTTCATCTATCTCTCTTGGATTACTTTCATTTCCTTGATCTTGTTATTTTATTTGTATGGTATCAGATCTTGGGTTTATAATCCTTGTTTGAGTGTAGTGTTGAAGGTTACCATTATTTGGAGCACATCTTATTGGAGACTCTTGTTTAAGAGAGAAGCTTGAGATTCATTTTACTAACTCTTGTATTGCAGATTTGCATTATCATTTTCTCTAACCCTCTTTGGTCAGATTACCACCATAGACTTGTGTTTAATTTTTGTTTTGGTTTGGTTGGTTTACTGCCACACCCATTTCAATCTGCATTTTGTTTTGATAACCTTTTTTAGGAAACCACAAGGTTTATCTTCTTTTCTCTCACGTTTATTTCATGTTTTATACTAATCATTTTTATTATTTATTAATCGATCTTTATTGTAGGATTCAAAAGATAATATCACAGATTTATTATCTCTCTGCATGCATGTTTATTTCATTTGTTTTCAAGGTATATTTTTGTTCTTATTTTTATCTTAGGCATATCTCTATTTTAAATTTTTTTGTTATCTTGGATTACTATTACATTATCTCTTATTTTTAATCTTAGAATTTACCTTAAATATCTTTGATAAGCTTTCACTGATCTTTCTCCTTGCATTCCTTACTGGTTGCTGCCAGGAATTCTTGAATGTTTCTTATCTCCCATTAGTTACATTTAGCTTATGCTAGTCATAGTTGACTGCTCTTGCATTTAATTTGTCCCTTGCATTCTGTTCCTTTCATTTTTTTTTGTATGCTATATTTTTTGCTTCATTTCCATCAGCTACTAGGAAGGCTACACTCTTTTCTCCTAGTAAGAATAAAAGCATTGTGTGGTGGTCTATTCTCCTTTCATGGTGGTTTGTTCTCCTTGCTCTCATTATTTTTATTTATCCAAACTTGTGTTCCATGCTATCTTTTCTTTGGTTTTAATGTTAGTGTGTTCTCTATGTTCTATTAACATTGGTACCTTCCTTCTATCACAGTCATTTCACATTAAACTGTATGCATACAACCTTCTCCATCCTTTGTGTGACCTTTCATCCTTACCCTTACTTTGTGTGATCTTTCATTCTCCATCTAGGTAATTCTTTTTCCTTGTGATGTAGGAGCATCTTGGGTGTAAGGGAAATCTTGCATCACCCAAAAACATTTTTGGTTTCTTTTCAATAAGGGCTATCTTGTACAGAGTTTTATTTATGGAAACTTATTATTTTTAGTAAGTTAGTCATACGAGCTCAAAATGTTCTAATTTTAGAGGTAGAGGTTCATCTTAATCATATCAGTCTTCCAATTGAATTTCATTGCCATATCATCTGTATTGGTGAAGTTATTTAGGTTTTTAGGTACAAAATCTTTGAACTCAATTTTGAAGGCATTAGATGCTCTGGATCGTGATCAAACCCTGGGTGATAGGATCTTGTGTTAGTTAGATATTGTCGATTAGGACCTACCATTTCTGAAAAGTGGTTATAATAGCCAAATGAGGCTATGGTTAAAAAGTGATGGCCTTTCAAAGTTGGGCAACCTAAAAAAAAATTGTAATTATTTTAAGCTAACCCTAATGTAAAAAAAAATGAAAAATAAAATACTTGTAACAACAGTCGGCCATAATGGCTAAAATTTTGGAACCTTCTCGAGTAGTGGAAAATTGCCTATATAAGGAAGGCTAGTATGTTTTCTAGGATAGTTATGGGTAATTATTTGAGGCTTTGTCTTAGAAAATATTGTAAAGAAAATGCCTATGTGGCTTTGCATATTGTAATTTTGAAATTTGTAATTCCACACTTGTCGAGACAATCAAAAGTCCATTTTCTATTTTTGCAAATTGTTGTTGTGTCTCTACTTTTGTTATATGTTTGTGGTATTAAGGGTAGCACTGTTCATCAAGTGGTATCAGAGTAGGAGTTCCTGAGTGTGTAGACACACTGCCGATTGTGAGGTAGTTTGCACCAGGATCATGGTTTAGGGTTTCAATAATAAGTGCAAAAATACCCCTATGAAGGGAATGTGGCGGAGGCATCAGAGGTGTGTCACCTCAGGTTAGAGCCCTCTAGAGACAAGTGTGAGCATTGAAAGAAGAGATTCGAATAAGAATGAATCTTTCAGTCATAGATGAAAGAGAGGATGAAGCTGAAGAAGAAAGAAATTTTGATTAGGAAGTAGAAGGTGAAATTTTGAACCAAGAGGAAGAAAGGCTTTTGTGAGCCATTTTTAAGATTGGGAAAAGACCTAAGATTGAGGTTCCCACATTTTCAAGAAATCTTAATCTAGAATAATTGATCGACTGAATCAATGAATTAGAAGAATTTTTTGAGTATGAAGATATTGAGGATCTTGATAGGGTCAAGTTTGTGAAGGCTAGACTAAAGGGTCATGCGAAGATCTAGTGGCAGGAGATTTAATTAGAGAGAAATAGAAGAGGAAATGAGAAAATAACAAGATGGGATCAAATGGTGGATGAATTGAAGTCAAAATTCATTCCTATTGATTATGAGCTTGATCTACTAAGGAAAATGTAATTTTTGAAGCAAGTGGGGAGATCTGTTCAGGAGTTTGTAGAGGAGTTCTATCAAATCCTCATCAGAAAAACTAGGCGGAAACTGACAAGGAGAAAGTTTCTCATTACCTTAATGAGTTGAGGCTGAGCATTCATGAAGATTTAAATTTGGTTTGAATGAACATTATTGAAGAGGCCTACTATTTTTCTCTAAAAGTAGAGGAAAAGTTGAACAAGAAGTTTGAAAGAAGGAAAAGTGGAAGAGGTCATGGTGGAAGATCCAATGGACGATCTGATGCAGGCCAAAATGAAGATAAAAAAAGAAGGATGAGTAAGTATCAGTCAAAATCAGAGGGGAAATAATTTCAATTAGAATAATAGAGATGAGAGAGGAAGAGGATAAGGATCAAGAAGAGGAAGCTTTCATGGAGCATCTTTTCACTATGGAGAAGAAGGTAATGGGGCATATGATTGTCCACAACAGTAAGGAAGGAAAGATAGGAGAACTGAAGACCAGGCTAGATTTGCACATGTGGATGAAGATGCCAAATCATCACATTCTAAAGATGTAGAAAGAGAAGAAGTGCTAACTAAAAAAAGAGTCCTATTGAGTGGTGAGAATGAACTTGAGCAAAGGAAGATCTTATTTCACACTAGGTGCAAGTGTGAGGATAAGTGTTGTGATATGATTATCAATATTGGAAGCACTAAAAATTTGGTATCAGAAGAGATGGTTACAAAGTTAAAATTGAAGAGGGAAAAAAATCCACATCCATACTAGATCACCTAGGTGGATGATGGCCACAAGTTAATGGTCAATGAACAGTGCCTAGTGAAGTTCAAGATTGGCGTATACCATGATGAGGTGCTATGTGATACCATACCTATGGATGCATGACATATGTTGTTGGGTAGGCCGTGGTAGTTTGATAGACATGTTGTACATGATAGTCATGTGAATATTTATTCCCTAACAAAAGATGGAGTACGACATAAGATAAATTCATTAAAGGACATAGAATAAAAGGTATGTAGTAATGTAAGAATACATTTTTTTAATGAAAGAAAATTCCTAGAGGGTATGAGGCATGAGCATATGTGTGTGTCTTTAATTTCAAAAGCCAGTAAAGAGGAAGTAGAAGATGTACCTGTAGAAGTTGCAGATCTGTTGAATGAGTTTCATGATATTTTGTTTGATAATGTGCCTGATGGATTACCACCAGTAAGTAAGATCATTCATCAGATGGACTTGATCCTAGGAGCCAGTTTGCCAAATAAGGAAGCACAGATAATGACACCAACAGAAAGTAAAGAGTTGAAAATACAAGTACAAGAGTTTTTTGCAAAATGGGGTTGATACGAGAGAGAATAAGTCCATGTGTTGTACTAGTAGTATTAGTACCAAAGAATAATGGATAATGGAGGATGTGTACAAATTCTAGAGCTATAAACAAGATCACAATTAAGTACAGGTTTCCATTGCCGTAGATGGATGATATTATATATTTTTTGAGTGGAGTTGTGTATTTCTCAAGGATAGATCTGAAGAGTGGATATCATCATATTTGGATCAGAGATGGAGATGAATGGAAGACTTCTTTCAAGAAAAAAGAAGGGTTGTGAGAGTGGTTAGTCATGCCTTATGGGCTAACCAATGTACCAAGCACTTTCATGCGGCTCACGAATGAGGTTCTGAAATAATTTTTGGGTAATTTTGTCATTGTTTACTTAGATGATATTTTGATCCTTAGTAATAAATTAGAGGATCATATAATGCATATTCGTAGGGTGTTTGAGAAGTTAAGTGAAGAGAAATTGTTGATTATTTTGAAGAAGTGCAGTCTTGTGAAGGAGTTAGTGTATCTGGGATTTGTAGTTTCTACAGAAGGTCTAAAAATAGACCCAGAGAAAGTGAAGGCTATCCTCGAATGGCCTACTTAAAGGACTACTACTGAGGTAAGATATTTTCATTGTTTGGCTATCTTTTACAAAAAAAATTATCAAGAGTTTTAGTAGTATTTATGAACCCCTGAATGAAACAATGATAGGAGATAGGGAAGAGTTTAAGTGGACTACAAGGGTAGATAAGAGTTTTAAACTGTTGAGACAAAAGTTATAAAACAACTTGTTTTAGCACTTCCAAATTTTAATAAGGTGTTTCAAGTAGACTGTGATGCTAGTGGTACTGCAATAGGAGTTCTTTTGAGCCAAGAAGGTAAACCTATTTCTTATTTCAGTGAGAAGTTAAATGTTGTAAAGAGGAAATATTTTATTTATGATAAAGAATTTTATGTTATAGTTTAGGCATTGAAGAAGTGGAGATACTATCTACTTCTTAAGGAGTTTATTTTGTATATTGATCATCAAGTTTTGCAATATTTGAATAGTCAAGGAGAGTTGAATCAAAGGTATTTGAAATAGGTTGAGTTTTTGTAGAGTTACACATTCATTTTGACACACAGGAGTGGAAAGTCTAACAGGGTTACATATGTGCTTAGCATAAGGCAAATTTTGTTGACAAAGATGCAGATTGAGGTGGTTGGGTTGAAGGAACTCAAGAGCTTGTATCCAGAGGATCCTGATTTTGGTGAAGCTTGGAAACCTTCTAAAGAACCAGTTACTCTAGAGAAAACAGAGTGGTTGGATCTCATCATCTAGGATGGTATGCTATTTATAGGGAGTCAATTGTGCATTCCATGAAGTTTTATGAGGGAGAATATCTTCAAGGAGTAACATAGTAGAGGATTGGATGGACATTGTGGTCGAGATAAAACCCTTACTTTGGTTAGTGAGAATTATTAATGGCCATAGTTACAAAAACATTTCAAGAAGTTTGTACATAGTTTTAGAGTATTTCAAATGGAAAAGAGGAGAAAAAAATAATATAGGATTGTATCAGACATTACATGTACCAAAGAATCCATGGGAGGATATCAGTATGGACTTTGTTCTTGGTTTATAAAGGACTTAGTGGGGGCATGATTCATTTTTTGTGGTGGTTGATAGATTCTCAAAGATGGTGCATTTCATTCCCTACAACAAGACTAATTCTGAAATTTGTAATTCCCCACTTGTGGAGATAATAAGAAGCCCATTTTCTATTCTTGCAAATTGTTGTTTTGTCTCTATTTTTGTTATGTGTTTGTGGTATTAAGGGGAGCACCCTTCATCAAAAAACTATCATGGATTATTTAATATTAAACCATTATCTCATGTTACACTACCAAAGTGCTCATTTATTGGCATGGATGCAACGACAATACCTGGAATGATGATTTACAATTACCATTAACTCATTTGTTCCAACATATATACACCCTTCTACTAGTTTCCTTGTAAGCATTGTCTTAATTATATCACTCACTTTCCTTAACATAATGATGCTACCCTCCTATTTATCAATGACCTTCATTCATTGTTCTACATACTATAAATATAATCACTATAGCATCTGGATATCTCCCTTTTATTGTAATCTATGGATACTTATTTATATCTCTCATATTCTATTTCATTATTAAGAGTGATTTTCTTTTATAACATCAAGAATTATGATCCATTTATCTCATTGTGTAAGAAACTTTTAACAGTTTTGTAGCTTTATTTGGGCTTCTCATACCTTGGTTGTATTGTACTGATACAAAGAATTGTCCTTCCATTGTAATGTTGCAAATATATTTGTCTAGGATAGTAAGTTGAGTGCTCATTTTATCATATCAGCATCATCTTGTTCTTACATTGAAAGTTGATCTCTCTCTCTCTCTCTCTCTCTCTCTCTCTCTCTCTCTCTCTCTCTCTCTCTCTCATTTTGAATATGATATCTTTCTAGCATATTGTCTTCAAAATTCTAACAATGGTAATAAGGTCCTTTATTTGTAGAAAATGTCTAATCATGGAAAAATGACTGTACCTCCATAAGCTCCTTTAATCTCATGTTGTAACTAGATTAAGATATTTTTTACGAAGGTCATCCTCTTCCAGTTACACATTCTTGGCATGAGTGGATTTCATCTATCTATATGGAAATTGAAGCATTTGAATACAAGGTACATGTTTTTTTTGTAAAGTCTATGTTGGAAACTACAATTGAAGCAATTTTTGTACTCTCATTGATGTCAAACCTTAACTGCTAAGACTATTGCTATTTAAGAAAGTACTATATCTATTTGAGTGTTGCTAAGGGGATAGGCAAGGTTGGTAACAATAGCACCTAAGGAAAGGTCGAGTTATCTTGATACTTCAACGAGTACTTGATTATGTGGCACAATGATAAGAAAATGTATTGTTTATCTAATTAAGTATGAAGAATAAACTGGTAGGATTAACTAAGGAAAACTAAAGAAATCTAGTTTAAGTTGAGTGTTGTTTGTGTCGACCGAGCTAGTATGTGCTGACTAAAATCAGTGTTGACCAAACATGAGTTAATTGTTGAGGAAGACAATATTTGCTGAGGAAATAATTTATATGGTGATCGAGCTTTCCACAAAAGACTGAGAAGTTGGACACAGTATTGATTAAGCGTCAGTATTTTACATCGTTGAATTCTTGCATTATGTAAAATGTGTTGACTTTATTTATTGATTGTATGAAAGCATTTAATGCACTGTAAAATGATTTACTATAAATCTTTAAGAGATTCAAGATATTTCAAAAGGATAGCCAAAGAACATAATGTAGGATGAATTCAATGAATCTGACCTAACCCTAAGATCTACAAAGGAGATTAAGTGGCAAAAGATGTATTAACCTAATAGAGGTAGTATTAAGGAAATGTAAGTGAGAGGTTGAAGAGAGAGAAGTGGATGCTAAAAGTATTGTTGATGTTATTGAATGTCTAAGAAGAAAAGGTTGAAGGAGAAGTGTTGTGATCACTTGAAGGGTTCCAAGAAGATCAATGATGGAGATGGAAAAGGTTCACAGTTAGTAAGCCAGCATATGTGTATGGAATTGGATCTGATATTTGCAAAGTGAGTTGTATGTTTTGTTTTAGATCAATATTACTACTACTTTCTAACCATTGTAATAGTCAAAATCCTTTTAACAGAGGTTGACCTAACAGTCATAGGTATAAATCCTTTGAACAAGGTTGCATTCTGATGGAGTGTATGTAAGTCCTATAACAAGGTGCACTTTTAACAAAGTGGTTTAAATCCTTTAACCGAGTCACACCTGACAGTGTATTTGTAACCTTTGACAGGGTTGGCTTTTCACCGAGCTCACATCAGAAGAGTGAACATAATAGTAACATGTTACAAAGTGGTTTTTCCCAAATTGGGTTTCCACTATAAATCCTAGTGTTGATACTTGTGTGAATGTTTTGGTTTGAACATTTATGTGTTTTACAAGTTAGAAGCTATTGGATAAGTGGACTAAATTGTTATATGTTTCTCTTATGCAATCAGTAATGACCGAGTAGGTGTTGGTTATTAGATTTGATTTGTTGAAGAGTTTAAAGATTATTTTTATACATCTAGACCTGAGAACAACTAATTCACCCCCCCTCTATGTTGTTCTAAATCATATTAACAATTGGTATCAGTGCTGTTGGTGCTTATAGAGAAAATTTTTGAAGGTACTTGAAGCAAATGATCAAGATGTATAAGAAGGAGGTACCAAAGCTGAATAAGGAAAACTTTCTTGCATGGAAAAGCTTGATGAAGCTGCATCTAGCTGGTATTGGTGATTCTGCTAAGTATTACATTGAGCATGACTATGTCACACCTGTTGCACCTCTGACTACCAAGGAAATGAAAGCTAAACAAGAGCACAACCAAGCAATGTTGGAGATTGTGTTTGCCCTAAGTTATCTAGAATTTGAAAACATCAAAGACTGCAATACTACAAAGAAAATGTTGGACACCCTTGCAAGCATTTATGGCGATGATGTGAATGTGTTGAGAGAAAAAGCCGAGATCCGAAGAGGTAAATTTGATGAAATGAGAATGCAAGAAGGTGATTTTACTGCACAATATTATGGTTGAATAAAAGAAGTTGTAAATGCTATTAGAGGAGCAAATGGAACTATTCAAGCTGAAACTATAATAGGAAATGTATTGAGAACTCTGCATCCTATCTGTGCAATCAAAATTTATGCAATTCATGAATCTAGATGTAACTCTCCTAATGCCCTTACTTTAGAAATTTTGGTTGGTAAGCTTACTACTTTTGAACTTTCTAACTATGATAACTTCACTGTTGGTAGTATTGAATCTTCTTTTAAGTCACAAATGGTTCTGAATAAGTCAAAGAAGGAAAAAGAAATATGCATCAGTGAAAGTGATAGTGATAGTGGCACATTTGATGAAGAACTTGAGGATCTAGATGTTCTTATGGCTAGAAGACTAAAAAGCTAAAAAGGAAGATACAAAGTTAAACTCCCTATTATATGTTTTTCATGTAACAAATTTGGTCATATAGTTGCTAGATGTCCTAATAGGGATCATAAGGATGAAGAAAAAGATAGCAAGCATAAAGACAAGAGAGAAGATAGAGGTTATCGAAGATACAAGGACTACAAAGGGAAAGGTAAGAAATCCTGCTACATTGCTGAAGAAGAGATTGACACTGATAGTGATGATTTTGAAATTGAAGTTGTCTATGTTGCAATGAAAGATGAATTTGATGAGGATGAGAAAACTGCATTGATATCTTATGTGAACAAAAATGATAAATGGATTATTGACAGTGGGTTTTCACATCATATGACTAGAGATAAGAGTAGGTTTCATACCTTAAATCATTATAAAGGTAGGAGTGTGAAATTTGTTAATGATGCACCATGTCCTGTTAGAGGAAAAGGATTGATTAAGATGATTGATAAGATCTATTGTGAAAATGCTTATTGGGTTGAGGGTCTTGATTATAATCTGTTGAGTGTTGCACAACTTAATAGCACTGGGTACCGAGTGGAATTTCATCATAGGAAGGCCAAAATATTTGATGCCACAGGTGAACTAATTGGAAGTGGAGAACAAACAAGAGGTAATTTGTTCTATCTAGACCTATCTGAAGAAACATGTATGATTGCACAACTTGATGATATTTGGTTATGACATAAGCAGCTATGTCATGTTAACTTTGATAATCTGGTAGAAATTAGCAAGAAAAATAAAGTGAGAGGTCTACCTAGATTGAAGAAACCTGAGAATGTAATCTCCAAAGAATGTCAGTTGGGTAAGATTACTAAGTCTATTTTCAAAAGAAAAACTTTTACTTCTCAGAATATCTTAGATTTGGTTCATACTGACCATTGTGGACCAATGAGTGTACAAAGCTATTGAGGTGTTAGATATTTTATCTTATTTGTTGATGATTATACCAGAATGATGCTTGTAATGTTCTTAAATAAAAAATATGATGTTTTTGAATTATTTAAGTGGTATGTGGCTAATATTAAAAAAGAGATAGGTAAAAACTTGAAGTGTCTGATATCTGACTGAGGTGGAGAATTTACATCAAATGAGTTTAATCTATTTTGCAATGATAGAGGGTTCAAAAGGCATATGTGTGCACCTAAAACTCATCCATAGAATGGTATAGCAAAGATAAGGAATAGATCTATCTTGGACTGGGCATGGGCATTAATGATTGAAAATAATGTTGCATAGAAGTATTGGAAAGAAGTTCTAAGTATAGCTCTTTATACTCTTAATTGAGTACAGATCAAAAAAGGTACAAATCTGACACCTTATTAATTATGGTATGGGTGTGCACTGAATGTAAAGTACTTTAGAATATTTGGAAGTAAGTGCTACATATTGAAGGATAGTAGGAATGGAAAATTTGATACTAAAAATGATGAGGGTATATTTCTAGGCTATTCCACAAAAAGTAAAGCTTATAAGTGTTTGAATTCTAACACTAACAAAATTGTGGAAAGTGTGAATGTCAAAGTTGATGAGTATGCAGAGAAAAATGAAGCTAATAGTAATAGAGTACCAGAAGATTATAGATCTTTTGTGTATATTGAGGAAGAAAGTGACAGACCTATAGCTGATGCTGAGTCTCAGGTAAGCAATGCCAAGCATCAAGATAACAATGCTGAGAGAGAAGAAGAATGTGTCGAGCCACAGGAAGAACCTCTTGACTATCAGGAAGTGGTTGTCGAGCATTTAGAAGTTGAATCTAACCATCTTGTTGGTGAACCTAATGAGCCAAATGAAATACAAGGAGAACCTATTCTAGCACAATATGTAAGGAGACATCACAAGCCTAAATAGATTATTAGAGATAAAGTTACTGGAATTTAGACCAGAAGCAAGGCAAGAGATCCAACATGTTTACTATGTGAATATGAGCCTAAGACAACAAAGGAGGCATTAGAAAATGAAGACTAGAAAGAAACAATGAATTAAGAGATTGACCAGATAGAGAAGAATGATACCTGGACTCTGGTGCTGAGATTAGAAGATAAGAATGTCATTGGGACAAATTGGGTATTTTGTAATAAGCTAAATGAAAATGGTCAAATCAAAAGAAACAAGGCTAGGCTGGCATGCAAAAGCTATGCACAAGAAGAAGGAATATATAATGTGGAAAAATTTGCCCCTATAGCAAGATTGGAAGGAGTCAGAACTCTTCTTGCATATGCTGCCTATAAAGGTTTCAAGCTATACCAAATGGATGTCAAATCTACATTTTTAAATGGTATATTGGAAGAAGTATATATTGAAGAACCAGAAGGATTTGTTGATCCAAATAGAAGACACATGGTTTGCAAATTGAATAAAGCATTGTATGGACTAAAGAAAGCTTCCGAAGCATGGTATGAGAGATTGCACAACTACATAATAGAGATTGGATTCTCAAGGACAAATGACACAAGCAATTTGTAAATGAAAGTTGAAGAAGGTAAAGGAATCCTATTTGCCAAGATCTTTGTAGATGATATTATATTTGATGGACAAGATGCCTTATGTGAGAAATTTTCAAATGAAATCCAAATTGAATTTGAAATGAGTATGTTTGGGGAGATCAAATTTTATGTTGGATTGCAAGTATATCAAATGGAGAAAGGAATCTTCATCACCTAGTCTAAATATGTTCATGAGATACTGAAGACCTTTGGTATGGAAGATTCAAGGCTAGTAAGTACTCCCATGGCTATTGAATTGAAGTTGTCTAAGAATGATGATGTTGTAAAAGTTAACCAGACTTTGTATAGATCTATGATCGGAAAGCTATAGTATGGTGTACATAGAAAACTAGATATTGCATTAGCTATTGGGATTGTGGCAAGATTCTCTTCCAATCCTAAGGAAACTCACATGATGGTGGTTAAAAGAATCATGACATATTTGAAGGGAACTGCTGACTATGGATTGTACTACAATAAGGATGAGAAATTTGAAATGAGAGTATACAAATACTGATTGGGTAGGAAATGTAGATGACAGAAAGAGTACTAGTGGTGGAGCTTTCTTTCTTGGATAGAGATTAGTTTCTTAGGAAAGCAATAAACAAAATTGCATTTCCCAATCTACTATTGAAGTTGAGTATGTGGCTGCAGCTGTGAATTTTTCAAATTTGATATGGATAAAGCAATTGTTGGTAGGTATGAAAGAAGAAATCAATGAACCAGTTATCATCATTTATGACAACACAAGTTCTATCAACATCTCTAAAAACCCAATGATGCACACAAAGATCATACACATTGCCATCAAGTATCATTACTTGAGAGAACTGGTACAAGATAAAGAGATCCACATACTGAAACTTTAATTTATAGTTACTTGATATCAAACATCTCTGATAACATATATCTTGTTTCGATAAGCTTCTTTAATCTCATTTTGTAACTAGATTAAGATATTTTTTAGGAAGGTCATCCTCTTCTAGTTACACATTCTTGGCATGAGTGGATTTCATCTATCTATATGGAAATTGAAGCATCTGAATACAAGGTCCATGTTTGTTTTGTAAAGTCTATGTTGGAAACTGCAATTGAAGCAATTTTTGTATTGTCATTGATGTCAAACCTTAACTGGTAAGACTATTGCTATTTAAAAAAGTACTATATCTATTTGAGTGTTGCTATGGGGATAGGCAAGGTTGGTAACAACAACACCTAAGGAAAGGTTGAGTTATATTGATAATTTAATGAGTACTTGATTATGTGGCACAATGATAAGACAATGTATTATTTATCTAACTAAGTATGAAGACTAAACTAGTAGGCTTAACTGAGAAAACTAAAGACATCTTGTTTAAGCTGGGTGTTGTTTGTGTCGACCGAGCTAGTATGTGCCGAGTAAAATCGGGGTTGACCAAACACCAGTTAATTGTCGAGGAAGACAATGTTTTCCAATGAAATAGTTTATGTGGTGACCGAGCTTTCTAGAGAATACCAAGAAGTTGGACACAGTATTGATCAAGTGTCAGTATTTTCCATTTTATGAATAATTCAAATTTCTAGCCGACATTGTTGAATTCTTGGATTATGTAAAACCTATTGACTTTATTTATTGATTGTATAAAAGCATTTAATGCACTAAAAAATGATTTACTGTAAATCTTTAGGAGATCCAAGATATTTCAAAAGGATATCTGAAGAACATAAGGTAGGATGGATTCAATGAATTTGACCTAACCCTAAGATCTACGAAGGAGATTAAGCAGCAAAAGATGTATTGATGTAATAGAGGTAGTATTAAGGAAACCCAAGTGAAAGGTTGAAGAGAGAGAAGTCAATGCTAGAAGTATTATTGATGTTATTGACTATCTAACAAAATTTTTTTGAAGAAGTGTTGTTATCAATTGAAGGGTTCCGAGAAGATCAATGATGGAGATGGAAAAGGTTCACAGTTAGTAAGCCAACATATGTGTATGGAATTGGATCTGATATTTGCAAAGTGAGTTGTATGTTTTGTTTCAAATCAATATTAATACTACTTTCTAACCATTGTAATAGTCAAAATCATTTTAACAGAGGTTGACCTAACAGTCATAGGTATAAATCCTTTGAGCAAGGTTGCATTCTAATGGATTGTATGTAAGTCCTATAACAAGGTGCACTTTTAACAGAGTGGTTTAAATCCTTTAACTGGGTCACACCTGACAGTGTGTTTGTAACCTTTGATAGGGTTGGCTTTTCACCGAGCTCACATAAGAAGAGTGAACATAATAGCAACATGTTACAAACTAGTTTTCCCCAAATTGGGTTTCCACTATAAATCATGGTGTTGATACTTGTGTGAATGTTTTGGTTTGAACATTTCTATATTTTACAAGTTAGAAGCTATTAGATAAGTGGACTGCACTGTTATATGTTTCTGTTATGCAATTAGTAATGACCAAGTAGTTGTTGGTTATTAAATCTGATTTGTTGAAGAGTTTAAACATTGTTTTTATACATCTAGACCTGAGAAAAACTAATTCACCCCCACCTCTATGCTATTCTAAATCATATTAACAATTGGTATTAGAGCTATTGGTGCTTATAGAGAACAAGTTTGAAGGTACTTGAAGCAAATGATCAAGATGTATAAGGAGGTACCAAAGTTGATTAAGGAAACTTTCTTGCATGGCAAAGCTTGATGAAGCTGCATTTGGCCAGTATTGTTGATTCTGCTAAGTATTACATTAAGCATGACTATGTCACACCTGTTGCACCTTTGACTGCCGAGGAAATGAAAGCTAAACAAGAGCACAACCAAGAAATGTTGGAGATTGTGTCTACCCTAAGCTATCTAGAATTTGAAGACATCAAAGACTATAGTATTGTAAAGAAAATGTTGGACACCCTTGCAAGCTTTTATGGTGGTGATGTGAATGTGTTGAGAGCAAAAGCTGAGATCCTAAGAGGTAAATTTGATGAAATGAGAATGGAAGAAGGTGAGACTACTACACAATATTATGGTAGAGTAAAAGAAGTTTTAAATGCTATTATAGGAGCAAATGGAACTATTGAGGCTAAAACTATAATAGGAAATGTATTGGCAACTCTGCATCCTATTTATGCAATCAAAATTTATGCAATTTAGGAATCTAGATGTAACTCTCCTAATGCCCTTACTTTAGAAAGTTTGGTTGGTAAGCTTTCTAATGAAGAACTTGAGGATCTAGATGTTCTTATGGCTAGAAGACTCAAAAGGGGAAAAGGAAGATACAAACTTAAACTCCTTATTATATGTTTTTCATGTAATAAAGTTGGTCATATAGTTGCTAGATGTCCTGACAGGGATAATAAGGATGAAGAAAAAGATAGCAAGCATAAAGACAAAAGAGAAGATAGAGGTTATCAAAGATACAAGGATTACAAAGGGAAAGTTAAGAAATCCTTCTACATTGTCGAAGAAGAGACTGACACTGATAGTGATGATTTTGAAATTGAAGTTGTTTATGTTGCAATGAAAGATGAATCTAATGAGGATGAGAAAACTGCATTGATATCTTATGTGAACAAAAATGATAAATGGATTATTGACAGTGATTGTTCACATCATATGATTGGAGATAAGAGTATGTTTGATACCTTAAATTATTATAAAGGTAGGAGTGTGAAATTTGGTAATGATGCACCATATCCTCTTAGAGGAAAAGGATTGATTACGCTGACTGATAAGATCTCTTATGAAAATGCTTATTGGGTTGAGGGTCTTGATTATAATCTAATGAGTGTTGCACAACTTAATAGCACTGGCTACTGAGTGGAATTTCATCATAGGAAGGCCAAAATATTTGATGCCACAGGTGAACTGATTAGAAGTGGAGAACAAACAAGAGGTAATTTGTTCTATCTAGACCTATCTGAAGAAACATGTATGATTGCACAACTTGATGATATTTGGTTATGACATAAGTAGCTATGTCATGTTAACTTTGATAATCTGGTAGAAATTAGCAAGAAAAATAAAGTGGGAGGTCTACCTAGATTGAAAAAACCTGAGAATGTAATGTCTAAAGAATGTCAGTTGGGTAAGATGACTAAGTCTAGTTTCAAGAGCAAAACCTTTTCTTCTCAAAATATCTTAGATTTGGTTCATACTGACCATTCTGGACCAATGGGTGTACAAAGCTATTGTGGTGCTAGATATTTTACCCTATTTGTTGATGATTATACCGGAATGATGGATGTAATGTTCTTAAATGAAAAATATGATGCTTTTCAATTCTTTAAGTGGTATGTGGCTAAGGTTGAAAAAGAGATAGGTAAAAACTTGAAGTGTCTGATATCTGACCGAGGTGGAGAATTTACATCAAATGAGTTTAATCTAGTTTACAATGATAGAGGGATCAAAAGACATATGTTTGCACCTATAACTCCTCCATAGAATGGTATAGAAAAGAGAAGGAATAGATCTATCTTGGACTGTACATGGACATTAATGATTGAAAATAATGTTGCGCAAAAGTATTGGAAAGAAGCTGTAAGTACAGCTCTTTATACTCTTAACTGAGTATAGATAAAAAAAGGTACAAATCTGACACCTTATGAATTATGGTATGCGTATGCACTGAATGTAAAGTGCTTTAGAATTTTTGGAAGTAAGTTGTACATATTGAAGGATAGTAGGAATGGAAAATTTGATGCTAAAAGCGATGAGGGTATATTCCTAGGCTATTCCACAAAAATTAAAGCTTGTAAGTGTTTGAATTCTAACACTAAAAAAATTGTGGAAAGTGTGAATGTCAAAGGTGATAAGTATGTAGAGAAAAATGAAGCTAACAGTAATAGAGTACTAGAAGATTACAGATCTTTTGTGTATATAGAGGAAGAAGATGAAAGTGACAAACCTACACCTGATGTTGAGTCTCAGGTAAGCAATTCTGAGCATCAGGATAACAATGTCGAGAGAGAAGAAGAATGTGTCAAGTGATAGGAAGAACCTGTCGAGTATCAAGAAGAGGTTGTCGAGCATTCAGAAGCTGAATCTGACAATCTTGTTGGTTAACCTGATGAGCCAAATGAAAGATGAGGAAAGCCTATTCTAGCACAATATGTAAGGAGACATCACAAGCCTGAATAGATTATTGGAGATAAAGATACTAGAATTTAGACCAGAAGCAAGGAAAGAGACCCAACATGTTTACTATGTGAATATGAGCCTAAGACAACAAACGAGGCATTAGAAAATGAAGACTGGATAGAAGAAATGAATGAAGAGATTCACTAGATAGAGAAGAATGATACCTGGACTTTGGTGCCGAGACCAGAAGATAAGAATGTCATTGGGACAAAGTGGGTATTTTGTAATAAGCTAAATGAACATGGTCAAATCACAAGAAATAAGGCTAGGCTGGTATGCAAAGGCTACACACAAGTAGAAGGAATAGATTATGGGGAAACATTTTCCACTGTAGCAAGATTGGAAGGAGTCAAAACTCTTCTTGCATATGCTTCCTATAAAGGTTTCAAGGTATACCAAATGGATGTAAAATCTACATTTTTAAATGGTATATTGGAAGAAGAAGTATATATTGAACAACCAGAAGGATTTGTTGATCCAAATAAAAGATATGTGGTTTGCAAATTGAATAAAGCATTGCATGGACTAAAGTAAGCTCCCAGAGAATGGTATGAGAGATTGCACAACTACCTAATATAGATTGGATTCTCAAGGACAAATGACACAAGAAATCTATACATGAAAGATGAAGAAGGCAAAGGAATCCTATTAGCCAAGATCTTTGTAGATGATATTATATTTGGTGGACAAGATGCCTTGTGTAAGAAATTTTCAAATGAAATGCAAACTAAATTTGAAATGAGTATATTTGGGGAGATCAAATTTTTTGTTGGATTGCAAGTATATTAGATGGAGAAAGGAATCTTCATCACCTAGTCTAAATATGTTCATGAGATACTGAAGACCTTTGGTATGGAAGATTCAAGGCTAGTAAGTACTCCCATGGCTACTGGATAGAAGTTGTCTAAGAATGATGATGCTGTAAAAGTTAACCAGACTTTGTATAGATCTATGATTGGAAAGCTAAAATATGTTGTACATAGTAGACCAGATATTGCATTAGCTATTGGGATTGTGGCAAGATTCTCTGCCAGTCCTAAGGAAACTCACATGATGGCATTTAAAAGAATCATGAGATATTTCAAGGGAACTGCTGACTATGAATTGTACTACAAGAAGCATGACAAATTTGAAATGAGAGTGTATACAGATGCCGATTGGCCAGGAAATGTAGATGATAGAAAGAGTACTAGTGGTGGAGCTTTCTTTCTAGGACAGAGATTAGTTTCCTGGACAAGCAATAAACAAAATTGCATTTCCCAATCTACTGCTGAAGTTGAGTATGTGGCTACAGCTGTGAATTGTTCAAATTTGATATGGATAAAGCCATTGTTGGTAGGTATGAAAGAAGAAATCAATGAACCAGTTATCATCATCTATGACAACACAAGTTCTATCAACATCTCTAAAAACCCAGTGATGCACACAAAGACCAAACACATTGCCATCAAGTATCATTACTTGAGAGAACTGGTACAAGATAAATAGGTTCGCATGGAATATGTGAATATCAAGGAACAATTAGTAGATATATTCACTAAAGCTTTACCTAAAGAAGCTCATGAATACTTGAGAAGTCAATTAGGGGTCCATCCCCTAATTGAGGCTTGCTAGTCAAGCTAGGAGCACTGCATCAAATATGCTGCAAAGAACATCTAACAAATTGATGTAGAGAAAGGTCACACTTTAGGAGCAACCTAGAGTTGTGAAGAGCACAACAAAGTTAGAATAAGTCATAAGCAAGATGATAGAGGGAGAAATATTCTACTGAACTAAAAGGATGATATCTACATCTATAGGGTGTATGTTTTTGTTGCTTCTTTGGCATTTTTGTCAAAGAGGGAGATGATGATAGATGAATCCACAGAGTGAGAAGATCAAGTCAGTGGGAGAAATTCAATGGATGGTCAAGCATCACTAATTGATTCTGTATCAGAATGAAGCTAAGGATATTATAAATTTCTCTAATGGACAAATAATTTTTTGGATTGGTTGGTAATTCATGTGATATTCATATGGTGTTTCCATCAGTACCAAAGAGGGAGATTGTTGGAAACTACAATTGAAGAAATTGTTGTATTGTCATTGATGTCAAACCTTAACTAGTAAGACTATTGCTATTTAAGAAAGTACTATATCTATTTGAGTGTTGCTAAGGGGATAGGAAACGTTGGTAACAACAACACCTAATGAAAGGTTGAGTTATCATGATACTTCAATGAGTACTTGATTATGTGGTACAATGATAAGACAATGTATTGTTTATCTAAGTAAGTATGAAGACTAAACTGGTAGGCTTAACCGAGCAAAAGTGAAGAAATCTAGTTTAAGCTAAGTGTTGTTTGTGTCGACCAAGATAGTATGTGCCCAGTAAAATCGGTGTTGACCGAACACCAATTAATTATCGAGGAAGACACTGTTTGCTGAGGAAATAGTTTATGTGATGACTGAGCTTTCTACAAAAGACTGAGAAGTTGGACATAGTATTGACTGAGTGTCAGTATTTTACATTTGATGAAGAATTTAGATTTCTAGCCGACATCGTTGAATTCTTGGATTATGTAAAATGTGTTGACTTTATTTATTGATTGTATGAAAGCATTTAATGCACTGTAAAATGATTTACTATAAATCTTTAAGAGATTTGAGATATTTCAAAAGAATAGCTGAAGAACATAATGTAGGATGAATTCAATGAATCTAACTTGACCCTAAGATCTATGAAGGAGATTAAGTGGCAAAATATGTATTGACCTAATAGAGGTAGGATTAAGGAAACCTAAGTGAGAGGTTGAAGATAGAGAAGTGGATGCTGGAAGTATTGTTGATGTTATTGACTGTCTAAGTAGAAAAGGCTGAAGGAGAAGTGTTGTGATCGCTTGAAGGGTTCCGAGTAGATCAGTGATGGAGATGGAAAAGGTTCACAGTCAGTAAGCCAACATATGTGTATGGAATTGGATCTGATATTTGCAAAGTGAGTTGTATGTTTTGTTTCAGGCTAATATTACTGGTACTTTCTAACCATTATAATAGTGAAAATCCTTTTAACAGAGGTTGACCTAATAGTCATAGGTATAAATCATTTGAACAAGGTTGCATTCTAATGGAGTGTATGTAAGTCCTATAACAAGGTGCACTTTTAATAGAGTGGTTTAAATCCTTTAACCGGGTCACACCTGACAGTGTGTTTGTAACCTTTGACAGGGTTGGATTTTCACCGAGCTCACATAAGAAGAGTGAACATAATAGTAACATGTTACAAAGTGGTTTTTCCCAAATTGGGTTTCCACTATAAATCCTGGTGTTGATACTTGTGTGAATGTTTTGGTTTGAACATTTCTATGTTTTACAAGTTAGAAGCTATTGGATAAGTGGACTGCACTGTTATATGTTTCTGTTATGCAATTAGTAATGACTGAGTAGGTGTCGGTTATTAGATCTGATTTGTTAAAGAGTTTAAACAATTTTTTTAAACATCTAGACCTAAGAACAACTGATTCACCCACCCTCTCTATTGTTCTAAATCATATTAATAGTCTACACTAATCATTATCTTACAACTTATGCATAAACTAACTACGATTCTAGGAATAACTTTGTGTAGCAATTGGAAATATAAATAATAAAGTTACCATATTTTACTTGCAATTCCAACCCTTATTTGTGGTTATATTAGCACCAAATTGACTTATGTTCTTTATAAATATGCATCTGGATACTTTTTAACCTAATTGTTCACAACATGGTATACCCATAATTAGGAAAATGTTCAGTAATGATTTAAAACAACACGTCAAATCATATAGATTCTTTAAAATGGATCTGGTCTACATGATTCACCTATTATAGCTCTTGCTTTGGTCATGTCCCAACCAACACAAAATATTATCCTTTGTGCTCTTGTCCAAACTAATGTGGACTAAATTACTCCATATATAGTCTACCTCCAATTAACACCTTCTAATTTTATCTTACCACGTAAAACCTCTTCTGATATTACACATTTCTCTTGTCTCCATAATATTGGAAATATGTTTTCCCTACTCCATGCTAACATATAATCCTTTCTCACAATTTGTGATTTTTTAAAACTCTTAGAACTCTATATTTATCTACCGAATGGATACTCACTCAGTATGTCCTTCATAATTTTGGATTCTTTAATCATTTTAAATTCTTAAATTTCAATAGGAAAACTTAATACAATCAAAAAGAAACTTCTTAAATCTCAAAGACACTTAACACTCCAAGATGTATGTAAAACTATTATTGAACTAATCACATCAATGGGAACTAAGATCAACTCAAAACATTTTTTTTACTTTTCTTTATCTAGACTGTCCTCATCCATGGTGGGATAGATCATCATATAAGAACACTAATGTAGAGCCTTGGGGCCCAAAAGGTTCATGTACCATTAAAGGTTTCTTACCTCCCTTGACCCACACTAAATCCCAATTTGCTGATTTATTTCCATTTCACTGATCCACGCGACTAACTCTTATTGCATCTCCTTCTTAGGACTAATTCATGTCCATGTACAAATTCTTTTCCTTCTATTTGTTCCATTGTGACATTCACTCTTTTATCTCATTCTAGTCTCATTCTAATAATTATCAATGCATCCTTAGTTCCATACAAAATTTGTCTTTATAGCACTAATGACATACTCCTAACAATGATCACTACTTCATGCCATTTAAGTATCTTTGTTCTTCCATTTACTATCTCAGTCCCACCCTTAACCATTTCACTTAGGACTCCTTTCTTTGAGCCCTCTATCCCTTGTCACCAACTCCCTAGAATCTTCTAAACTTCATTGGGCTCTATCCACTCATTCTCCCTTCACTATTCTACTTAACAACAATCTCTAAAACGAAAATAAATCAAAAAACCTTTGTGGGCGCTTTCAATTATCATCCCTCTTTTATAGTATTGAAATTAGGATTTATTTGATCATTTTTTATGTTCCTTATATTCATCACTTTCATAATTCCTTCTATGAGAAAATATTGGACAAGAAACAAGTGCAAAAGGAAACATTTCAAGGTTCATCCTTGTCCATTTTAACCCAATGAAACTAAAACATAATAGTAATAGGAAGAGGTTTCAATAATTGAGAACACCTATATCGTACGTACTATTCAAAATATTTTGTAGAAATTTTAGATTACTCCTAGGTTTTTAAAGTATCTTATTTGGCAAGTCTTCTACTTATAACTAAGGTTTCAGGGCCATATGGCCATATCATTAAATATGATGCCACTGCATTCTTTTTGTGTCCAAAATGGCCCAAAAATGAGACCAATACATGTGCACTAAAATATGTTTTTTTAGTGCGCAGTGTCATCACATAATTTGTTACTTTTTAGAATTAAGGAATTTATTTCATTCATCTACGGATAATCATCATCATCGATAATAGATTTAAAGTCACATCTATAAGTGCAATATTGTCAAACTACTTGTTAACATGTTCAGGATTTCAAATCAAGTAGAGTGAAAATTAGAAACTAATCTAAATGTGAATTATTTTGTGCCAAGTATAAGAAAAGAGTTTTTGGAGTGTTTTTTATTGCAAAAAAAAAGGTTTTAACGAGGACCCAAAACCCCTTACAAGCTAGAATAAAAGTTTGACGTTAAAGCACACTAAAAAGAGATAGGACTGGGGACCAGTCCACTAAAACCAAAACAAGCACGACAACCAGAAAAAAACCAAAACCCAAAGACCAGCAAAAGATAGACAACTAGTATCGGGAACTAGAGCCCTAGAAAAACTCCTTGCAAGCCTCATCAGCTTATTGCTTCGCTTCAGATATCTTCTTTATTTCTGCATTGAACTCTGAGAGTTCTTGGATCCTTTCTTGAATTTTCTTCCTTCTCACCGATCTGGTTCATTTTCTCGAGCCTTCATCTTCTAGGTCCTCAGTGACATCCTCTGGTTTTTTATTAGGGGAGCCAGCATCTAGCTTAGCCTTAATGGTCAAAAACCAATCCATGGTCGATCCCATAAATTTGTTGTAGTCTTGCATATGTTTTTTCATTGCATTTTCCATAGATTCCATTCTAGCTTGAATCTATAGCACTTTTTTATCCTCATCATTGGCAACCTTGTCCACCATAGTTTTTGGGCTAGAATCCAACATATTCTGTAGAGAATCCACCTTAGCAGTAATTGAGCGGTGCTTAAGGTTTAAATTATTGATCTCTTGGAACACCCATTTTATTAAATAGAAGTAATACATGGAAGCAACTTTAGCCATTTGGAGAACTCCAAAGGGGGGATTGATCTTATCATCCATATCTTCCCTCAGTAATTGAACATTTCTTTCCTGCATGTCCACTGTTTTGAGGAAAGGAATGTTCTAAGAACTTCCAGGAGCATTGTCTTTCTCTGTCCTTGGTAAAGTCATCTCCATGGTAGGGGAAGTGTTCTCCACCTTAGTCACATCCTTCTAAGTGTCCAACACAACATCCATAACCACTTCAAGTTTCAGGGATATGGGCATGTCGTGGTCTTCAGAGCTGTCATAATCAACCAGAATCAACACCTTCTAACCACCTACATCCTCCTCATTCTTATTATCCTCTTTGTCACTCTTGATACCAGAGGTTTTACCCTTGTCCATAGTACCCATAACCTCTTCATCAGTGTTTTCATTCTCCTTTGAGGTTGAATTTGAGATTGAGGAAGAATAATAACTATCTTCCTCAGTAGAATTGGCCATATCATCATAGCCTTCTACACTATCAACAGAGGTATCTGTATCCATGGCAACCTCCTTATCCTTCCTTAATTTTTTACCAGTGGAACTCTCCTCTTTTACAACCACATCCCTAATTCTTTTTTTACCCAGTGCCAAATTTAGATGGAGTAATGACAGGGCTCACACTGGCAATCTTCTTTATGTGTTCAACAATTAAGAGAATCAACCCTTCATGAAGAATGGGTTTTTTCTCCTTCTTCTTATTTTGGGAAATACTTAAATGGAGGGATTGAAGAATATAGAAAGGTAGGGATAGCCTAATTTTGTGCCAAAAATGACAAAGCCAAACAAAGTGGTAGGAATGGGCCCATTTGAACCTACCATCCAAATTCTTTAACCAGGATTTTTTTCTCCTCCTTAGTCTTGGGAAAGAATCAAATGGCCTTTCATGATATCTTTTTGTCACGGTAAAATTTGATGCCCTTCATGCTAAGCCTAGACACCTCAGCAATGAAATCCTCTGTGATGTTCACAGTGATGCCTGCAATGGTGACAGGCCCATCTTTCCAAGAATCAACAAATAATTTAGTAGCATTGTCTTTCACCACATGCAATCTTTCCATGTAGGTAGTAAGACCCCCTTTAGTTAGAATATCCCAAGCTTCGAACATTTTTTTCCATTTAGCACAGTCGTTCAGCTCTTTGCGGTTTAACCCACCCCCCATGATTTCACAGCTAACAAAGATAGTAGTAATTGTAGAGAAATACCAAATGTTATGATAATAGGAAACTTTGAAGTTAACAAGGGTTAACTTGTGTCTGCAGTTAGTACTCTTGGGAAAGACACCACTTCCTATAATCATTTTCCTCAGTTTCTCTAAAATGTGTCTTATCATCATAACTTCTCAAGATTTTCCCAATCCACCATTTTGCTTTGGGACCCGTCAAAGGCCAACTTGGATTTCATATCGACGGTTATATTATCATAATTGTGCCAAATCATGATATCCTTGGGTTTTACCACAAAATTGGCCAACTCATCAGCAGTACATTTCACTTCCCGGTATACATGAGATATAATGACTTATTTAAAGGAATTAATAATGACCCTATCCTCCTTGATAATCTCCTTAATGGTCCATGATGGCTTAGTCTTGTCATTGATTCATTTTAAAATATTCAATGAGTCACCCTCGATCCAAACATTTTGTGCCATATTTTCCTTGATGATTTTGAGCATCTGAAGAAGGGCCATAGCCTCTGCCATGTCATTTTTTTCTCCCCAATAGGCATAGCCACCACATCCAAACAATTAGCCATGTCATCATGGATGAGACCCCCACAACCAGCTGGGCCCGGGTTGCCCTTAGTGGTGCTGTTGAAATTTATTTTTATCCATCCAGGTGGAGGAGAAAGCCAGATGGCATTCTCCCTTGGATTAGGGTTTTTTTTTTGTTATCTCCACACTCATGCCACCAACATTAAAATCCAGCATCCTTCTAGATGAAGAGTTTTTGGAGTTTTTAAATGCATTCTTTTTTCCATATAATTTTTACATATTGTTTGTGTGGCAATTTTTTTGGCAACTCTCAGTGAAGGAATTATGATGGAATATCATTATTCTAGTGAAGATGAAGAATGTAGAGATGGGAATAAGAGTATGTCAAGTGAAAGTAGGAATATATATTCAACCCAGTCTGTTGATTTCGATTGGTTAAATCCATGCAGTTGGGAATTAGTAGAAAAGACAAGAGTAATTTAAAATAATTCTAGAATAAAATGAATAATATCTATGTCTTCTTTCTTAAAATTATAATATTAGAAATATTATCTACATCTTTTTAGGACATGCAATATATTTATATGATATGTACGTTATATCACATCCTTTGATATTGCCTATAAATAGAGAGCATGTGATTGTCTGTTCAAATCATTTTTTGCTCTTCCCATTGGCATCATGAATGTATAGTTTTGCCTTGGCTAAATGTATGGATAAGAGTCATTCTTTATCATGTTATCTTTTCACCATAATTTGTACACTATAAGGGATATTGAGAGTTGTACACTAATGGCATATATTCCATTCAAACATTTGATCTAATACAATACAAAATGAATGTTTTGGTTTAGATAGTGAACATGGTGTTGATGACTGGACAATACAATTCAACCCTTGGACCCCTTCACCAATGAGAAAAGACACAAGTGAGATCAATGACTGAGTAATTACAACCTTCAAGTGTCTTTTTTGTGATAGATTTGAATGCGAACAAAATTAGGGTCCGACTCTGATAGAATGACTCTTGCAATAGTTTCACATAAACTTATTGTGAACAATCCAAAGTTCCTATTTAACCTTGGATCAATGAATGGAAGTGAATGAGAAGTTCACTACCAATCCACTTAAACTCCAATGGTTTAAACTCAAAGGATAAAAAATGACAATTACATTCTTCCAAACTATCTACAACAACTAGCAATGATAGTGAGTAATAACAACTACACTTTGGACAATGTATAACTTTTTAAATAGTTTCTAGAAAAGGAATATCCTTGAGGATTGAAAGGAGTACTAAGGACAATTAGAACATAATAAAGATATCCAACAAAAGTGTATACAAACTCAATAATCCAAACTATCTCTATTATAAGGATTGAACAATTAGGACTTTGATCAATACAAATATACTTCAAGAATCATCTAACATCCCTTTCCAAAGAAAGATTGGAACTGTTCACAACAATTTTTAACCAATTTTCTCATTGGTCATCAATTAGGCCATACAGTAATGCAAATATTGCAAAGTTTTGAAAATTAAGAAAAAAAAAACTTTGCAAGGACCCAAAACCCAAAGAGTTAAAGATACAGATAGACAATAATCTCAACAAAAAAGAGCATCCAAAAAAAAAATGGGGAATGAAAACACCCCAAACAAGAAACAACCAACAAGAAGAAGAAAGAGAACTAGTGAAACAAATCAGGTACTGCCACTCTTTCATAATCTGGATGGAGTCTTCCATATTTTTCTCCTGCTGTAACATTTTTTTAGATTCTCCTTGAGCACCATAATCGCCATGCTATATGAGATGTTGTGGCTCATCTTCACTCTGGTTCTAGTCCCAGGGCCATTCCCCTTTGTATTAGGGTTCTACACAACATACCACTCCTTCTCTAGCATGCCAACCATCCAACAAAGGTTACTGGTAGAGGACTTCATACCCTCCATAGAATGATTGATCAGGTTTTCCAGCATTTTTTCCACACATTCAATTCTAGCCAGTAATTCAATCAGGGCACAAAAATACTGAGAGTGATCATAGTCATTTTACCCTTGTTATGAACTCTATCTAATACATTTTGATATTTTGCCTCCAAGTTAGTATTATGTGTCCTAAGCTTCTCAATCTCATTATAGCATTACTTGTCATTTTTGAAAGAAGAGAGGATTCTAGCTTTAGCAGTGTGTAAAAAGATCAAATTCTATTCCTCCTTATTAGTGATATCCTCCATTATAATCAACACAAAATCCTCTCTCTTGGAAGCATCTTGACTAAAATCTTTACCATTTTTATCATTAGAAAGCATCTCAGCAGTGCACAGGGTGTCGTAATCCTCTACTTCTTGATTTTCCTCACCATTATGGTTAACCTCATCCATGTGGCCCTCCTTGTTGGTGTCCTTCATAAAAAAATTTCTCATTATCCTTCTCAAGTTCTATATCCTTAACAAATTTTTTTGATAGAAAATGCAGCAAGAGGGTGTTAGCCCATGGTAGAAGGAACCCTAAGATCACATTAAAAGAACATTACCATCACTAGCTTCGAAATAGATAATTAGTAAAGTAAAAATATCTACTCTACCTTTATAAAAAAAAAACTTGTAGATCCTTATCAAAAATACTGATCTAGGGTTATACTTTAACCAAAAAGCCTTGAACATAATAACTATAAACTGCCTCACAGGACTAAACCAAAGTCTTAAATTCTTAACCACATAACCTGAAAACACAAAATAAAATGTGGGACCCATGGGCCCAAGACAAGACAACATCACATGGCACCAGCAACAGTTAGGTCCTCTCTCCCATCTACTTGGACATCAAGGTGGCGGCCCATTCTTCCTGTAAAAACAAGAAGAGGTCCCTGTTGTCCTCATCAGCTTCCATCTTACCACTAGAAATATTTTCCTACACATTACACAAAGTCACCACCAATGTGTGCATCACTTTAAGGGAAAACTCATTGGAGTCAGTGATGTGAGCCTTTATTTCTTTTATATCCTGCTTGAGACTAAGGATCTCATTGTCTAGCTCAGTGAATTTATGCTTGACAGATCCTTTGAAATTTCCATTCTTAGCCATAACTATGGTAGCATTCTTAGTGTGGGGGGACTTAACCTGCTATGTGTGGGGAGAGGATGAGGTTAGGGTATTACTGTGAGGGATTTTGTTCACTACAGGAGGGGGATTCATAGGAGGAGCATTGGTAGACCTGAGGGAGATCAAATGCTCGACAAAGGAGCCCTTATTTGACCAAAAGGAGCCAAAAGTATTCATATCATTTGAAAGTGCCATGTCCTTACAGGCTGTCTCCTTGAGTCATCTTTTACATTTTTCTTTAGCAATCTTGTTGGAGCACTAGATGGTATCACCCATTTCAGCCTCTGACCCAATTTGATTGCCCAAATTTTTTGTTTTCTTAAGCCTCTTCCCAACCTTGGGGGTGCTATCATCCACCATCTTATTTTTTGCTTCTAGGGATTCAGAAACATGGGAATCCTCTAATTCCTCTGACCTTTTCAAGGGGTTCCACACACACCTCTCTCAGCCCTTTCCATGATGGGGGAGAAGGTTAGGCTCTTGATTGGACTGGGAGGGGGTGTGAGCACCTTGACAAAATTTCATGGATTTAGCCCTTTTCTTATGGTCTCTGCAATTGTTTTTAGGTCTTTGGCATTAACCCTTAGTTCAAATTTTTGAAAAACTAGTCGTTGCATAAAAAACCCTTCGTAAAGCCCTGGCCCTATTCTAATTTGTCATTACTTTTTGGGTCACTTAAAGTCCCTTAAACACATGTGCTTAATTATTGTCCCCTTTGTCACATGATCACGTGAACCTTTTTCTTGTTACGCGATCTTGCGACTAAAGGTTTTATTTTCCCCGGTGGTCTTTAATTTTCCTAGGTCCCTTGCGTTTAATATTTCCTAAGTCTAAGTGACCAGCAAATTAAATATTTCCTAAAGTCCTCAGCTCTATATTTTCCTGGGCCCGGCTTTGACACCATCTTGATCCAATGATTGTCACGAAAGCACAAAGGATTTGTCAGAGCTATGCGACATCACGATGGTAGTTGATCTTACTTTATGACATGGCATTTCAGACTGTGGGTCCAAGGTGACACGTATGCACAAATGGTGATCTATGATTGGTCCATGTATTAATGTGGTGGCATTTGTCAGTGGGACCTAGTTTCCAAGTTTTTTAGAGGGTCCTGACATTGTCAATTGATTAATGATTGGCATAAGTTCTCATGAGATGTGTCAGAGCTTTGAGATCTTACACCAGCCGTCAATCTTACTTTATTCTTAGACGGAAGTATAAAGGTGGGTCTGATTGCCAGATGGTTTTTGTGTGCCATGTTGTGTTGATTTTTCATTATCTGATTGATCCATGTTGTGTGAGTAGGCATGTTGTCAGTGGGGCCAAGATTTTCAAGGTTTAGTGGGTTCTGACAGTGACAGAGCATCGATGGTCGGCGTGTAATCTGATGGGTTTTTTTTGACACTTGCGAACTTAAGATAGCCGTTGATCTCTCTTAGTGTCAAAAGGTTGTTAGAGTAGGGTAAGATCCTTCACCCAATGGTTGTCTTATGATCTGAAGGAATCTTGACTGTCTATGCAAAGATAAGGCAACTGTCGATCTTCTTGATGCAGGCCCATTAAAATTTTCTCAGTCTTTTGGCAGTCCTAATAAAAGGTTAGCGACCCAATGAATTTTAGTGCTTTTCACTCATTCACAAAATTAGATGGTGGTATTCTAAATTGACTGGTGATTCAACGAGTGTGCATTCATGTAATCGCTAAACTATTTGGCAGATAGATAAAATTCTTTGTGAACTGACGAAAGCCTTCAGTCGCCAGTTCGCCAGATGTACCTGAGATGAGTTAGATTTTCCTTTTCTTGCTAAGTCATGGAGTTAAAGGTGAGTTAATTTTTTCATTGTGTGAATAGGAAATGCTTTATCACATGTTCGCTAGGAGTAACCCTAGGATAGCAGTTGAGTTAAGACATAATGATTGCGAAAAGGCAGGATCTAACGGTAAGCACTTAAAGTTGGCTCAAATTCAAATTTTGACCGCTGATATGTTGCAGGTGCCATGAATGTGACCCTTGCTATTTAATTTCAAATTTTCTGAGGGTTTCCTACTATCAGAAGGACTATATTCAATGCAGATGAGACTGGAGCTAGTAAGAGATGATTTGTTTACTGTCGCAATGCAGTCCAGGGTGTCCCATGATCATCGGCAGGGGTTTGTAGCATGTTCTTTGTGCTTGAGGTGTGTTTGCAGGTGGCTGAATAGACTAGTTTTTATGGAAAATTTCTTCGTTCTCTATCTTGATCTCATAGATTTTCATGATTGCGGATCTTTCTGGATCTGCTCTAAGATTGCTTGATTTCCTACCCCTGCAGTAACTTTTGATGTAAATTTTGATTGGTTGGGTAGTTGAAACCCTTACCCTAGTCACCCGAAGCTTGATGCATCCTCTTTGAGGATTCCAAGGTGACTAGTGGTATAAGTAGTGAAATTTTTTTTTTGTAAGGGTTCCTTCTTCTGCAAATTTTGGGAGAATTAGTTCCAAGAAAGGTTTTGTCCTATAGATTTTCTCCTTCTCTTTGCATATAGGGTGTTCTTTCTTCCTTTGTTGGTTCAGAGAATATGATATATATTGTAATTGATTTGTCTTATGTATGAGGACTCAATTTATTCTTACTGTTATTAAGTTATCTCCATTTAAATTCAAAATTCATTAATCATAGATCAAGGGTGTTTGATTTTTCTATTTGCATTTCCTATGTGTTTGCAGGTGGAGTTGTCTTCATAGAGATAACTGGTTCAAGATTAGTTTTCATGTATGTATGAGCTGAGGTGTCAAACATATGTCATGCTTGTCTTCTAGTGAATGCTGGTTAATGTATTATCTATTTATAGGTCTCTTCTAAGGGGAGGGTTAAAAACTTTTGGATGGGTAATAACATACTTGAATACACCGGTGGGTTGTTGAAGTGAGATTTGATCATGGTGTGTAATTGATGTTAGGCATCAACACATTGAATTTATTGCTTTCTTATTTCATAGTTGTCTATTGCAATAGGGTATTTAAGTCTATGACCCAATGGACAAGGCACTGGTCTATGAGGGACTTAGGGTTTCTCAGGGGTCCTTTCAAACCCATCATTAAATCATTTACATTCAATTCTACCCTTTTCCTTTTATGTTGTTAGGATAGGTCTCTGGTTTTCATACTCACTCTATGCAAGTAGGGACATTGCATGAGATCTTGGTTTTGTTGAGGTACAGGATACCTACAAGGGTTTGAAGACTATTCCATAATAATGTATCTACAAGACTATTGTTTATCATGAGGTATCTTGAGTTTGCAGATAAGGCAATACCCACCTAAGTGATGTGGAGGTCAAATAAGAAGGAGGATTCCTTTCAATCCTCATCAATTGGACTAATTTCTTGTCAAACTTGAGTGCCTACCCTAAGAATCAAGCCCATCCATTGATTCAAGTTTGGTCCTGCAAGGAAAAGCTTCAACAGATTGGTGACTCTACTGGGGAGAACAACAATGAAGAATTATGTTGGCATTAAGCATGATTGTCATTAGTGACAAAACTTATTCTGATCAATGCATACCGAGTAGATCAGTGCATACTAAGAAGAATAGTACATACCGAGTAGAACAGTACATACCAAGCAGAACAGAGCTTACCGAGCAGAACAGAGCTTACCGAGCTGAGCAGAGCTTACCGAGTAGAATAGTGCATACCGAGTTGGAAAAGTTCTACAGTGTTTAATGAGTGCTGCACAGTTAAATAGGAAATTTAGTTTCTACCGAGTAACACTTTATCTACCGAGTCTCCAGTGTTTACCGAGTTCGAAACTATGACCAAGTGGTTAGTATGGACCGAGTTTCCACTTCTACCAAGTGCATGATGATGCCGAGTAATGTAGTGGATGTCGAGTATCAGAAAGTCACTGAGTTAGTTTGTAGTAACCATGTAACTATATTTGGGCCAACTCAGTAATATTTGTGTTTACTTGTTTAAGAGCTGACTTTGTAATTGTTTTGGAATTAACTTAGATTGATATATAAACAATGTTTTATGTCATATCCAATGATAAAATGAAATATAGACAAGTATGAAAAAGAGAGAAAGGTAGAGATAAGCAAATTACAAAGGGCTACATCAGTATAAGAAGCAGCAAAGATTTATCCATCACAGAAGGTGATCAGTACATCAGAGAATCTCAATCAACAAGTACAGTTGCAAGTAAGAGATCTACTGTTTCATCCTAACAGGTGAATCAACTTGAAATCCTTTAACCGGGTAGACTTAACAGTCTTTGTAAAAATCTTTTCACCGAGTGCATACTTCATTGTATGTTTGTAAATCCTCTAACAAGGTGGACCTAGCAGTCCTTATTGCTCCTAATAGGGCAGATCATCAGAAGTGATCATTGTAAGCCTTAAGCAGCAAACTTTATACTGCAGTATTGAAGTTTTGTGGGTATCATCCCCACCCCAGTTTTACTTTCTACTTGGAAAGTTTCTAGGTTACCAAATCTTTGTGTTATGAATGTTTTATTCTTTTTGTTACTCATGCATGCAGTCAGATTATCAATCTAATATTATTAAGATCTGAATCTGTTAAAAGTTTTGAAGTTACTGATTCACTCCTCCCCTCTTAGTAACCTAGATAGTCTTGAATATTTCCAACAATTGGTATCAGAGCTCAGTGGATCTCAGAATAAAGTTTGACAGCTTGAGAAAATATTCAGGACAATGGAGATATTCAGACTGAACAAATTAATTGAGAATGAAAAGCTAGATCTGGAAATGGCCATAACTCAACTCAAAGAAGCAAGAGAGCATCTTTCCCTTTCCCTAAAAAGAAGGAAGGAACTTGCAAATCAGATCAATGACCACCAGTATGTTGAAGAAAAGATTGAAGACTTTTTCCCTTCAAGCAGCTCAGATGAAGCAAACAATGCAATCAAAGAATTTCTAGAAAAGAATGGATCTCTGCAAGAAGAAGTGAGAAAATTGAAAAGAGAACACGAAATTCAGTCAACAAGATTCTGTGAAGTCTTGGAACAAAGAAACAAGATGAAAGATGAAATAGATGGAAAGAACAATGAAATCCAGAATAAAACTCTTCAGCTAGAAAATCTTATTGATCAAATCTCCAATGCAAATGAGTAAATCTTGACTCTAAGATCAGAAAATGAAAATATGAGAGAAGAGCTGAGATCTGAAAAGAAAATCAATTTAAGAGTGATGAGTGAGCTAGATGCTGAAAGGAAAATCAATGAGAGAATGTTGAAATCTCAAGAAGATATGAATCAGGTGTATGAACGAAACCTTCATAGGCAAAAATGAAAAGCAGGACTTGGATACAAAGAGAAAGGTGAATCCTCCAAACAAGGTACTTAAAAGAATCAGAAACCTACCTGTAATCACTGTGGAAAAATTGGTCATACTTCAAACAAATGTTGGAGCAATGGAAAAGAAAAATTCAATGGAAAATGCTACAATTGCAATCAGCTTGGTCATAAAGCAAATGAATGCAAGGAAAAACCAAGATTTAAAGGCATATGTCACAAATGTAGCAAATAAGGTCATAAGGCATTAGAATGCAGAACTAAAACACTCAATCCAGCGGAACAAATTATTAAAGCAATGTTTAGTTGGGATTACAAAACTTGGTGTAGATGTCATTACTGTGGAGAATATGGACACATTGGCATGAATTGTGTAAGGCACCACTTGAGAAAAAGGGATTCTACCATAAGATGTTATAATTGCACTAAGCTTGGTCACATAGCTAAAAACTGCATGAATTTAGGCAAAATTGAAGATGAAAAGAAAGCAAAAGAAAATAACATTAGGAAGCAGATGAGACAGAAGTGGATTCCTAAACCTACTGAGCAAACCAATCGTGAAGTCACTAATGAAGAGAGTGGCTCTATGAGCTCTAACTAGTCTCCAAGAAAGCACTTGAACTATATCTTCATAGACATATTACAAAATAGTTCTTGAACTGAAAGGAAGATAGATCCAAATTAGTATGCAAGATACAACAGGATCACAAGAAGGTTGGTATCAGTTACCACCGAGCAAGGTCAGGAGTAACCTAACTTCATTTGGTTACCGAGTAAGGTCAGAGAAGTATGAATTCATATGATCGCCGAGTTGTGGAGTCTTCACTGAGCAATTAATTCATAGTGGATGACAGCCTATCTAATTCTATACCCTAATTCGTACTGAGTATTAATGACAAAGTTTTAACAAAAGGAGTGAAATCAAGTTCACTATTCACCGCGAACAAAAGTCTCCTAGTGCAGTCAAGCATTTCAAAGCATATTTCAGCAAGATATTCTCTTTCCTCAAAGAATTTATTGTGTTCACTAAGCTACCATGGCATCATCCAGTGCTAAAATGAAGAAAGATTCAGAAATGTTGGTTCATGGAGAATGGAAAGCACCAGATTTCAAACTCATACCCACAGTTGCCGGAACCCTAGACCTAAGTGGAGCTCAATCTCAGATTCCTCCTAAGGTACTCCTTATTAACGATATTCACAGTCATTTTAAGTGTACAATTCAAGAGCTTGGAACCCTAGAGATAGATACTATCCATGAGGAACTATGTTTCGATGGTGTTCTCAAACCAGAGCATCAACATTTGGAAGATAAGGGTTTAGTTCACATCACACACTTGCCTTGGAGCTTTTAGATAAAATGGATCAGATATATCCTCATTTGATTACATGAAGGTAAAATATGGCTTGAGCAACTAGTAGAGATTATGAAGAAGATGATTCACCAAATCACTGGTCTTCCCATGATCGACAAAGCAAAATCTACAAAAACCCTAGGTCGGATGGAACTGGAAGAGAAAACCCTAGCCGAGTGGGACGGTAGAGGTATGGAGATAAGAAAAATTACTGATGCAGAATTGAAGTTTGGTATACATATCATAGCTCACAAGATATACAGTTCAAGTCGGCAGAACAATGTTCCATGTGAAGCAGTTGACCTAGCTTATAAAATTGTAAAGAACAATCTATCATTTGACCTAGTAGATCTTTTGTTGAGACAATTCAACAAGAACATGGAGAGCATCAAAACTTCAAAGAACAATCCATGTAAGTTTGGCTCACTGTTGGTTTGTTTATTTTTCTATGCTTAGAAGTTTTTCCCATCAAAATGCACGATAGTATGGAGAAAAGATGTGCCAGTTCTTTATCAGATGAATGAATACATTTCAGAAATGTGTGACAATTTTGAAAGAATAATGGATAACTACTTTGAATCATTTAAAGAGATGAAAAATAGATTCCAAATTCCGTAGAAATTGGTGGAAGATTACAAAGATGATATTTGTTTTATGGTGGATTGTGATAATCTGTATATATAGGCAGCAAAACCAAGGATTGTACATGTGAAACCTCTTCCCTATGAGGTAAATATTGATGAAACCAAGAATATTTTTGAAGCCCTAATTAATCAACCTATTAACCCAAAGGTACCATATTTTGGGACATATGAAGAAGCTAAGGAGAGAATTGAGCTTAGTATAAAGCTTCCACAGGTGGTTAACAAAGGAAGAAAGAGGTTGGCCAAAATACAAGCTAGCACACCTCTAATGTCAACCAAGGAAAAAGGAGAGGACTTTGAAGAAGAAGAAGAGAAAAAGGATGATGAGGAAGAAGAAGAACAAGTACCAGCAAAGAAGAAAGGAAAAGTATTTATCACCAAGGCACCCAAGCAACCCCCTGCAGTATTTACAAGAAGGAGTGCAAGAGGCAAGGCAGGAAAAGTCAGTGAAGAAATAATATTCAAAAGGCCTCCTCCTTCATTAAAAGAAAAGATCAAGGATATGAAAGAAGGATCTGGAATTGCAAACTTCAGATCTCTCAAATATGAAATCAGATCTGAGGAAGAGCAGCAGGAAATTGAAGATGTTGTTATCGAGAAAATAGGAAGATGGAAATACTCACCTAAAGAGATAGCTTCTCAAATCCTAGGAACTCTGCTGAACAAAATTAAGTTAAGATGGTCCAATGCAAGACAAACTGTCAAGGACATCTATGCTCAAACCTTGAGGCAATTAATGCCAAGTTTGAAAAATGGTGAAATTAATAAGGCATTGATAGATAATGAAAATAAGATGACACTCAAATTCAGCAGTTGTTTGATTTTGATCAAAGATATTGAGTCAATTGTGAAGAGTGCCACTGCCACATGGAAAAACATCTATAATTTTCACAAACTAAGTGTCGAAACAGTGATAATCAAGGATATTGATGATGACAGTGATGAACATGAAGAAGATACCAAGGTAGACAAGCAAAGTGATGAGGAAGATAATATTGTTCGGATAGCTGTAGAAGTCATTGCCTCACTTCCTCACTCTCCAGTAAAAGTTGCTACACCTAGCATGGAGATAACCTCAAGTATGATTATGACAACTTCCACAGATACATCAAATGTCAAATCATCACTACCACAACTCAATGAATCATCGATAGAAATGACTACCACCTCTTTTACTGAGTTGTAGTCTCCTGTATCTACTTCAGTACCTACTTCCATATCAAGTTTTCTAGCAGTAAGTACCTGAGTTTTGGATACTTCAGTAAGTATTTCAGTTTTTGATTCTACAATTGTGAATACTTCAATTTTGAGCCCTTCAAGTATTCCAGTCGGTAGTCTATCATTTTTCATAGCTAGTCCTACAATGTCTACAATAACTTCTACAAAGGCATTAAGTGCAATAACAGTTGATCCTAAGGCTCAACTGAGTACAAGATTTTTGAGTAAGAATGTAGAAGAGGATATAGACTTAGATGAGGAGATAGAGATTCCAAAAAATAGACTTTGCAAATCTTTTAGCAGAGCAAATGCTAAACATTGGTGAGCTCCTTCAAAAGAAAGCAAAGCAAAAGAAACAAAAAGAAGAAAGGGACAAGGAATATAAAATATTGAGGATGCAAAGGATATTTTGTTAGAAGCATTAGGTATTAAATTTGACTCCTCTCAACATATTTTTTTATAGTTAGCTGAGGCAGTAAACAAGTTCCATGAGGATTCCTTTGCGTTAGAGAAGATTATTGAGAAAGCCGAGAAGAAATTGGACAATAAAGTGCTTGAGCATGTTGCTCAGCATATAGCTATTAATCAGGCAGGATTATCTTCAGTTTTGACAGATATTGAATCCTCCTATTCCAATGTTACCTCACTTGTTGCTAAGCTATGTAATGTTGCCGAGTTCACTAAGGAAGTCAAGGAAAAATTGAATAAGATTGATGAGGATCTGAAGGACAGTGTACAGAGGTTGCAACTTGAACCTAGTTCAAGCTCTGCACATCATATGAAAATCACATTCCTATCAAATAGGAATTCAAAATTATTAAAAGAAGATACAAAGATCCGGTCAACACTATTAGATATTCAGAATATGATCCTTCCCATCATGGACATAATGCAAAAGCTCATTGTTCACTCAAAAGCATTACTCCATGACAATCAATTTTCCATTGTAGACCACATGATTGAACTCTTTGCAGAAGTCCAAATTGCACTCCAAACATGCAAGATTCTGCAAGAGAATTGGGACAAAACTTTGGCACTAATCATGAAGGTACATTCTGATTTTCTTTCACATTTTGGATTCTCCCTGTAAAATACTTGTATATACACCTTTGGCATTATTGTCAAAAAGGGGGAGACAGTGTATAGGAGAAAGTGTATAATACGAAAGGGGGAGAAAGTACTCTATATAAGGAAGTCATGTAATGTATAAACATAAACAACAGTTTAACAAAGATAAATTTTGAAAAATCAAAAAAGAGAGATTCAACATAATTCTTGTATATAAGTTTTGGCTATAAGTGTTTTTGTCACTAATACCAAAGGGGGAGATTATTGGCATTAAGCATGATTGTCATTAGTGACAACACTTATTCTGATCAATGCATACCAAGCAGATCAGTGCATACCGAGCAGAACAATACATACTAAGCAGAACAGTACATACCAAGTAGAATAGAGCTTACCGAGCAGAACAGAGCTTACCAAGTAGAACAGTGCATATTGAGCTCGTAAAGTTTCACAGTGTTTACCGAGTGCTGCACGGTTAAACAAGAAATTTAGTTTCTACTAAGTAACACTTTATCTACTGAGTCTCCAGTGTTTACTGAGTTTGAAACTACAACCGAGTGGTTAGTATGGACTGAGTTTCCACTTCTACTGAGTGCATGATGATGCCGAGTAACGCAGTGGACGCTGAGTATCAGAAAGTCACCGAGTTAGTTTGCAGTAACCGTGTAACTATATTTGGGCCGACTTAGTAATATTTGTGTTTACTTGTTTAAGAGATGACTTTTTAATTATTTTGGAATTAACTTAGATTGATATATAAACAATGTTTTATGACATATCCAATGAGAAAATGAAATATAGACAAGTATGAAAAAGAGAGAAAGGCAAAGATAAGCGAATTAAAAAGGGCTACAATAGTATAAGAAGCAGAAAAGATTTATCCATCAAAGAAGGTGATCAGTACATCAGAGAATCTCAATCAACAAGTACAGTTGCAAGTAAGAGATCTACTGTTTCATCCTAATAGGTGAATCAACTTGAAATCCTTTAACTGGGTAGACTTAACAGTCTTTGTAAAAATCTCTTAACCGAGTGCATACTTCATTGTATGTTTGTAAATCCTCTAACAAGGTGGACCTAGCAGTCCTTATTGCTCCTAACAAGGTAGATCATTAGAAGTGATCATTGTAAGCCTTAATTGGCAAACTTTATACTACAGTATTGAAGTTTTGTGGGTATCATCCCCACCCCAGTTTTACTTTCTACTTGGAAGGTTTCTGGGTTACCAAATCTTTGTGTTCTTTGTGTTATGAATATTTTATTCTTTTTGTTACTCATGCATGTAGTCAGATTATCAATCTAATATTATTAAGATCTAAATCTGTTAAAAGTTTTGAAGGTACTGATTCACCCCTCCCCTCTCAGTAACCTAGATAGTCTTGAATATGTCCAACAGAATTACATTTGTTAGAATCTCTGGTTGTGGTTATATTGTTATATTCAAAATCTTTTGTTGACTAGATTGATTTACCCATCCAAGTCACCAATAGATTGGTGACTCTACTAGGGAAGAAGTAAAAGATAGCAAGCTTTCCTTGCTTGGCTAGATCATCCTAGAGTCTGGTTAAATGATCATAGAGTCAAATATAAAAAAAACACATTTGTAAAATTTTCTCACTAAGTGTTGAGTGGCGACTCTGAGTCTCTGTTTGGTCAATGTTTTATAGCAAAGAGTGGTATATTTGTAGTCCTAACAAGCAATTATCCTGTGAGATTGTGTTGTGATTGTGGGTTTTGAAGAAGATGCAGAGTTGAGGAAAGTTCTCAGTTGATTCATATCTATCCTCTACCAAGAGGTGGGGACTCTACCAAAGTTTTAAAGGTGATCTGGAGGAGACTTCAAATCAATATTGTGTAGCATTCACAACATCTCCAAGTAATCCTATTTCATTAAGCAAGAACAATCCCTAATTAGGTGAACAAGTCATCATTGAAAAGGGGAAATTAATTTTGAAAGTTCGATCATATTTCTGGATAGAAGTTTTAGTTGTTGAAAAGAGTATTAGAAATATGTTAAGGTTTAATAAGGTCAATGGTTGCATTAATTTGGATAGAAGTGTTGTCATGAGAACAAGTTACATTTTTTTGTTAGTATATTGAAATGGAGTTTCCAGCCTTGATGAATCAAGATGATGTTTCTAGGTTTGAAAGTTCCCTGTCAGATTTTAGAAATGTTGATAGAGAAAGAGGTATTTATTTGATGAGTCAAAAAATCCAGCAGACTTGCATAAAATTTTTGAGATGTACAATAGGAGAAAAAAAAGGGGAGTCATCCCATTCTTACTATAAGAAGTTTCTTGTAGCTTGTGATGAGTTTCTTATGGGAATTGAGCTTCAAGATTCCCAATATGCTGAAATGTTTTTAGAACTTGGTATACTTGAGTTAGTCAGTTGGTCTGCATCTTCTAGGAATGAAGCACTAGAAAATGTTAAAGGATGGATGGCTTCATTTGTGAAGGATGATTCTTGTGATGCTAATGTTGATAATGGGACTTGTGGTTATCAAGAGATAGAAGATGAATCTACAATAGATGTAAGTTCCTGCAGTGAATGTTCCTACAGTGATGACCTTGTAGAAGATATTGCGACACAAGAAATTTTAGCTCTTGTCTCAGATGAGGATGATGTTTGCAGCATTTGTAGTGAGACCGATGAGATAGAATGTGAAGTTCAATGCTTACTAAGTAGTGAGAAAATTTCAGGGCTGTTAGACGCAGAATTTTAGAGGTGCACTCCCAAGTATGTTTCCAAAATCCCATGCCTAGTGGATATTATTTTTAATGAAGAAAGAATAAATGATGGCATGATGTGTGAAACTTATATTGAGGTCCTTTCTCCCATTTTTGATATGAAATTGGATCGTACACATCATTATAATGAATTTGATAATATCATATTTGATGAGTATGAAGATGTGTGTGCTGGTGTGGATTCAGTTTTTCAAGAGCTTAATGTCTATGGTTCTTGTTTATATTTTGATGTTGGAGAATATGGTAAATCTGAAGGGGTTTTCTCAAATTTGCAAATGACTAATGAGTCATTAACAGACAGTGCTTGTTCCCCTTTAGAGGATGCTAATGTGATTTTTGATCAACAAGATGTTCCCAACTTCATGCAATCAGATTTTTGTTTTGCGAGGTCCTACCTTAGTTTGTAAAGTGAAGAGATAGAACTAGTTTTTTCCTTTTTGCAAACTAATGAGCAGTATGTTGATGTTTCCAATGATGGGATTGAGTTGGAGCATTTTCTTTTTCAGCATAGCAGTGTGAATGAAGGTTGTGATGTTTCAATGTCACAAAATGATCAGTATTCATGGTAGTGTGGTGACTTTGACTTGCTAGATGGTGGTGAGTATAGTGATCAAATTTTCTATGGTATGCTAGAAATGGATCAGAATGTTCTTGACAGGTTGGATGAAAGATATATTTTTAGTTTGCCTCTGCTCAATGGAGATGAAAATTATTTGTTTGACAGAGGTAAAAATTCATCAGAAGTTTTGGGGGCTTTGAGCCTTTTGTAAATTTTGTAATTCTGTGTATAGTTGTTTTCCCTTCCCAGTTGTTTTCCTTTCCCGTCCCTCTGGTTTGGTTGCCAATTTTTGAGGTCCCTATTATTCAGTTTTTTCCAGTAGGCGGTCTACTTATCCTAGAGATCTGAGTATTTGCTATGCCTGTAGGAGTCACACATCCCTAGACAAAGCCACTGTTAGCACCTTGAAAAAATTTCATGGCTTTAGCCCTTTTCTTTTGGTCTCTACAGTTGTTTTTAGGTCTCTGGCATTAACCCTTAGTTCAAATTTTTGAAAAACTAGCCATTGCATAAAAAACCTTTTGTAAAGCCCTGGCACTGTTCTAATTTGTCATTACTTTTTGGGTCATTAAAGTCCCTTAAATGCATGTGCTTAATTGTTGTCCCCTTTGTCACATGATCATGTGAACCTTTTTCTTGTTATGCGATCTTGCAACCAAAGGTTTTATTTTCCCCGGCAGTCTTTAATTTTCCTAGGTCCCTTGCGTTTAATATTTCCTAAGTCCAAGTGACGGACAAATCAAATATTTCCTAAAGTCCTCAACTCTATATTTTCTTGGGCCCAGATCTAACACTATCTTGATCCAATGGTTGTCATGAAAGCGCAAAGGATTTGTCAGAGCTATGCGATGTCGCGATGGCCATTGATCTTACTTTATGACATGGTGTTTCAAACTGTGGGTCCAAGATGACACGTATGCATAAATGGAGATCTGTGATTGGTCCATGTATTAATGCGGTGGTAGTTATCAGTTGGACTTGGTTTCCAAGTTTTTCAGAGGGTCTTGACATTTTCAGTTGATTAATGATTGGCGTAAGTTCTCATGAGATGTGTCAGAGCTTTGAGATCTTACGCCAGTTGTTGATGTTACTTTATTCTCAGGCATGAGTATAAAGGTGGGTCCAATTGCCAGATGGTTTTTGTGTGCCATGGTGTGCTGATTTGTCATTATCTAATTAGTCCATGTTGTGTGACTAGGCATGTTGTCAGTGGGGCCAGGTTTTTCAAGGTTTAGTGGATTCTGATAGTAATAGAGCATCGACGGTCGGCATGTAATCTGATGGGTTTTTTCTGACACTTCCAAACTTAAGATAGCTATTGATCTCTCTCAGTGTCAGAAGGTTGTCAGAGAAGGGTAAGATCCTTCATCCGAAGGTTTTCTTATGATCTAAAGGAACCTTGAAGGTTTATGCGAAGATGAGACAACCGTCGATCTTCTTGATGCGGGCCCATTAAAATTTCCTCAGTCTTTTGGCAGTCCTGATAAAAGTGTAGCGGCCTGATGAATTTCAATACTTTTTGCTCATTCACGAAATGACATGGCGGTATTCTAAATTGACTGGCGATTCAGCGAGTGTGTATTCATGTAATTGCTAAACTATTTGGTAGATAGATAAAGTTCTTTGCAAATTGACAAAAGCCTTTAGTCTCCAGTTTGCTAGATGTAGCTTGGATGAGTTAGATTTTCCTTTGCTCGCTAAGTCACGGAGTTAAAGGCGGGTTAAGTTTTTCATTGTGTGAATAGGAAATGCTTTGTTGCATGTTCGCTAGGAGTAACACTAGGATAGCAGTTGAGTTAAGACATAATGACCGTGAAAAGGTAGGATCTAATGGTCAGGACTTAAAGTTGGCTTAGATTCAAATTTTGATTTGCTGATATGTTACAGGCACCATGAATGTGACCATTGCTGTTTAATTTCAAATTTTTGGAGGGTTTCATGCGATCAGAAGGACTAAAATTCAATGCAGATGAGACTAGAGCTGGTAAGAGATGATTTGTTTGCTATCACAGTGTGGTCCAGGGTGTCCCATGATCATCTGCAGGGGTTTGTACCTTGTTCTTTATGCTTGAGGTGTGTTTGCAGGTGGCTGAACAAACTAGTATTTATGGCAAATTTCTTGGTTCTCTGTCCTGATCTCACAAATTTTCATGATTGTAGATCTTTTTGGATCGATTTCTCTGAGATTGCTTGATTTCCTGCCCTTGCAGTAACTTTTGATGTAAATTTTGATTGGTTGGGTAGTTGAAACCCTTACCCTAGTCACCCGAAGCTTGATGCATCCTCTTTGAGGATTCCAAGGTGACTAGTGGTATAAGTAGTGAAATGTTTTATTTTGTAAGGGTTCCTTCTTCTACAAATTTTGGGAGAATTGGTTCCAAGAAAGGTTTTGTCCTGCAGATTTTCTCCTTCTCTCTACATATAGGGTGTTCTTTCTTCCTTTTTTGGTTTAGAGAATATGATATATATTATAATTGATTTTTCTTATTGATGAGGACTCAATTTATTCTTACTGTTACCAAGCTATCTCCATTTGAATTCTGAATTCATTAATCATACATCAAGGGTGTTTGATTTTTTTGTTTTCATTTCCTATGTGTTTGCAAGTGGAGTGGTCTTCGTAGAGATAACTGGTTCAGGATTAGTTTTCATGTATGTATGGTCTGAGGTGTCAAAGATATGTCATGCTTATCTTCTAGTGAATGCTGGTTAATGTATTATCTGTTTATAGGTCTCTTCTAAGGGGAGGGTTGAAAGCCTTTGGATGGGTAATAACATACTTGAATACATAGGTGGGTTGTTGAAGTGAGGTTTGATCATGGTGTGTGATTGATGTTAGGCATCAACACATTGAATTTATTGCTTTCTTGTTTCATAGTTATCTATTGTAATAGGGTATTTGACTCTGTGGCCCATTGGACAAGGCACTGGTCTATGAGGGACTTAGGGTATCTCAGGGGTCCTTTCAAACCCATCATGAAATCATTTACATTCAGTTCTACCCTTTCCCTTTCATGTTGTTAGGATAGGTCTCTATTTTTCATACTCACTCTATGAAAGTAGGGATATTGCATGAGATCTTGGTTTCATTGAGGTACAGGATACCTACAAGGGTTTGAAGACTATTCCACAATAATGTATCTGTAGGCATATTGTTTAACATGAGGTATCTTGAGTGTGCAGATAAGGCAATACCCACCTGAGTGATGTGGAGCTCAGAGAAGAAGGAGGATTCCTTTCAATCCTCATCAATAGGACTATTTTCTTGTCAAACTTGAGTGCCTACCTTGAGAATCAAGCCCATCTATTGATTCAAGTTTGGTCCTACAAGGAAAAGCTCCAACAAGGGGATTGAGAGGAGTTGTTAGCTTTTGAAGGAAAAATGTCCGGGGTGATTTCAATGATAGTTAGGGGTGATCGAAGTGGGGGGAAAATGGCTTTGTGGAACTTGAGCAAATAGAGTAAAAGGCCTTGGTGCAGGATGGAAATCAGCTTCTCTGGGTTTCTGTTCTCCTTAAAGTCTAGAATGTTGCTTTCTAATGAGTGGAGGAGGTATAATGAAATAGAGATAAGGTCTCTATTTCTAATATGATTAAGGAACAAAAAATGATAGTAGTAAAAGACAATAAATTTGCCCTCTAAAGTGAAATACTTCATGATAATATGAGAAACCTTAGGCCATAATTTGGGAAGTAGGTCATAGTTGAAACCCCCAAACATTTTCACAGGCTTTTCTCTAGGCCTGAAAAATTGGTTGAGACTGGTCACGTCTAGTGTTCGACTAGTTTTCCTATATTGCCTTCCCTCCATCAAGAGCCCCGTCACTTTACCAATGACTTATTCATTGATTTGGAAGTAGATTACCCCGATAGACACCTTTCTATTGTTCCATGATGACACAAATTGCTTAGAAATTTGTTCATCATGGCTGCCCTTCATTCTTTCCATAAAATCCCAAATGCCATTGTCTTTGTAGTAGTGAATAATCAGAGGATCAGAATTGAACTCCTCTTCAATTTTTTCAGGTTCAATGTGTAGTTTATTGCCACCCATCTTGAATGGACTAGTCTCCATCCTATCCTTAACAAATATTGCAAATGTTGAAAAGTTGTCATTGACAACTTTTGCAATATTGATGCAACATTGATATTTTTACATCTTTTGACCTTAAAAACCTTGCAAACATGATTAAAATAACCTATAAACACTATTCCAATGCCCTATTTACCTAATTTAACGTGCTATTGCAATGCCCTATTCACCTACCCATATTTGACAAGTTTGATTGGTTTGACCATACAAGGGCCTTATAGGCCAAATGATTACATTATGGCTCATAGGCCTTACACTTGAAAATTGAGCTTTTACTTCTGAAAATAAACTCAATCAACATGTCTAGACTTAAACATGTATGTTCATGCATTAGGTTTTAATTGTAAGGCCCAATGAGCCACTATGTAACCATTTGGCTTATTAAGCCCTAGTGGTCAAGGTTAGATCAAATTGGCCAAATAGGGTGGACATGGCATAAAAATTATTTTTTTAGTTCATCAAATTCTCTGCATTATTATAAGTCTTACTATGTGTGGAGATTAGATCATGTTATAAGAATCAAGGTTTGATAAAGTTTTGGGTCATTACATTAATAACCTGTATATTCATAGTGATTTGAACTCTTCATATTAGATCAACTAGATGTTTTTTGGGGGGAGTTCAATTGATCCAAAGATGTGTGTCCTGACATCCAATAAAGCTTTTTTTTTTATGATTTTATGTTTATTATTTTTCCTACCATCTACACCCATAGCTCCCTCCCTCATTTTAATATTTTATGCATGTGTCGATATGTTCTCGTCCTCTATCTCATGACCATGTACTTCATTGAATTCCTCATTCCCTATAATCATGTGCCTCTCCTATCACATGAATATTAGAACCTTTACCTACTCTCTTATTTGATGAGGATTTTATTTTATATTAATTTTTTTTAAAAAAAATAATATGTCCATGAAATTCCAATGACATATCAAATTCCATTGACGAGGGTGTTGTATATCTGACAATATCTTCATTAGATGTAGAGTCCTTGACGATCGTCAAACATCCAATGATTTGTCAAATTCCATCGATGAGGATGTTGTATGTCTGAAAACATCCTTTTTGGATGTGCAACCCCTGATAGTCGTCAAAATTCCAATGACTTGTCAAATTCCATCGATGAGGATGTCATCAGACACACAACATCCTCATAGGAATGTCAGCCCCTAGCTGGCATCAAAATTCTGACGCATGTCATGTTCCATCGATGATGATGTCATGGGAAAAATAGCATCCTTGAATGCAACCTCTTGTTGGAACGTCGACGCGTATTAGTATCAAAATTCTGATGCTAGCAAGCATCGTTGGACATTTCGACAACAAGTTTTTGACATTGATTTTTATCAGTATCTTAGGATGTCCTATTGAAACTTTGACAAATGATTGTCATAATTCCAATGAACGTCCGTCATAAATATGCCCCAAATGTACTAGTAATTGTCTCTTTTATGATCTTAAATTATGAAATATATACAAGGGAGGCTCATAACTAACTTTTATCCAAAACTTAAATTAAATTATTTCCTCAAGAATCAAAATAATGTGCATGCATTATATTGCATGCACAAGCCATATCACATATAGATTATGTGCACCTTGTAATGACTTTTTAGTTCAACATGACTTGTTTTGATGATTTCCCTTCCCTATTTTATTAAAATTACTAAAATACTAAAATAATTTTTTGATTCTAAAAAGTTTGAATTAATCAAACTTGATTTAGAGGTAAATTCATATACATAATATTTCTTCTTTAACAATTGTTGGTTCTACATGTGAAAATAGATATAGAGTCAACAAAAAACATACTTGTAATAGCTTTACATGAATAAATATGAGAAATGAGCTCCAAACACATCTATAACGATGAGCACAAAAAGAACGAAGAAACACAAGGTAAAGCTTGAAAGGAGCCAATTTTGAACCTAGTAAGTTTGTGTCATGCTTTTCGGATGGTATTAATTGTTCCCTTTAATCTCAAATAGCATATAACATTCTTCTTTGAATCCTTATTTGATTTCTCATTAAGTAGAATATTGTAAATCTTGAGGAATGTGCTACCATGGTATACAACCCTTTTTTGAGTTTGGATGATTAGTACACATATCTATGTTTATTGTACTCATCATCCACTAAAATATTATCATTAAAAATTATAATATACTTTTACTAGAGAAACTAAATAAGCAATATCATATCACTTGAGTTAATATTAATTCGATTTATATTTAACTATATAAAAATATTGTTAGGTATTTCAAATAGAGAGTAATTATATCAATATTTCTATTAGGTAGTGTAGGTTAGAGAGTGGAAGGGGATGTTGGTTGAGTCTAAATGATAAAAAGTTGAGTAAAAATATGTTGATTTAAAATTTGGATCTCTGCATTTTTAGGTTTTACGAGATCCTATAGAAAAATTTGATAAGCTATTGATGTAGGGATTATATACACGTATTTTTAGGCCTCAATGAGATAAATGGTATAGTTACATGCACTCTATGTATTAGATAAAAGTTTGTTTTAATAAGAAAGGTTGAATTATGATCATGTAACAAGAAACTCCCACAAGTCAAATTAGTGTCTCACCTGACATCTCTCGTAACTATATGTTTTTGGATTTTTGGCCTTTCTAAATCTATTTCTATAGGATTTCAAAGTACCTTATAAATCTGTTGTATTCTAGTAATAAACAAATCAACAATAAAATTAAACTTTTAATAATACTTAAATCCTAACAATTATTTAGTGAAATTAATCATTATTAACATTTTTATTTTATTCAATCTAAATTATTCTAAAATTTAAGACATCATATAACCACATCAATAATCTAAAATATAAGTTTATTAGTATAATACTAAGAAAAAACTCTTTTATTATTATGAAAACATTTACTAAACAACAAACCATCTTTCTAAATATGTTCATAATTTTTTCTTTCACATACTTTATAATAATATGAAAAAGTCACATCTTTCCAAATATGTCCATAAGTCCATAATTTTCTTCATGTACATCCTCTCTAAGCAATACTTAAATAGGTAATCTAACTACAACACTCAATGACTATTGAAATGAACAATGACATGAAGAAAATTGATCTGTAAACATCAGGTATGGAGAAAGTAAAACTCAACATAGGTAAGTAAACACAATGGCTATATATATAGAGCAACGAAAATGGCTCTACAGACAGCCGTAAACAACTACCCTTCTCTTCAAATATGTCCATATTTTCTTTCGCGTACTTAAAATGGATAATCCAGCTACATATATTATGTACCTCGTTGGTGTTTATCAATTGTTGGGACCATGCCTGTAGAATTGGCCATACTTTGAGATTGGCGGATAATCTAGAATGATAGAAATTAATAAAAATGTTTAAGCAAACTTGTTTCTTAGACCTGACTGAAATGCATGCATACCTATTAATATTCATCTGACAGTCTTTGTATAAGGACATCTATTGGTAATTTTCAAACCAATAATCATTGTTTTGGTTGAAGGTTGAAAGTACATGAATATAAAAATAAGTGATTGTATAAATCAGGGGTGTATTAAGGTATGTAGTATTGTAGTCAATTTGTTAATGGTAGACAGTTTAAATGAGAATTTTAAGAGAAAAGATTTTTCAAAGAATGAGTTTCTTGATTCATAACCAAAACAATTAATACGGAAGAGATTTTTAAAAAGAATTAATTTAGTCTCTTGAATTTCATAATTCCCTCATTGGTTCATTTATTTATTAAGTCCGATATTTCATAAGAAGAAATTAGACATTAAATTTATATTTGTAAAATAAGAATAAGAGATCAAGGATAAGAAGAAATTATTGAAGATGTTGGATTTTTTAGATATGGTGTTTTCCTTATCTGAATACATTCCTTCTTCAACCAGGAACATACAATTAATGCTCAGGCAGCTTTCTCGTTTAGCTCGCAGACTCTTCTCCTGTCTTCTATGGACTGCTGGGGATATGAGGGACTCTTACATAAGGCGACCTTATCTTGATCACAATATCTGGGTGTAATGACGTAAGAAGTGATAACACCATGTCTCAAGCCCTGTGAGAGAGATTCCTAAGTATAAGCTTATCATAAATCTATTATTTCCGTTTGTATGATTCTTCTATAGCTGTAAGCAAATCAATCTAACTGCATAATATAAAAGCTGTAAGTGGTTTTATTTCTGTTATATCAACCATTATTTAGCTGACAGAAAAAGATCAGATTCATGTTATTTTTCTCTCATTTTGAGACGTGTTAAATAAGCGTTTGCTTCACTGAAAGGGCCGGTGCTTTGATTTATGCACTTCTCTTAGGAATTTTAGTTTATTTTTTTGATTTTTTTTAATAAAGGGTTCAGATCAGGGAGGCAGCCCAGCAGAGGCACAACTTCTTGATTTCTGGTGGGCTCATTGAGAACCATTCAACTTCACCACCAGACCAAGGATCCATTGACATTTTATTTTGTTTTTATTTTTTTTATTGTATAATCACTTTTAATAGTTTGTAGAGATATTTCAAATATGATATATTTATTTAATAGAGATGCACATACAAGTATTTTATTGAACCCATGAACATGTTATTACCCTGCATGTGTTTCTTCATGGCATTCTCGAGCGTATCCAGTCTAACTTCATATCCTGCACCTTCTTGTCTCTGTCATTGTCCTTGTTTTTTTCAAAAGTTAAAATTTATATATTTTAATTTTTCAAAATAAAAAAATTATTCATTTACAATGTTGAAATGAATGTGTTATAGGGACGCTTGTTTGGAGGCACCAATTGCTTCCTCCATATTGCATTATTTTACCAAGATTTTTGTGCAAGAATACAAGGTAGACATTTATGTTATAAATGATAATCAAATTTTATTCACTTAGTAATTAATGGAAATCTTAATACTATTCTCTTTCTTCATTAAAAAATTGGTATCTTCAATGGACTTAAATATTTTTAATTTTATTTTCTAAATTAGTTTTAATTTTATAGATATAAAATTATAAATAAGTAGTATATAAATACACCGAGTAATAAATGTATCATTCATTTTCACGATAGATAAGTTTGTGAATTTACTATTTCTGAAATATAGATTATTAAACTTGACTTAATAATATCACAGTTAAATTCAGATAACAATAATATAATTTAAATTAGTATAAAAAATATCTCCTAATTATTAAAATAATATTAATATTTTTAATAACATTTTAAATAATTATTATCTAAATATAATGAATAATGCATGTATCATTCATTTTCAAGATAGAAAAGTTTGTGAATTTACTATTTATTAAATATATCTAATAATAAATTTAACATAAAAACATCACAGCTAGAATTTTACAATTAATTACTTTTGTAAAATATATAATTTGAATCTTAAATTTTCAAACAACAAACCTAACAATATAAAAGAATATTGCTAATATTGTTCATACATATTTCTATGATGAAACAACTTGATATATGAAATCTTCAATCGAAATTTTATTTTGATAAAAAAATATTAAAAATTGACAATGTGTTATAATTTACTAATATTCTTAACATAGAAGAGATATAATATAGAGGTCCATTCTGTGCGGGCACTGGTAGGAAAGAATGGAGAAGAAAATCTCCAGTCTAGCTCGGGACCTAAATCCGGAGACAATATTACATACAATATTATGAGGGCATACCCTTATTTACAATGGTTGCTTGAAAGGCAACCTCCTGATAAAAATTTGATAATCGTAATATTTGATTCTTGTGATAGCTGATTAGGTTGATGTACTCTGAAATAATAGTATGAAGTACTTGAAACCTCTCAATTCCCTGTCTCAACTTTCCTGTATATAGAAACACTACACAAAAAATACTAGATGCAACATCTATAAAAAGCTTACCACATGGTTAGGAAATCAGTCTTACTTTAGTAGGATAATAAAATCTAATGAAATCCTTATGTTATTGAATGTTAAAGAGTAGGGAAAATATGCTTGACCATAAGTTCCATGATCCTTTAAATATCAAGAAGATTAAACCATCTTACTCTATAGTTTGAATTAATCTTAAGTCCACTTAGTCGTGTCTAAACAAAGATTCTACTTGATTGCTCTATTATTTAGGTTATGCTATAATGATGCTATAAGGTGTCCCCATAATTAATGATTTATAGTAAATTATAGCTTACCTAAAAGCTAACTAGTAATTAGTAAAGAGAGGAGCTAATTTTTGTAGTTCGAAGTACTTTAAATTTACAAACAAACATTGTTCAAAGAAGGTATGCTCCTTAAGTCAAACAAAAAGATCGAGGTTCCATTGACGTAAAGACAAACATTAACTACCCAATAAAGTTATTAAAAATATATGCTAAAAACAAGGATCCTCGCAAGGGGTAGACTACAAGACTAATTTATGATCTATTTGTTGCGAAACTCAGAACAATCCTTACGGTAAAATGCTAGGTGGTTAGTTAAAAATTGATTTCTACAGTATTCACAGACATAGGGGGCAAGATATGATCTTGGTCCTCAATTATCCCTCAATATAATTAAACAGAGTTTTCATGTAGAAAACCTTGAAAGTACAGACTTCTCCTCATTTAAGTTGCACCATACTAACTATCTACCATGCAATAGAATCAATACCTCTAAAGTATACCTATCCATAGTGAATGCCCCATTTTAGCGGAAGAAAATTTTGCTAGGGATAATGCTTGCCTAGTAGTGTAGATAGGGGTATCCTAATTAAAGAGAGGGGATGATAAATTCTTGTGAAAATTATAGGATGCTAACATTAATAATATTGTTGTAACAATCCAAAGGGGGTGTAAACAAAAATCCTAATTTATTGAAGCACTAAAGGACTTTCTTCAAATCAGTCCATATTTTATTAGGAAATTCCTTTTGTTAATGTTTTATACCTTCATCCAACCAAAGATCAATTAACTTCCCTGATTCCAGTTCTGCAAGGCATTCCAAATTTGTAGTTCCTACTTCATCTAGATTCCAGTATGTGTAAAACCAGTCTCCCTTTTTGGGTTTAAGTGTACGCAAGTGATATATCACAAAGAGAGTGTTTCTCCTAGCTATGTCTTCTATCTCTTGGGAGTCTTCTATATCCTTAGTGTCAGTGGTGGATGAGTGCAAAGAGGTAAGAGCCGCATCATAGTCTCTATAGACAGTATTCCTTTTAAGGTGATGTAGAGCTGATTTGAGGTTGCCCATGAATCTCTTTTTAAAAGTTTTGTTACAGAGGCTCCATAATACTTGTTCATTGATTTCCAATGAGGAAATGACTAAAAGAAAATGGGAGGTAATATTGGTAAGAGTTCTAGTTTTATCAGTAGAGTTGATAAAATCCTTTCCTAGGATACGAAAGATAGCTCTAATAATGAGGGGTTGCTTATCTCTAAGTGTCTTTTTGAACTATTTTGGCTTGATTTTTCCTTTGAAATCCAATTGGCCCCTGCTGTAGGTGAGTATAGTTGAATACTCCTTGTTATCCTATGCTATCGATTATGGAGACTCGAATTGGATATGGAACTATGGACCCAGGGTATTAATAGGGAGTGTTTAACCTAGTGGGTAACAAGGATTGATAAAATACCAAGTGTCTCTCATCACAACTATTAAACCTTCTGAGAGGGAGCGGAGGTATTACCTTAATAAAGGTTATATGGTGACCAGTGTAAAAAAGGATTGTTTCTATAAATATAAACTTGTTTGCCTACTCTTCCATCCCGGGATCAAATAAAATATGTTTTTAGATGAGAATCTTCCTAAAAGAAACTTATTGGTAGAAAACTGACCTCATTTTCCTAATCTTTAATAGAAGGAACACAAAAGAGTTGAGTGAATACCTTTTTACCAAATCGTTATATGTGAAGAACATACAAATCACAACCTGTTAGATTAGATATATAGATGACGGTAACCAGAGTATATATCTCATAAAAAATACTACTTTCCTGGAGACCATTGTGTTATAGTCACATTCAAACATAGTTATGTTAAAAATATAATGCAGGAATCAGTATATTTGTTTGCACGCATCCATAATTTAAAAGACCCTTACAACTAAGGTAAGTTGTTCATATGTGAAAATCTAAAGAAAATTTTAAGCTGTTTAATAAGTACCATAGACCAAGAAATCCTACTTACCTGAGTCTATTGGATCCTACAGGTACTAATCAAACTATTCATACACTGGGAAGCTAACTATAAAGATATGCAGAGAAAGGGATACACTGTCATCTGTAATATGATCAATGTGCAATACTGGGATTTCTTAGAGACATCTCATAGTTCACTGAGAACCATATCCATTCTCCTACTTGATCCATCTCTTTCGTATGAAGACTGACTCTCTGGGCCATGGGGTTCTTAAGGGTATCCAGGATGCATACACAAAGGGGCTTAAATTTGCTAGATGAGAGATAAGTAAAGATTATGCCTCTGAGATCTAATCTATTTATTGAAATAGAAAAAGCCATGGTTACTCCAGTTTTAAATATAAGATCATTTCACACTCATCAGAAGAAAAAAAAAACTTTAAACTATACCATAATACTATATATCCATGAATATATGAGTAAAGTACACAGAGACATATAGATAGTATACTATATCAACAAGGTATTATGTCAAGTCTAAAACTATAGTATCTAAGTTAGAAGTTCAAATGCTATCTATTTATAAAGATATACATCATCTTCCACTGGCTGATACTTAACGTCCACTATCAATTGTTTTCATCTTTCTGAACTGCATTGCACCTCCACATGGTTTCATTTTTAACCATCACCATGATACATTCCACTTCTTCAACATCCTTCCTGGAGTGTCGGGTACACTTAGAGATTTTTGGTGCCATGATGTGAAGGTTTGATGGCTTAACTTGGTCAAGGTTGCTTGGTATATTGAAGCCCTCCTTACACCAGTAATTGAGAAGCCATTCCATTTACACCTCCTCGAACAAGACCTCATGGAAAAGGTAGTCCAGATTTCTTAGCATCTCCGGTGAGTGGATATCAAACCTTCCTTCATCTTTGAATGTTATCATAGGTATACGCTGTGACTGGGGGATTTCATCCAACTTGTCTATCTCAATTTTCATTGTCACCTCTGGATATGGAATTGTAAGGTGATTGTCAACACACCTAACAATGTTCTCCAGTCCACCAAGATGGTCCGCAACAAAGATTTCCCTTGCCACCTATATTATCTCTTCCTTTTTTTTTCCTGCGAAGATTGATATAGCTATGAAGAGTCCTATGATGGATTCATTGGTTCTATATGTATGATCATTGTCAAAGTACTGGTCTCCCAACGCTCTCTCCACAACCCTTCTAGTTCAATTTGGTAGTGGAGTCAGAACCTGTTCCAGCGTTCTGGCATAATGGGACCTCTAAATGCCATCACTCTATTACCTTTGGTGTAAAATGTGAGTAGTCTCGATTCCATGGATGGCTAAACTCATGCCTTGGGGAAGTAATACTGGGACAAGGTTTGTGTCAATTGCGAGTGGTATATAAATCCAAGGGCTAGACCTTCAATTATTTCCATGAATAGTTTCCTATCCAGCTATGTATCATCATGAGCTTAGGTTGAGCAAACTTGCTAGCTAATGAGTGGTTTCTAAAATCTATTTATATAGAGAATTCCTATTGGTATAATGTGACAGTTTTGATTAATCATTATTTTCAGGTATGCAAGACATGAGTAGTTCTTCATCTTAAGTGTTTCTAATGAGCTAGTTTTTGTTATTCATAATAATATTAAATGATGGGGAATAGGCTTAGGCATATAGTAATGATGAATTTGATGTAGTGGCTTGCCACTATCCCAATAGCCTGAATGATCTACCTGGGGGCTAATAATGGGTTAAGTCAGTTAATGATCATACTATATAATATCATTAAGAGGATATGGGCTCAGTCCTAGTTGATAGTTAAGAAATCATACTATTTCCAATTAATCTATTTAAGATTGGGAGAGGCTAAGAGCTAATACTCATATTAATACTAGCATATGGCAGTACGGTTGTGTAACCAAAAGGGAGGATCAATAAAATCCTAAAGGAAAACCTAAAGAGAACTCAACCTATATCCAAGGGTCGAAAGTAGTGAGGAATGAAACAAAAATCATGATAAGAATTGACAATCCAAACTAACCTTTAAAAATTGATAATATTACTGATGCCAAGGGAGGAATCCTATACCAAGCAAACCTATAACTAAATAAGAAAGGAAAGAATACTAAATCAAATAAAAAGCATAAGAAATCAACTTATGAGTGATCGATGAATCAATTACAAAGATTTTGTTTAGCCTGTAAAGAATAGAAAGCTAATAAGCGAGGATAATGACTAAGATGGGGCAAAATGAGTACCTATAAAAGGAGTATGTCCCTTCCTGACTGCGAAGGGATCCCTAGCTAAAGAATTTGAAACTAACATGAGATGAATATGTAGACAAACTAATGGTTAGTAATTGTAATAACTATACATGCCTCTAAGTGGGGAAACTAAAAACTTAGTGCTCCTTAATGAAAGAAAGATATCTCTTATCATTTCATCATTGAGGGAAATCCTACAAAATCATTGTAGAGTAAAATATATTCTATAGAAATTAATCCTTAAAAGGTGATCATTGTAAAAATACAAGCCTCCTGGTTCTTTAATCATGGGATTCGCCTAATACTGAGGGTTTAAAGCCATTATCTAATAATTCCAAGGAAGAGTCATAGTAGTAAGTAATTAATGATTAGATTTAATATGATTCTTTTCCTACCAAAAATTAGACATCATTAAAAGACTACTCTATGTACGATGGGGTACCTATTATACACAAGAGTCTTCCTGTAGGGGCCAAAGCCTAGGGAAACATCAAAAGAGTAAATAAGGCTAAGTGGTAAGAGGGCTGAAAAGAAGAGACCTATATATAACTGAAATTAGGGAAATTATCCTAAACTACGATAAGAAAATTTGAAGAAAAGATGACTCCCTGTATTTATGAACAAAAAGACCAACTATGGCCGAGCAAAAAAAGATTATAATGCTCTATCCAATATACAAAGGATAGATACCTCTAGAGGATACCTATAGATAAATAGGACTGGTCTACCTAGTCTCCAAGGAATAAAAGTTTAAAGAGTCAAGGATTGACTATTTTGGACCATTTGATTATGATAAGGTCAAGCTCTAAAAAATAACGATAAAATTGCTAACCAGATATCTCTCTAATAAACTAGGTATAACTCATATTAGCCTTTCTAAATACATGTAAGAATGGCTGTGATAGTTAAGCCAAATTGGCCTATTACATTTAATAGGTATAAGGAACTGAGAATGTGGTGAGGCTAAGATTAAATACTTCTATGTATTCTAGCTAACTATGAGTATGTGCAAATCCAAGAAGTAGAGGGTGAGGGGAAAAGTAGTTATAACTCCATGATTCTAGAGTAAACACTATGGATATGGCCCTTTCTACTAAAACTTGTGTCTCTATTGACTCTACACCAACTATTACAGCCAATGTTAAACGATACAATTACTAATCTTAAAAATCTTCTAAAGAAATTCATACAAATTCTTAAGAAAACGCGCCAGTATACTCAAGAGAAACAACTCTAAAAAGGTTGGCTGCTCATACCTCTAGCAGAGTCATATTTCAGTAATATTTATGCTAGCCTACTAATGGGAATTCCAATTCTCATATAAACCAAGGTTCAAGCTATCTAGAAACTCCTATCTATAAGAAGGGCTTGTGACGAACCTAACTAGGAGTGTCTCTAAATAGGGGAAGAGAATGTAAAATATTAGAATCTATAATAAGGGCCAAGATTGACTTGTAGCAAAATATATTATATCTGTGGATGTTGTAAAGTCTTATCCATTTTGACTTGCATATCCTTAATCCAGAGATTGGCAAAGAGAAGTTAGAAATTGATGCAGGAGCATCCTGGGTGTAAGAGCAATCTTGCATCACCCAAAAATATTTCTATTTTTTTGTATTCAATAAGGGCTATTTTGTGCAGAGCTGCTATTTATGGAAAGTTACTATTTTTGGTAATTTTCGTATGTGCTCAGAATGATATGATTTCTTTCTTGGAGGTTCATTTTGGTCATATAAGTCTGCCAGTAAAGTTTCATTGCCAGATCAAGTGTATATTGGAAGATATTGAAGATTTTCGGTATTGGCAGCAGGGTACAGAAACTTCGAACTCAGTTTTGAAGGCTTTAGAGGCCCCGGATGAGGTCAAAAATTTGGGTGACGGGTGCTTGCGCGGGTCAAGCCTGTAGAGCGCTTCGTGGCATTTCTGAAATGGGGTTATAGTAGCCGAGCGGGTCAACTGGTGATGACTTATGGTCTTCGGAAGTTGGGCCACCTGAAATGGCGAAAAATAATTTTCTTCAAAATTTCTATTCGGGTTTCAAAGGTTATCTTGAGCCGACTATGATGTAATAAAATGTAAAATAAAATAATTCTAAGTTTGGTCGGCCTTATTGGCTAAAATTCTGGAACCTTCCCAGGCGGTGGATAATTGCCTATATAAGGAAGGCTGTATTATTGTCTTAGGCAGTTCAGAATAGTTCTGGGGTAGTAGATCTGGGTAATAGTTCGAGGCTTTGTCCTACAGAATATTGTAAGGGAATGCCCATGTGGCTTTGCATATTGTAATTCTGAAAGTTTGTAATTCCACATTTGTGGAGATAATAAGAAGCCAATTTTCTGTTCTTGCATATTGTTGTGGTTTCTCTGTTTCTGTTATGTGTTTGTGGTATTAAGGGGAGCACCCTTCATCAGAAATATATCTCAGTGAATCTGAAAATACAAATTTCTATTTAGCTAACATATATTCATACTTAGGAGAACAGACTAATTTTATTAATGTTAAATATCTAGTTACATCATACTATAGTTCTTAGAATAAGCTATTGTAAACCTTCAGATAAAGCCAAGGGTGTATAATAATATACTAGGTTTTGAGATTCATTTCTATATTATACAGTTAGATTAAAATATGATTATGTTATGAGGGGGGAGTAGACTGTCTAATTCTAGTAGACTAGTTCCTATACCGTTTCACCATTTGCACCCTAATAGTATCAAGGATTACACTAATGTCTTCGATTCTCGAATTGAGTATCCAATTAGGGGTCTTTCTAGTTCTAATAGCATTGACAACTATTTGAAAATCACCTTCAACTATTAATTTAGTAATACCGAGTTGTTTGCATAATTTAAGACCTTCTAAAGCTGCCTTACATTTTTCCATATTGTTAGTTGTAGGATTTATGGGTCGAGCATATTTAGAGACTATTTCTCCATTCCAATTGTGAATAACCCCACCAATACCTGCTATTCCAAGGTTGCCTCGAGAGGCTCCATCAAAATTTAATTTATACCATCCTTCTCAAGGAGGCATCCATTTACATGTACTTCTATCTGATTTTGATTTAGTTCCCCCTTTACCATATAGTGGAGGAATTGCCAATTTAGACCACATGAATCTGATATTGTTGTCCCAATGTTTAAAGGAATCTTCAAAACTAATCTTATCTCGAAGTTTACTATTAATTACTTCAACAATTGATGCTTCAATTTTGTTAACGATTGATTTCCATTCCAATTTTTTATTTTTAAAAATCCTTCTATTTCGTTCTTTCCAAATTTTCCATACAAGAATAGAAGTGGAGATTATCCATATATCTTGGTACAAACTATCTTTGTTAAGGGCCAGCCATGCTTTAAGGTGATCTACCAAATCACAAGGCATGGCCGAGTTCCAATTTAGGCAATATCGTAACCATTCCCAACAGTTTTGAGCATAGGTGCAATTTAAGAGAAAATGGTTGGCATCCTCTTCTTGGCATTCACATAGATGACATCTGGATGGACCTTCCAAGCCAAGCTTTCTAAGTCTATCTATAGTTAAAAAAAACATTTGCATAGCTGTCCACAAGAAAATTCCCGCCTTAGAAAGGTGTACCTTATTCCAGCAAAGATTTAGAGGGATATCTAGGGTATCCATGTTGTGTTTGAATAATATTATTATATCCTTCCTTCACAGTGTATTCTCCATTATTAGAACCAGCCCACTTAAGAATATTTGGCCTATTTTTAATAGTAATTTCTCTGTCTTTGAGAATAACAATGAGTTTTTTTTTTTCTTTATCATTTATTGGAATATTATTAACTGATTTCCATACTGATTCCTCATCATTAGTGACATAATTCTCTAAATATATTCCTTTAATGTTTTTGCACTCTTCAATAAAATTTAGCCAAAAACCTATCTTATTGAGGGGCATAAAGCCACCCCATGAATCTTCCCAAAACATGGCCTCATCCCCTTTGCCTATATCCCACGTGAGTAAATTATTAATGACTTCTATAGATTCTTTGATAAAATTCCAAATATGAGAGCCTTTAGCAAGGTTTTGCGATCTGAATATATTGATGGGATCTTCTTCTAGGATATATTTGTGCAATAAGATTGTAGCCCATTTACTATTTGATTCCTTATATAATCTCCAGATGAGCTTGGCTCGGACCAATGCTTTATTCTGCCATTGAGGATTTTTAATACCCAATCCACCATGTGATGTTGGTTTACATAGGTTCTCCCATCTTATGAGGGCTAACCATTTTTCTTCTGCCATACCTTGCCAGTAAAAATCCCTTAGGAGTTTGTTGAGACTAGCTTTGATGTTAACTGGAAGAGGGAGTATTGACATTTGGTAGGTGGGGATAGAAGTCGGTATGGATTTAATCATTGTGGCTCTATCAGTTTTAGTAAGCCACTTTCCTTTCCAAGTACCTTTTTTAGTTTGAATTTTGGAAAGCACTTTCTGCCATAGCATAGAGCTATGTAGCCTTTGTCAAGGGGAATACCTAGATATTTACAAGGAAACTTGCCAATTTTATAACCTAGAGTTTTGCAAATTTCCCGTTCTTTATTTGCTGGAGTATTGACGAAAAAATTTTCAGATTTAGTAGGATTCACTTGCTGCCTTGACGCTTTCATATATATGTCAAAAACATCTTTGAAAGCCTTAGCTTCTTTACAATTGGAGGCTCCAGGGAGAATAGTGTCATTAGCAAATTGCTAGTGAATTATATTTGGTACGTGTTGTGAGACTTTGACTCCTGAGATTTTGTCATTGAGGTGAGCCTTAGTTATGGTTCTACCTAGAGCTTCAGCCATGATAACATAGAGGAAAGGAGAAAGTGGGTCTCCTTGTCTAATACCATGAGAGATTTCAAAAAAACCTTCGGGGGTACCATTGATGAGTAATGAGATTTTGGGTGTTGAAATATAGTTGAAAATCAAGTTAATCCATTGTTTGGAAAAACCAAATGCTTCCAAACATTTACATAGGAACCTCCAGTCTACTTTGTCATAAGCTTTTTGAATGTCAATTTTAATAAGCATACATGGTTCTTTATTGTATTGCATTGTATGTATTATTTCTTGGGCTATAATAATCCCATCTAGGATTGATTAATTAGGGACAAAACTAGTTTGTTCTTTTGAAATAATATTAGGAAGGAGTGTTTTAAGTCTATTTGCTAGACATTTGGAAAGGATCGTATAAATGGTATTACGAAGGGAAATTGGATGAAAATATCCTGGCTCCATAAAATCATTTTTCTTAGGGATAAGTGTGAAAAATGTATTATTGATTTTAGTTAATAGTGTACCAAAGTTCCTGGTAGCCTCCACTGCTTGCCAAATATCTTCTCCTAAAAAATGCCAATATTTTTGAAAAAAACCTGCCTGAAAACCATCTGGTCCTGGGGCTTTTTCTGGGTGAAGCTGGAATAAGGCTTTTTTAACTTCTTCCAGGGTAAATTTACTATTAATCCATTTATTATCTACCTCTGTAACTAATTTTGGAATAGCCTTCAGCATTTTAGTTTGGGCTTTGAGGTCAGCGGCCTCCTAATTGTTAATAAGAGAATGATAGAAATGAATGAATTGTTCAGAAATAAGTTTGGGGTCCTCTAGGATTTGTCCATTTTCATCATTATTTTTTGAAATTCTATTTATATTCCTTTTGTTATTAGTACTGTTGTGAAATTTTTTTGTATTACAGTCTCCTTCTTTCAACCATGTCTCTCTGGACTTTTATTTCCAGAATATTTCTTCTTTTAATAAAATCTCATTATTTTTAGTAAATAGTTCTTTTTCTTTCAAGTATCTTATTTCATTCATCCCTTGTTCTATGAATAAATTATTGAGACATTCTAACTCTTGCTCAGTTTGATTTTTTGTTCAAAAATATTATTAAAATTGTTTTTTTTCCAATCTAGGATCTTATGCTTTAATATCTTAAGTTTAGCTACTAGACAGTACATCTTAGATCCAAACAATATTATTTTCTTCCACCACTGTTCTATTAGGTGCATAAATTCCTCATCTTGGAACCACATGAATTCAAACTTGAAGGGGTTTCTAGATGGTTTACAGTTTTCCGTAATAGAGAGCCTTACTGGGTAATGGTCTGACCCCGCATTTGGAAGAATTTCTGCATTTAAAAGATGATTAAAATTTTTAGTAACTCTGCTAATCATAAATGTATCCATTCTTTTTGTGATGTGGCTGAAGCCCGATCTTCTATTGTTCCAAGTATATACTACATTGCTGGTATTAATATTGATTAATTTATTGTCCCTGACCCATTGTCTAAAAAATTTTTGTGACTGCGAGATATATTGAGAACCCCAAAAAATTTCTTTAATATCTAATATGGCATTAAATTCCCCTCCTAATATGTGTATGTCTTCAGCATTAGATGCAATTTGGTTTTGTATTCCCTGCCATACTTTCCTTTTTTCTTCATTCTGAACAGGTCCATATATATTAATAAATTTAAATTTTAGATTTGTCTTTAGACTATTAACATCTAGTACCATCCAATTATTATCTTTAGCTAATACATCAATCATTATTTTATGAGGGTCCCATAAGGTAGCCAGACCCCCATAAGCTCCTATGGATGGGATGATTTATGTTTTCCATATGCCCAATTTAAGACTAAACCTTAAACTTTCCTCCTTATTTAATTTGGTTTCCTGTAATAATATAATTTTTGATTCAAATGTATTAAGGTATCTTTTAATTAATCTTTGTTTGTTAGGGGCATTTAGACCCCTAACATTCCAAGTTGTTAGTTTCATTGTCCTTGGGGAAGGCTCTTCCCCTTCCCAGCATTTAGGATATCAGATAATTTTTGCTAATTGTCTGCATTACCAGCTAAAGTTCTCAGTTCATTGATGGATTTCCTACCTCTCTTCTTCTTGATCTTAAGGATATTTGGATATGAAATGCCTTCCCTATTCATAGAAATACCTAACTATCTGTCCTTATTAGTTATCCCATTCAAACAGCTGAAATATTCTTTTTCCACCTCTGCTAAATCATTGCTTCTAGGAAAAAACTCTATAATAATATTCTGCTCACATTCTTCCTACCCTTTCTCTAAATCAATGAGGGAATCCTCTCGATCTATAATATCTTTTCCATAATCTTGTAGGATATTGTTTGAATTGGTTCCTAGTGCTTCCTTGAGTGCTTTGAGTTCTATAGGCACTGATATTATTGAAGCGGGGTTAATCTGAGGTACAATATCCCGATGATCCAGAATTATATCTTATGTTCTATCTACCTTCCCATACTTATTTAGCATTATGCTCTTGATTAAGAGTTCTCTTTGTAGGGCTAATTCTGCACTATCACAAATCTCATCTATAAGTGTATCCATCAGATCATTTGTAACTTTTTCACCTAAATATTTTGAAATTATATTAACCTCATGAATACATCTCTCTACTTCAATTTCTTTATCAGGTGTCATATCATCTGCATGATTACTTATATTTTCCATAAACTTATTTTCTATTGTAGAGAGTATATCAAGACCTGAAGGACTTTTATGTTCTTCAACTTCTGCATCATTCGGAGTAGATTTCATAGGATTGCTTATACTTACTGAATTTTCTAGCCCTTTGTTTTCATAACTTGAGCCCATAATAGGAACTCGCCTAATTACTCCAGAGGTGGGAATACAATCAAAAAAAATTTCATGGCTATGTTTTGCATTCTTAATCTTACTATGTTCTTCCTTTCCAAGTCTAGGGACCAAAGGTGTGGTCTGAGGGTTATTATGTTTGGGAGGTGTTGATGCATTCCCTATAGTCTTATGAGGCATATTGTAGATAGAAAATCCTCCCTTATGTTCAAGAAAATCTACCTTAATATCCATATTCTTTAGTTTATGGCTAGGAGCTGCTATAGAACTGATAGGGCAAACAGGGGAATCTTCCATCTCCTCAATGTAGTCATCAAGAATAGTAGGGTTAATGACCACTATGCTTGATTTAAAGAATAATCTTATAGGCAGGATTATCTTTTTATGTAGATTCATTTTAACTATAATTATTTTTTCTTCTTGATTATACTCATTTTGAACAATTCCTATGAACTTACCAATACTATTGCCTATTTTTCTGAGGGTTTCCTGCCATGTGCATTCCAAGGGAAGGTTTTTAAGGAGGATAGCTTTGTCTACCAAAAAGCTAGTCATTTTTTCAGGATTAAAGAGGGGAATCCAATCAAAGATAGTAAAAGATATATGTCTGAATTTAGGGAACCCTTCTAATAGAACCTTCTTCTTCATTTCTTTATTACTAAAATTTAAATAAATAAAAAATTCGGAAAGGATTGATACCGCTACCTTTTTGTGCCATTGGGTTTTCAGCCGGTTTGCTATATCCCAGACTGAGGCTCTGACTCCATTCCATCTACAGATAATTTTGAAACTTGCACACATGTTTTGGATATTTTCTATGAAACCATCTTTAAGATCTAGGTTAGTGAATTCCTCTTCAGAAAATGAGATGTTTGGGTTATCAGGGATATTGTTTAGTCTCTTGGTATCTTCTTCTATACAATAATTTAATCTAAAACTATCAGATCTCCTATGAGGGGGAGAGTAAACTGAGTTATTCTTAACTAATGTATGTTGATGTCAATTATTGGTTTTATCTCTACTACTTATAGCTAGGGGTATTGTAGGAGGATCTAAAGAAACTTCAAATTTAGAATCAGATTGTCATTTTTTAGTCATACCTTTAGTGACACGATGCAAAAGCATGTAGGGTTTCACAGTCTGCACATTCTGGGAAATGTTGAAGGGGCTAAACAAATTTTTTTGCATAACTATAGGGTTGAAAAAATTTCCTTTAGAAGTAGATCTCAAAGGGCATCTATGGGGCAGAGAGTATAATAATGCTCCTTCTGTGCTGAGCTTATCAAACTTATTATTGAGAGACAGATCAAAAGACGCTTGATGTTTGGGAAAGAATTGTGTATTGTGTTTCTTATCATGTTTCTTAGCCCTCCTGGCATTTTGTCTGTGAGCGGGCAGCCACATATTGTTTTGGACAGGATTCAACAGCTCCCATGATGGTGCCCTAGAGATGGTTCTAGGGGAAGACTGCTTGATAGTCCTATCATTGCCGAGTACTGAGTTCGATGTGAGCTTTGAGCACTGCACATACTTGGTTTTACCAAATAAAAGCAACTGTGCATCCAAGGACATCATGGAAAAAAAAAATTCTCTTGCGTGGAAGGGCTTTGACATTTTCACTAAAGCAGAGTAGAGCAATCCAATTTCAAATAATCTAATATAAAAATTTACTAATATTCTTTCATTTCTATTAACTTTAAATGTTATTTGTTGTAAAAAATATTTTACTTGTGAATTCTATAAATAGATTATACAAATATCAATTAAGAGATACTTTTCTTTCAGATTTTTAATTAAATATGTATTTTAGATAGGAAATTTTTATTTTTACTTGTTTCAAAAAAAAATAAATTATTTTAATGGCATCTATTTTTTCTTTTTTTAATTTAATATTTTAAAATTTTGATGAATTATATTATTGTATCCACTAGTTTGATTAGACACAATAAATAAATAAAATATATAAAAATTATAATCTTTATTTCCAATCTCAATTTTTTTATTTTTTGAACCCTAGCCAATAGAATAATTATGGGAAAACCCCATGACCTATCTGAAACTCTCTATAACAAATTTAAAAGCACCATTGACATTTTCACATATAAAACTACATAAATACATATTCACATATAAATTCTAAACTAAATTCTTATATAACAAGTAAAAAGTAAAATCAAACTTATATTAATAGTACAATAATTATTTATTTTACTTTTTTATAATCATTTAATCTGTTCTAAATTAACGTAGAAGAATATAACAACATATATAACCTTCTCAATAATCCAAAAAGCAAACATGTTAATCTAAATAGGTGCTAAGCTCCAATTATGTTTACTCTTTAGTAGCTTGGATTCTAAATATGTAGAATTTGTAGGTTTTAATTAGACTTGTGGAACTTAATTGAAACAAATGATGCTATATTAGAACATTTGTTCACAAGTATTGACAATTTTTAAAGTGATTAAATAAATTGAAAAATAATGAAAATTGAAATATACCATTTAGAATATGGAAAATATACTATGACAAAATAATTTAGTTGTAACGACTACAAGAGAGCTTCCTTTATGTCTAAATTTCATAATCAATCAATATATGAATGAATGATTGATTATGATGGGAATTCATAATCAATGTAAATGTCGCATGTGGGCCCTGGGTATGGAGAAAGTTGTACTAGTTTATTGTAAAGGAGAACAATTACTTGCTCTCATTAACCCAATAGGCAGAAATAGGTAAGGTTGTTACTTTTCTTAGTTCAAATATATTGATATTTTCCTTCATAGACAACCTCTGGAAACTATACTTGAATAGGTATTCTGAAACTCATTAGTGCTTGACAGTTTGTGGGACGATGCATGTAGAAATAGCCATTTGAGTTTGACGGATAACCTAGAATCATGGAAATTTTTCATCTAAAAACAATCTTCCTTGAAATACACATCCAACTCTTTTCATATTATACTTTGATTTTTGGAGATCATAGTTTTGTTATTATACATCTATAACTAAAGGATTATTCCCTCAATGGTGATATATAGGTATCTATATTCAAATTAATATCTCTCAATATTTTTTCTTATATGTTATAGTCATTTAAATTTGACTATGCATTTTGGTCTCGCCATACTTATCATTTTTCATTTATCCATTTCATTAATTAATTTAGAAAGGAATACACTCTAAACCTAATAAAAGATAAATCAGAGCAAGTAAAGAAAAATTCTAGAGTTCTTTTGGTGATTGGGAAATAACTTTTGAAGTCACCACTCCAATGGCTCCTATTCCTATTGTGAAGAGTGATGCCGCGATCCAATTCTAACAAGTTTCATAAGCCTAACAATTACATCAAGAACAAAAAATCATCTAATTTAGTAGATGAACAAGTGGCAACAACAACTAAAAGTGTGGCTCATTTGTCCTCTATTTTTAGACTTTCTTGTACTTTTACTCTTTAATGAATTGTTTCATAAAGTGATGAAGAAGTTAATTAATGAAAACATTATTAAACTTCCTCCTATTACACTAGTTAAACCAAAAAAACCTTTTCCTTGATCCTTTGATTCTAAATATTTTTGTCAATACCACCATCGAAATGGTCATGATACTAAAAATGGTTTTCTTTGAAGAACACAATACAAAATTTTATTGATTCTGATGCTATATCTTATGATGCTTATATAAACCATGGAAATAAATTAGTTGCACATTCTAATAAGAATTTGCAAATATACACTAATCCTTTTCCATCTAATTCAAACAACACCATTGTGCAACCTTTTGGTTCTACAAACATTATTTATGATGATAAAGTTTATGAGGAAAATAATGTTGTTAACCATGTTGAGTGTGTCCAAGGAAAACATAAACCTAAACCTAAAACTCAACCTCACTCAAGGATTGCATTACCTATTATCCTATTGAAACAATTACGACACCTGATGTTCCTCTTTATATTATTGCTAGGGTTGATGGCATTATTTCCCATGGTACCCTTGTTGATTCTACTTGCACGGTCAATCTAATAAATGAAGAGTGTCCTTTTAGTATAGAATTTCATAAGGATTCCTATGATAAATCTAATGTTTTGATTCAAACTTGCAATGGTTTTTTCTATCCTTCCCATGGTTCCATTTCTTTTCTTATCGAAGTTGGTGGTAAAACTTTGGATACTACTTTCATTGTCGTTCTTGCATCTGATAAATTTCAAGTCAAAATTGGTCTTCCTTGGCTTACATCCATGGAAATCATGGCTTCTCCTATTAATGAATGTCTTAAACTTCCCTATAATGGAGAGGTCATGATTGTTAACCATAGTACTTTTTAGCCTTATGTACCTCATGACTCTGTTAACCTTGATGTCTTTTGGTATTATATGCAACAACTAACTAGAATCCATCCAGGTTATCTTTTACAATCCTACCAAGCCTTCAAGATTAAAAATATTTGTGAATTAAGATAACCTAAGGATGATCCTAGTCATGGCCTTCTTCATACACCTTGTCTACCACATTCAATTTTTTACACATATCCACCTTCTATTATCCTTCAACCTAGTCTATTTCCTTCAGTTATTCCTTGTATCATGCTTTCTTCTGTAATTTGTTGCATCCTTATGTAGGGTAGGACAATAATACCCTATATTTGGAATCTTAATGGTCATCCTTTTGGCTACAAAATGTCACCATGGGGATCATCATGGCATGCATGCATAATGTCATATGTCTTATCCTCCCTTACACATAATTTCATCACTTGATTTGGTCTTAGTATAAAACAAGCTTCATTCTATCCATGACAAATTAAAGCTCTTTTCAACTACTAACCTCTTCTCCCTTACTGAAAAATGAGAAGGAAATCCTATTGGAAACTACATAATTGGCTATATTAGCATACCAAGGTGTGTGAATTCTTATGGAGAGAAAATTACCATCTAGAAATAAAAAATCAATGACTTGTGGATCCTCTTTGGTTTTCAATCTAGATATAAAATATTCTACTACATTTTCTAGACCTTGTTTATCAATAATGGTAATATCAAATTCCTACATCAATAACAACCATCTTGCTAATATTTAATGGTTGCATGATCTATATGAATAAAGATTTGATAACTAGTGATTTAATGCCTAAATTTATTTAGTGCATATATGATTAATTACATCTATTTTTGTGATAGTATAGTTGAATTCGAGTTCTTGCAGGATTTTGGTAATAAAGTAAATAGAAATAGAAGTCTCCATAGTTTATTCTTTCTGCCCCAACACAACTCTAATAGAATAATCTAATGCATCAATACATATATGGAAGGGAAGTGCCTAGTTGGGTCTTTTAATAATAGGTACTTGAATCAATGTTTTCTTCAAGTCAGAGAAGGTTTTTTCACACTGTGGTATCGATTGGAAATCAACATATTTTATCAATAGATAATATAATAGTTTTTCCATGTTTTTGTAATCTTTTATAAATCTCCTATAATATCATGGATGTCCCAAGAAACTTCTTACATCTTTCTATTTAACAAGAGTAGAAAAATTAAAAAATGGGATAGGAAGAAGGAAAATTTGGAGGAAGAGCATAATGAAAAGGAGGAAGAAATGGATTCGGTTGAAGAAGTGGGAAACCCCATTTTGGATTATGTCATTATGCAAGAACGAGACAAGGAGGATACCCCCAAACCTATGCAGGACCTTTCTGGTCATTTGTCGATTGATCTCACTATCAGTGAGGAAAAAACCCTTCCTCCTCAGTCCCCTAACACTAACACTAAAAATCAAGCCCCCGTGACTGAAGACAGAAATGAGCAAGGCAGTAACCAGTCACCCATAAGGATTGAAGAGACTGAAGAAGCCTCAGGGGGAGAGTATAATAGTAAGGACATTGGGAGGGGTAAAAAGGTCTAGAGAAATTTCAACATCAACACCGTGCACATGGGAATAATAAGGGAAGTCATCTTTCCTTAAATTTTGGAGGACAAAGAAGGAAAATTCCATAAGGAAGAATTGATAGACCCTACACTGGTTGTGCTCAGTGATAAAGCTAGGGAGATGGACATGGATTTTCTTAACAACACTAAAAATAATATGCTGGACCATTTTTTATCTTTCAAATGGCTCTACCACGAGATCAAGGACATCAAGGGAAGAATTTAGGGCTTGGATAACATGGAAAAGATCACAAAGATTAAGCCAAGTCTAGAAACTAGGGTCACGAACATGGAATCCAAAATGATAAGTCTGGAAAAAACCCTCAAGGGAGTGGCAGAGAAAAACTTTAATATCCTTAAAACATCCAACAAGAACCTTAAGCTACTGATTAAAAAGATGGAAGAAAAAATGGATCCCAATTCCGAGCAAAGGACTATGAAGGAGGACAAGGAGCTAACTGAAGGGCCAGGTAAAAGAACTAGGGCTCAAACCAGGAAGAGCACGGAGAAGATAGACCCACAAGGTTCCCAAGTGTAGAATGTCAAAGACACGATTCAACTGATGGAGGCCTTAGAAAACAATGTGGCTATCATGCTCAGAAGCTTGGCATAATTGGTTTTGGTGCTCTGTCCTTTGCGTCTGCTTTACTTTCTTTTTTTTTCTTGTTTGGCCCTTTGGTGGCCTGTCCTAGTTACTCTATTTTATTTTCCTTGCTTGGTAGTCTTGACTTTCTTTAAACTTTAAACTACTGTCGGTTTCAGGATCCCTATAAACCTATTTTACTTAATCAAAAACAAGAATAGAAAGATTGAGAATTACCTCAATCTTAGATGGGCCAACTTGAATAACTACTTGGATATGGATTTTCTCAACAATACTATAAATAGTATGCTGGATTAGTTTTGATCTTTCAAATGGCTCTACCACGAGATCAAGGACATCAAGGAAAAAATTTAGGGCTTGAACAAAAAGAATAAGACCACAAAGATTAAGCCAAGTCTAGAAACCAAGGTCATGAACATGGAAGCCAAAATGATAAGTCTGGAAAAAACCCTCAAGGGAGTGGCAGAGAAAATTTTTAACATCCTTAAAATGTCCAATAAGAACCTTAAGCTACTGATTAAAAAGATGGAAGAAAAAATGGACCCCAAGACCAAGTAGAGGACTATGAAGGAGGACAAGGAGCTGACTTAAGGACCAGGTAAAAGAACCGGGGCTAGAATCAGGAAGAATAGGGAGAAAATTGATCCACAAGGTTCCCAAGTATAGAACATTAAAGACACTGTTCAACTGATGGAGACCCTTGAAAGAAATGTGGTTGTCATGCTCAGGAGCTTGGCATAACTGGTCATGGTGCTCTTTCTTTTGGCTATTCTTTATTTGATATATTTTTTCTTGCTCGGCCCTGTGGTGGGCTGTCCTAGCTACTTTGATCTTTTTTTATTTTCTCAATTCTCTTCAGTTTCTTTAGACTTTAAACTGTTGTGGGTTTCAGGGTCACTGTAAAACCTATTTTACTTAATCAAAAACTTGAATAACTACTTGTGGAATGTGATGGCCAAGAACTATTCCTTACTACATCATCATGAAACACTTTTTGCTATTTAGGCATATATTATGATCTTCACACCTCTATAAGTCTCTCTCCAAGTTTTTTAATGCTTCTATAAAAGTGCTACTATAAGAAGTAAAATCATCCATATATATCTCCATGTAGTCATGTGAGATGCCTAAGAATATAATTATAACTACTCTTTGAAAAGAAGATGGAACATTGCACAATTCAAATAGGAATATAGAGTAGGAAGATGTACCCCAAGCACAGGTAAATTTTGTCTTCTCTTGGTCCTCAAGTATAATCCTTATTTGATTGTATCCACTAAACACATCTAAGAATGAAAAGTAGTGCTTCCATGTTGGATAATCTAGCACCTGGTCTATGAAAGGGAGTGGAAAATGATCTCTCTTAGTTGTAGCATTATGCTCTCTATAATCTAGAAATACACTTCACTATCCTCCCTTTTCAAGAACTATTATAAGAGGTGATACCCATTTTCTATCAAATATTGGGTTATTGAATCCTACATCTAATAAATTTTGCAATTCTCCCTTCACTATCTCTCCTAATGTAGGGTTAATCCTCATCTATGGATTCCTTAGTAGTTTACAATCCTCTCTAATATATATTCTATGGGTACACAACTTAGGATTTAGACCCTTCATGTCATGGTAATCTCATAAAAATACTTTCTAATGAGACTTAAGAAATTCTATTAAAGACATATACTTCTCCTTAGTGAGTTTATTGTTCACATTCATACATTTATCTAGTGAAACTTTCACTTGTTTAGTTAGTTCAACCATGGAGTCCTTACTGAAGTATGACATTTGTGCTTCATGTGGAAATATTATATGAAGCATGTGTTTGGCTAGATGAAAATTGGATGAATATGAAGCATGAAAGATGGTCTATAATGGACATGCAAGATATAGTAAAAAACCCATTGGTGTCTCATCTACGCCATGGTAATTATGATTGATATTGGGGAATACTTCATCCTCCTCTTAGAGAAAAAGGAAAGGATCCTTATCTATCATCATAACTTATGTGACTAAATTAGCTCCATCTATTTCATCCCCTATATTTGGCCACACTAGTTATTCTAGATCAAGTTGTGGTTGTTTTGGCAAATAAAGAGAAATATTTTTAGTAGTCGTGCCATTAAAAATTCTAATGTCCCTTAGCCTATAACCAATATAGGCATCTATTGTAGCTAGCCAAGGTTTACCCAAAATGATAGGATATACTTCTAGAATTTCTTTAGGAGGAAGAATAATAAAGTCATCTCGGTATTCCCAAGAATTGAAAGCTACAACAAGGTCTTCAACCATACCATCCGGTCTAATAGTATAACTATCTGCTAGTTTTAGGAAAGCATGAGTATGTCTTAAATTACCAATATTAAGATGTTGTATGATATCTTTTGTCATCAAATTGATAGTGGCACCTAGATATAATAGGGCATTTTGGACTTGAAATCTATTAGTAACAAACCTAACCACAAGACTACCGAGGTTAGAATACTTAGGGATAGTCACCTTTCCAAGCACTATATCTACTAGCTAACCTACTACATACACTATTTTTGGATCCCTTTTGTTCCTTAAAAGTTTCTTTAAATAGGCTTCCTTGATGGATTTTCTATAAATTGGGATATCCTTTATAGCTTGGAACAAAGGTATCTTAACAAAAATATGCTTAAACTAGTCTATCAAATCCAATGTTGACTCTCTTCTCTTCTTGCTCATTTCTACCTCTAACCTTTTAGGAAATGGAGGTACTACATCATATTTTTGGTGCAGATATGATTCTTATGTCTTACTTGGTTGAATAGGTGGAATAGGATCACTATCTTTCTCTATCTCTTCTAGAGGTAATTTAGTTATCACTGCGGAAGAAGGTGTTGGTAGTGTTTTACTACCTAATCTAAGATGTATATCAGGTATTCTCAAAAGAAATGCATGATATTAATTTAGGTTAGAATATTAAATAGGCTACTATTTTATATTTCTATGAGGATTAATGATAGGTTGTGCTATTAATTGAGTAGGTCAAGGTGAGATAGAATTTTGGTTAGGAGGAGGAATTAGTGATTGTTTCTGAGTTGGAGCTATAGGTAGTTAGTTGCCTTCTTTGGCCATTAATATCCTCCCCTCTATTGGGATGTCAACTACTAGTTCACTTGAGATGGTTTCCAACCTCTCCAAGGTTGATAAAAATTCCCTTAGGGTTTCTACCATGGATAATTTTAGCAATCAAGCCATATTTTCTCAAGATTATTCTAGGATTGAGGTGGATAGCCTCTCAATTTTGAAGGATACTAGGGTTTTCATTGATTATTTGGAGCATATGAATTTGAATAGGGACCACTAAAAGATAATGGATCTAATGACATACCTTGTCTTGGATCCCATAGCCTTCTTTATGCAATGTAGAATTTTTTTTCATAATCTCCTTCAACTAGCTTGAACTCTGGTGAAATGTTTTCTTACTATCAATAAAATGGCCACCATTTTGTATTTCCATTCATTCTTCTTCTATCTAGGTTGACAAAAATATTCTTCCAACATCGCATCTTCCTCCTCATGTTTCTTCTTTTCCTAGAGTGTATGAGTAGTCTTATTTTTTATGATGTGTTTCTTGAAGTTTGATATAAAATGTGTGATATCCATCCTTGAGAATTCGTTAGTGGTTGATTTACCCATACTAGAATGGTAACCTCTTCCTTTCTTAAAATTTACTCTAGAGTAATTATGGAAAATATGCTTAATATCATCCCAAGGATTTTGAGTGATATCTACACCTCCCATGAAATCCAAGGATTCTATACCACTTTCATTGATTCTGTTGGTAGTACCCTTTGATCTTCAACTTATAGATTTATACTTTCATCGATAATTTTAATATAACTTTGACTCTATCACCACTCCAAAGTCTACAAGGAAGAGGGCAAATTGAAAAGGATCAACAATGAGATCCTCCTACACTTTGAGCCTATATTCTCAGGCGGGTGTACCCTTGATTCACTTCTTCAAAGGAATCCAAAATATTATACAATTATACCCCTTACTAACTGATTGAAATATTTTATCATTTAAATGTGTGTGTGATTGATGATGTTCAACCTCTAGAGAATGGACCAGTGCCTTAACCAAGGGCAAAGAGTCCCCTAATAACATATATCAAGTGAACCCTAACTTAAACACACTTGAATTCAGGATAAGTGCTTTGCCTATTATCCTTCTCACTCATGTATCAGGACATCAAATCCTTATCTAGCCATGAACTCACTGAAACTACCTGAAAGACTTTAATCCTAACTTTGTTAGGAACTCAAAGATAATTTCAAAATACTCTTTGTTTACCATATGATAACCCACTTTGTGAAATTAACATATATGAGCTCAAGAACAAAATAAGAAGACATACACAAACATCAGATTGGAATTTGAATGTATTCTCATTAAAATTTGTAGGATTAATACATTATCAAACAACAAAATGTAAGGAGACAAACCCTAAATCCAAGCTCTCCCTATTCAGTAAATTAACATCAATAATCAGGGACCAAAAAGAAAGTTTTTGGAACCCTCACTAAGTCAAAAATGCTACAATATATACCCCCTAGTCATCTTGGAAACCCAAAATAGGTTGCAACAAGCTACAAATGACTAGGGTTAGGGTTTTACCCACTAAACCAATTGAAATAGTCAAGAATTTATTATAGGGGATGAAAACCAGTCGGGCATGCTTGAGAAAGATTTTCACTTATGATAGATCTCTGAGAAAGTACTGCAAATCATGGAAATCTATGTCAATCAGTCCTCTTAACTGCTAGCAACATACCTTGAGCAACAAAACCATACTTCTCCTAGTACAAAAAAATCATGCCACTAACCATAGAAACCCTCGAATCAGTCGACAACAACCGGTGCCACCAAACCAATCGAAATCAGCTCCAAAAACCATAAATTTTGGTACTTCCTGCCACTGGAAACCCTCTCAAAATTTGAATTTGAATTTCAACAGTTAGTTTCAAAGCGCCTGTAGCAAATTGACAGTCTATATTTAAAATTTGATCAACTTTAAATCACGGCCGTCAGATCTCTCCTTTTATTTCACGGGTTTATGACTTAACCTTTAAATATGACTTCAGTCACATTTAGCAAACTAGTGACTAAAGGGAATCGGCCATTCAGAGAATAGTTTATACTACCGTAAGATAGTTTAGCAATTAAATGAACACAATGTTCACCAAATCACCATCTTCTTAAAACTCCTCTATTCTATTCAATGAACAAGAGAAACCCCTTGAAATTTATCAGAATGTTAAACACCCTGTCTAAACCGCCAAAAAGACTGAGAAAATTTACTGGGCCCGCATCAAGAAAATTGACAATTGTATCATCTTTGCATAGACCTCCAAGATTCCTCTAGATCATAAGATAACTATCAGATGAAGAATCTTACCCTACTCTGACAACCCTATGACAAGATATGAAATCAATAGTTAGCGCATCTTCGCATGTGTCAGAGAAAACCCATCAGATTATACACCGATCGTCGATGCTCTGAAAGTATCAGAACTCATTGAACCTTGAAAAACCTGGCCCCACTAACAACATGTCCAGTCACACAACATGGACCAATCGGATAATGGAAAATCAACACACTTGACATGTGGACCCGCTGCACTTTATCCCCTCTGAAAAAGGTAGAATCGATGGATGTCACATGATCTTAAACCTCTGACACATCCCATAAGATCATATGCCCGTCATTGATTTTCTGACAATGTCAGGACCCACTAAAACACTTAGAAACTAGGTCCAATTGACAACTACCAACATATTAATACATGGACCAATTATATACTGCCATTTGTGCATACATGTCGACGGACCCATCTATTTGAAATGTTGTGTCATAAAGTAAGATCAACGATCATCATAAGATCACAAGCCTCTAACAAAACCCTTGCAAACTTATGATGATCATCAGATTAAGATGGTGTCAGAGAGCCAGGCCGAGGGAAATATTAAGTGCTAAGGACTTTAGGAAATATTTAATTTTCTGGTCACTTAGACTTAGGAAATATTAAAGGCTGTCGGGGCTATAGAATCTTAGGACAAATAAAAGGAAAACCACCATGGGTTGACCAAAAATATAAAGCACATGCAAATTAGGACCTTTAAGTGACCCAAAAAGGTAACTTTAAATTAGAACAGGGCCTGGGCTTTTCTTACCAATGGCTACTTTTTCAAAATTTGAACTAAGGGTTTATGCCAGAGACCTAAAAACAACTGCAAAGACCAGAAGAAAAGGTCTAGAGCCATGAAATTTTTTCAAGGTGCTAACAGTGGCTTTGTCTAGGGATGTATGCCTCCTGCAGGCATAGCAAGGATCTAGAATCATTGGTTAAAGTAGACCATCCCACTGGAAAACTGACAGAAAAGAGCAACAGGACCAAAACTCTATAGACCAGGACAAAACAAGACAAAGAACAAGAAAATTTACAAAAATTACAAGGCTATACATATATACACAACCTAACTACTGCTCATGGAAGATAGAATACTTCAAAAGAAGTATTTTTTCAAGAATTGTCCATGAATAGGCAATTCTTGAACATTACCATTTAGTTCCTTTACAACATAAGAATCCTGGCCCCATTTTTCATGAATTTAATATGGCCCTAGCCAGATGGGATCAAACTTTCCATGCTTTCCCTTATCCTCCAGTCTAGCATTCCAAATTAATACTAGGTCATCAAGCTCAAACTTCCTCTCCATAGCCTTCCTATCATATAGGTTCTTGATTTGCAATTAAAACTTGACATTCCTTACAACTAACTCTCTCCTGATTTCATCCAGCATAATGAGATCATCAATTCTCAACTACATCTCATCATCTATATCATCATCGTATAATTGAACAAATTTATACATTTCCAGTAGATTATTCTGAGGCATTCTTGCATGTATTCCATATACTAAGTCAAATGGTGCACAACCATTTGCCTTCTTCATAGTTACCCCATCAGCTTGTTGGTAGCTTTTCCTTGTAGGACCAAACTTGAATCAAAAGGTGGGCTTGATCCTCAAATTAGGCACTCAAGTTTGACAAGAAAATAGAACCAATTGATGAGGATAGAGAACATCCTCCTTCTTTGAGCTCCACATCACTCAGGTAGGTATTGCCTTATCTGCAAACTCAAGACACCTCATGATAAACAATAGGTCTGCAAATAGATTATTTTGGAATAGTCTTCAAACCCCTATAGGTATCTTGTACCCCCATGAAGAAAATTCTTAATGCAATAGCCCTACTTGCATAGAATGAGTCTAAAAACTAGAAAGGACCTCCTACTACTACTACTACCAACATGAAAGGGAAAGGTATTTGATTTGATGTTGGGTTGGAAGGGCTAGACTGGAGGATAAAGGAAAACATGGTAAGTTTGATCCCATCTGGCTAGGGCCATATCTAATTCATGAGAAATGGGGCCAAGATTCATATATTGTCAAGGAATTAAATGGTGATATTCAAGAATTACCAGTTCATGGACAATCCTAGAAGAAATAATTCAATTGAAGGTATTTTGTTTTCCATGAACAGAAGTTAGGTTTGTATATATTGTAAATTCTATAAATAGTTGCTTGCCCCTACCCTGTTTTGTCTTGGCCTGTAAGTTTTTGGTCCTGTTGCTCTTTATTGTCTACAATTTTTTTAAATGTCAGATGGTCTACTTTAAACTAATGATTATAAGTCCTTGTTATGCCTGCAGGAGGCATACATCCCCAGATAGAGCCACTATTAGCACGTGCACAAATTTTCATGGCTCTAGCCCTTTTCCCTTGGTCTCTACAATTATTTTTAGGTCTCTGCCTTTAGCGCTAGTTCAAATTTTTGAAAATATAGTCGTTGCATACAAAACCCTTTGTCTAAACCTTAGCCTTGTTATATTTTCATGTTACTTTTCATGGGTCACTTAAGGGTCCTATTTCACATGTGCTTTATTTTGGGTCGGCCCTATTTAAATTTTTCCTAAGTCTTTACCCCGGCAGCCTTTAATATTTTCTTATAGTTCCCTGCCGAAATATTTTCCCTAAGTCATGCTTTAATATTTTCCTATGTTTCGACAACCTTTATTTTCCCTCAGCCCATCTCTGACACCATCTCCATCTAACGGTGAGCATATCTTCTCAAGCGATGTGTCAGATGCATAAGATCTTGAGACGACCATCGATTCTTTGTATGATGTAGCATTTTTCTCATGCGGATCAACTTACCAGGTGTGTAGATTTGGCTATCTCTCATTGGTCCACCTATTATGATTTAGAATCTTGTCAGTGGGATCAGTCTTCTTTGCATTCAGGTGGGTTAAAGTCCATTTTAATCTCGTGGCTATCATTATACCATTGATATAACATACTCGACCTTTAGTGCAGCGGTATAGCGAGAGCCGTTGATTCTCATAAGGAAGGCAGGTGGGTCCGTTGACACATATGCACAGTTGGCACTATTTGATTCATCCATGTATTTTCACAGTAGCTTGTTGTCAGTGGGTCTTGATCCTATCAGTGAATTGACAAACGATGTATGATCTCAAGGGTTTTGTCTAAGGCTTAATATCTTGCGACGGCCATTGATTTTGTATTGTGTCAAAAGGTTGTCAGGGTAGGGAGGACATTCTCAATCTAATGGTGGGTGTGAAATAAGATAGAATCTTGGAAGTCTGTGAACTTCAGATGGTCGTTGATCTTCCTGATGCAGGCCTGATCAAAGTTTCTTAGTATTTTGATGGTAGGGATAAGTGTTTGGTGGCCGACAAATTTATAAATGTTTTGCTTGTTTGCGTGAAATGATGGTGGTTCTATAAATGTTTTAGTGGTTCAGTGAACAAGTGTTCACATAATCGGTAAACTTTTTGGTAGATGGATAAAATGTTTTGCGAACTAGCAGTGACCTTTTGTCGCTTGTTCACTAGATGTGGGGCCAAGGCTAGATGTTTTCCTACAATCGCTAGTTCGCAAGGTTAAAGGTGGGTTAAGATTTTCATCCCATGAATAGGATATGCTTTGTAGTGTGTTTTCTTAAAGTAAACCCTAGGTGGCAGTTGAGTTAAGATTTAAAAGACCGCGAAACATGAGGATCTAATGACCACGACTTAAAGTTGGTTCAAATTTGAACGTCAATCACTGATTTGCTACAAGCACCATGGAAATGACCATTATTATTCAAATTTAAATTTTTGAAGGGTTTCCAACGACAGGAAGGACTGGAATTCAATGTAGAGGCAACTGGAGCTAGTGGGAAATGATCTATTTACTATTGCAGTGTCGTCTAGGGTGTGCCGTGTTCATCTGTAGGGTTTGTACTATGTGGTTTTATGCTTAAGGCATGTTGTAGGGTTGAATTTTTGGGTGTTTTGGTGATTATCAGTACATTCTTGGAGAATTTATCATGATTGAGGATCACTTCGGTATCTTTCTTTCTCCCAATTTCCTGGGTTTCTTCCCCTGCAATTAATTTTTGACCATTTCTAGTTGGTTGGGTGGTTGAAACCCTAACCCTAAGTCATCTGTAGCTTGTTGCATTATCTTTGATAATTCCAAGATGACTAGGGAGTATAAGTTGTAGAAATTTTGATTTTGTATAAGTTCCAAAACTTTCTTTGGTCCCAGGCTAGTTGTTCATGGTGTTTTACTGATAGAGGAGCTGGATTTTGTATCTTTTCCTATCCTTGTGTTGTTTTGATTATGTATTGATTCTGAATATATTAATGAGAATGCTATTGATTTCCAATCTTGCATTTGTGTATGTCTTCTTGTTTTGGTTCTAAACTCATATATGTTAGTGTTACAAAGTGTATTAGCATATGGTAAACAAAGTTTATTGTGAAGTCATCTCTAAGTTCCTAACAAAGTTAGGATTAAACTCTTTTAGGTGGGTTCAGTGAGTTTACAACCAAGTAAGAATCTGATGTCCTTGTGTCTTAGGGAGAGGGGTAATAGGCAAAGCACTTATCCTAGATTCAATTGTGTTTGAATTAAGGTATTCAGCTGATGTATGTAATTGGGGGACTCTTTGCCCTAGGTTAAGGCACTAGTCCATCCTCTGGAGGCATTTCATTGTTGTCAACCATACACACACACATTAAATGATAAAATTTTAAATTAGTTAGTAAAGAGTATATTGGCATAACATTTTATGATTCTTTTGAAAAAGTGAATCAAGGGTACACCCGCCTAAGCATTGAGGCTCAAAGTGTAGGATGATCTCTTTTGATCCTTATTAAATGGCCCTCTTTCTTGTAGACTTTGGAGTAGTGATAGATTCAAAGTGTTATTTAAGTTATCCATCAAAGTATAAATCTACAAGTGAAGATCAAAGGGAACCCCCAAAAAAATGGTGACTCTATTGGGGAGAACAACGATGAATCAGTATATCTGTTAGGATTTCTGGTTGGGCCACATTGTAAAGTCAAAATATTTTGTTGACCAGGTAGATATGAAAGGTTGTTAGGTGCACTCTTGTTTTCCTATTGTATTTAGTTAAAAGGATTTCCTATCTAGGTGGGTGGTGATTCAAAAGGTTAATACCAGTGCTATAAGCTATAAATCATGGATAAAAGGAGGAATACTAGGTCCTTTGTCAGAAAGAATCTGGAGGTCACTCTGGAGCAATTTCCTAGATAGGAGAAGAAGAGTTGGATTAGAAGGAATGGTGAGTCTACTTGTGCTCCCATTAGAGAACAAAGAAGTACTAGAGGTAGAGCACCACATGTTTCCTCAAGTGAGGAAGGTTCACAAGATAGATTTTCTAGATCAGATGGTGGTCACTCTGAACAAAGATTTTATGATACCCCAGAGGCTATATTTCAAGACAAGGGTCCATTGCCTATAGGTCAAGATGAACAAGCTAGAGAGATCAGTTTGGAGATTGATTTAGATCTTGATGAAGATAATTTCATAAGAGAACCCATGAGGCCTAGGCAAGTGCACTTTGCATATCAAAATCTTTCTGATATGGATGTGTCATCAAGTTCTGATGACATTATGGTAAATCCTGATGATTTAAATGTACTAAGGTTATAGTTGGTAGAGCAAGATGCCATACATAAGAGGTTACAAGAGGAGAGAGAGGCTAAGAAAGTGAATGCTCTAATAGAAAGGCAGTCTCTCCTTAGAAAAATTAATGAAATGAAGGAGAGAAACAAGATGCTTGCTTCTAGTCCTAGGACTTTGCAACATGATGTTTTTGGTGATCTTGAAGCCTTGAGGAGTGAGAAAGAGCACTTACTGCAAGATCATGAATTCGATAAGGAGGGCCCTGTGGTTAGACAAGTGCAAAGTTATGTTCCGTTGCCTAAAGATAAAGATGGAAATGAGATCACTAGGCCTGTTGTTGCCATTGGTGAGAAAGGAAAGTAGAAGATGGTGGGACATCAAATAGGTAGATCATTGACAATACCAGGGGTCCCACCACCCAATTCAAGTAGGGACACAGAGATAGAAAGAAGAAGAAAAGAAGATGAGGGCCTTGCAAGAGAATTAGAGAGGGCTGAAATTGAAGCTTCCATTGTAGAAAAAAAGAAGAAAGATCCAGTTCTTGAAGGCTTCATCAGCTAATGCTCTTGGTCCATCTGCTACTGAACTAGGTATGCCATCTATGACTACTACTGTTCCACTTAGTAATGCTACTAGTTCATTTCCTTCTTCATCTGCTAGGATAGGTGCTGATCCTAGGCAATAGTCAAATGCACAAGTAGATAGAAATGTAAATGCTAATGTTAATCCTAGGGTTAACACTAGTTCAAGTTTTCAAAGAAGACCTATGCAACTAGAAGGCTATAGGCAAATTAGTTTTGATAGAATTCCTGGTTACCCGAATGCTTTTCCAAGTGATATAAGAGATAAGGTACCTAAGTTTGCTGGTAATAATGCTATTAGTTGTGAAGAGCATCTTAGGTTATTTGTTGATATGCTTAATGATTATGAGGTAGAGGATGAGGATGTAGTCATGAAATTGTTTGTTCAATCTCTAATGGAGGATGCTAGAGATTGGTTTAAGAGACTTCCTGATAAGTGTATTGATACTTGGGATTCCTTTCAGAGATGTTTTAAAGAGCAGTATGGTGATAGGCCTAATGCTAGTTTCATATTGAATGAACTCAATACCATAAGGAAAATTCAGAATGAGACAGCGGCTGAATTCAACATGAGATTTCAAAAGGGTATGCATAAGTTGTTCCAAGTTATGCGGTTAGATGACAATGTCTATCTGACTACATACTTCAATGCATTTGATGGAAAGATGAGATATTTGTTGAGGGAAAAAGAACCAAGAACTCTTAGGGATGCTCTTAGGATTGCTGTCAACATTGAGAATAATATGAAAATATCAGGGAAATTGGGTGGGAAGAGAGATGACCCTAAGTTGTTTGGAGATAGAAAATACAAAAAAGAAAATGATAAGAATGTTTGAGCTAGGAGGCAAGAAGAAGATAAATTGGATAGGTGCTCAATACATTTAAGGATTTCAAGGCACCTGCAAATAGGAACATCAATGCTCCTACCAATGAAAGGCCTTAGTTCAACAACAATTTCAACAAATAGAATAGATTGCAAAACTACCCCTACAACACCCAATGGAAGGATGGCAAGCCTATTGTCCCTACTATAAGATGACATAATGAGAGAGGTTCCCCTGACCCTCTACAAAAGGCTTCAATAAATGTCATGTAGGACATACCTTGGTGTGTTGCATGCCAGTCCCCTCATTCTGTAGAGCATTGTGTGGTTGCACACTCTATGGCTGCAAATCAAGATTGTGGCAATAAGGAGATAGATCAAGAAGAAGATCAAGATGATGTTGGATGCAACATGGCTTCTTCATATCTAGGATATGAAGAAGATTTTGATTTTGATGAAGAGGCATATGTAAATGTGAAGAGACATAATCAGGCCCTTTTTCATTAAGAAGTTTTTTCTGATAGTGAAGACATTGATAGGAAGACATGTAACATGAACTCTTCTTCTGAGCCAGTAAATTTGAGAAGACCTTCTAGAGAAGAGATGGATAGGATTACTGCAAAAATGATCGCCCAGGTGCAAACTAGAGGCATGGTGGCAATGAATACAAATGAGAAAGTTGTAGGAATGTTCATAAAGAGTACTAACTTTGGAGAGACTAATGAGAACAAATCCAAAGGTGATCACATGGTAAAATTCAAGAATGTAAAAGGTAAGAATTGTGAGCCTAAGGTAGTTAGAGTTGAAAAATCTTCTTGTGAGTTTGAGAAGCTAGTTAACACAATGGCTAAGATTAAAAAATTGAGGGTGGCCAATACATCTAATATATCAGATAAACAAAAGGATAATAAGGAGATGCATATTGAGATTCCTTCTTCTGCTCCTGTTGATATGTTATCTATATTGTCCCAAATTATAGTTAAGGTTCCATTTTCAGAATTGTTGAGGATCCTTGAACATAAAGATAGAGCTATTGCATGGGTAGATAATGTTCATAACAATGATGTTGTATGTAATGGATCTCAGGATAAAGCTTTAAAAGGTGTTTCTACTCAAGGAATTGTCTCTCAAATTCCCCCTATATATTTGGATAGTTTTGTCAATGCCAGCCTTGAAAATATTGATCCATTCTTTTTAAGTGTTCTTGTGAATGGAATGAAGTTTAGGAATTGTATGATTGATAGTGGTGCCTCTAATACTGTCATGTCTTTCAAAATCATGGAGAAGTTGGGCCTTAAAGTTGATACAGTGCAAGGAAGATGTTGTGCAATGGATCAGAGGGAGGTACCAATTATTGGGAATATCATTGCAATGCCATATAGGCTGGCAACATATCCAGAGAAAAAGTTGACAATGAGTGTTTTGGTAGTGGACATCCCTCCTCATTATTGGATGTTTCTATCTAGAAGATGGAGTGCTGCCATGGGTGGAAGTTTACAGTGTGATCTGTCCTATGCCACTTTCAAGATTGATGATCAGTTTGTCAAGATTGAACAAGAGCCAAGAGTATGCCACATGATTGAGAGGAATATTGACAATGAAACTACATGTTTTGTGGATACTGATATTAATGCTTTTAGGGAAAAGATCCTTGTATTTGAAAATGAACCTATTTTGTCACCTATCTCTGTTGAGGTAAGTGTTGATTCTATGAAGGGTGATTTGTGGGTAATGTACTTTGATAGTGCAAATTGCAAGGATGGAGCAGGAGCAGGTATCTTACTTATTTATCCTGATGGAAACACCTACAAGTTTTCTTTCACATTGAATTTGTTTTGCACCAACAATATAGTAGAATATGAGGCTTTGTTGTTAGGATTGAGGTTGGCACAAAAGCATGGTATTAAGTGCTTAAGTGTTGTTGGTGATTCTGAGTTGGTCTTGTCGCAAGTCAGATCAATATATGCTTCCAAGAATAAGAGGTTGAAACAATATAGGAAAGTATTTTGGATTTGATGCCTTCAATATTGAGTGGAAGGATAGGAGTAATAATAAGATGGCTGACTTGTTAGCCAATATTGCAATCAATCCCAATGATATTACATTTTCTAGTATTTCTAAAGTTGAAATTCAGGCTAGGCCTAGCATAAAAGACAATATTGAAAATTCGTAAGTTTTTGATGATGATAATGATATCTTGAAGTTTATGAGTTATGAAGATCAGTATCATGGTAAAGAATTTGATTATTCAGCCTTGGTTGAGACAGTAGAAGGAAAAGAGGTTGTCTTTGGCAATGAGGTCATTCAGCTTAGAACTAACAAGGTGCCTAAGGTGCTTGTAGTTTTGGAGACTGTCTTTGATAACCAGGATAGAGTTCAAAAGAATATCAAAAGAGAAGATCATGCTGATCTAGAGGAGATAAACCTTGGAACACATGAGGCACCCAAAAGGGTATACATTGGTAGAGATATATCTCAAAAGGTCAAGAGATCTTTGATTGAATTATTGAGAAAATTTAGGCATGTTTTTGCATGGTCATATGATGACCTAAAGGTTTATAAAGAGGATTTGCTCCAGCATATTATTCCATTGAAAGAAGATGCTAAACCTTTCCAGAAAAAATAAAGGCCTATTAATCCCACTTTGGCACCCAAGATGCAAGAAGAGTTAATGAAGCTGAGAGATGCTGGAATTATCAAGCTTATAAGGCACTCTTCTTGGGTGTCAAACCTTGTTCCTATGAGAAAGAAGAATGATGACATCGGGCTTTGTGTGGACTTTAGGAATTTGAACATCAGATCATTAAAAGATAATTATTGTCTACCCAATATGGAAGCTATGTTGCAGAGAGTAACCAGATCAAAATTGATGTCTATGATGGATGGTTTCTCTAGTTACAATCAGTTAATTATCAAGGAATCAAAGCAATTCAAGACAACTTTCACACCACCTTGGGGGACATATGTTTATGTGAGAATGCCTTTTGGCCTCACAAATGCTGGTGCTACTTTTCAGAGGGTAATGGATGTTTCCTTCTTAGATTTGATAAATGATTTACTTGTTGTATATCAAGATGATTTAACTACCTATTCCAAGAAGGAAGAAGATCATTGTATTCATTTAGAAAAAAAATATTTGTCAGGGCCTTGGAATTTATCATTTCATTAAACCCAAGGAAATGTTCTTTTGGTGTCATTGAAGGTAAGTTGCTTGGCCACTTAGTTGGGAAGCAAGGAGTGAGAATTGACCCTAAAAGGGTAGTAGCTATTGATAAAATTCAGAGGCCAAAGAATGTTAAAGGGATTCAATCCTTCTTTGGTCAGGTCAATTTCTTAAGGAGGTTTGTGACAAATTTTGCAGAAGTTACTAGACCTATTTCTAGGATGTTGAAGAAGGGATATGCAATCAATTGGGAGGATGAGCCTAATGAGGCTTTCAAAAATATCAAGCAGGCTATCAAAGATGCACTAGTGCTTAAGGCACCAAATTATAATGTTCCAATGCAAATATTTTCCTTTGCATCTTTTCACACTATTGCTGTAGTTTTGTTACAAAAGAATAAGGATGGTTTTGAGCAGCCTATTGCATTTTTCAGTAAATCTTTGCAGGCTGCTAAATTGAAATATGACATAAATGAAAAACAAGCATATGCAATTGTGAAAGCAATTAGGGCTTTTAGGTGTTACTTAATGGGAGCAGTTGTGATTGCTTTTGTGCCAAGTGTAGCTGTGAAGGATATTTTCTCACAGCAGGAGGTGTTTGGAAGAAGATGTAGATGGATCAATAGGATCCAATAATTCAATGTTGATGTCTAGATTACTAAATTGGTTAGAGGACAAGGATTGGAAAAAATGATGGCTTAATGCAATCTTGATGCAAATCAGGTAAATCATTCTGAAATTGATTATACATGTGATATGGATGATTGTATTTGGTATCAAGATATCATCTATTACATGAGAAACATGAAATGTCTAGATATTATGAATGATAATCAGAAGAGGACATTGAAATTATAGGCCATCAAGTATGTAATTATGAAATGTAAATTGTATAGAAAGAATTTAGATTGCATACTCTTGAAATGTGTTAATGAAGATCAAGCTAACAAGTTGTTGAAGGAAATGCATGAGGGAGTTTGTGGTGTGTTGGTGTTCTTTTTCCCCAAAGGTCAGCTTGGCATCAGGATTGACAAGGCTAGTGTCGCATTCACTCAACACTCCAAATCTGACAGGAAAAAGGGCCAACTAACAAGGATCAAAGAGAGATCCTTCTACACTTTAAGCTCCACATCACTCAGGTAGGTGTACCTCATCTAAACACTCATACAACTTGTGTCACACTACAGGCCTATAGGTCACTGACTGTGGAATGGTTCTCAAACTCCTAGGTATCTTGTACCTCAATGAAGCCAATATCTCATGCAATAGCCCTACTTGCATGGAGTGAGTATGAAAACTAGAGACCTATCCTAACAACATGAAAGGGAAAAGGTGGGACTGGATGGAAATGATTCTAAAAGGATTGAAAGGACCCCTAAGATGCCCTAAGTCTCTGATAGACCAGTGCCCTATCCATTAGGCCACAGAGTCAAATACAATAATGCAAGGGATAGCTACGAAACAAGAAAATAATATACCCAATGTGTTGATGCCTAACATCAATCACACACCATGACCAAACCTCAACTTAACACCCACCTATGCACTCAAGCATGGTATTATCCATCAAAGGATTTTGACCCTCCCCTTAGAAGAGACCTATGAAAGGACAATACATTAACTAGCATCCACTGGAAGACAAGCATGACCTATCCTTGATATCTCAACTCATACATGCATAAACACTAACCCTGAACCAGTTACCTCTGTGAAGATAACTCCACTTGCAAACACGTAGGCAATGCAAATAGACAAATCAAACACCCTTGATGTATGATTAATGCATTTAGAATTAAAATGGAGATAGCTCGGTGACAGTAAGAATAAATTGAGTCCTCATACATAAGACAAATATGTTGCAACATGCATTGTATTCTCTGAACCAGCAATGGAAATAGAACACCCTATATGCAAAGAGAAGGGGAAATCTGCAGAATAGAACCTTTCATGGAACCAAAAAAAGAACTCTCAGCTGGAACCCTTTGAAAATCAGTAGAAACAACATATATACCCATGGTTACCTTGAAATCCCACAAAAGTTAGGATGCAACAAGCTAAGGGTAACCATGGTTAGAGTTTTCCATCAATTAGGCATTTCAAAATTTGATACAATTTGGAGGGAAAACACTAAGTCCTGAATGCAATTAACACTTGATCTTCAATCATGAAAGAATCTCTGAAAGGCACCGAAGATCAATCAAAATTCTACAAAATTCAAACTGGAAGTGACCCTGCAACTACTTTTGGTACATTTTATTTATTCCCCTACGACAAGACACTCCTCCTCTACAATCATCTCACACCCTGGAGCACACTGGAGTGTAAGAGAAGATCAGTTTCACCAACTCTGGCCCTTCTTGTCATCAATTTTGGTCCTTTTCGATCACTGGAAACATTCACAGAGATTCAAAAATGAAGGCAAATGGTCACAAGCACTCACGGGGTTCATGTTTTGAACCACCCAAGCACCTTGGGCTAACTTCGCAATGGTGACACCAAACAGTTGTCGCATGATCGCATAGCCCAGAAATGGGCTATGTGAACATGCAACATGCCACTTGCATTACCTTCTCTTAACTATTGACACTAGATCATTTCCACACAAGGGCATGTCACATGTTCGCAAGCCAGAAAACTAGCTCATGCGAACATGTGACAACCCGCTAACATGTACCCTGCCGGTTGTTAAATCACCACTGAGATACCCCAACCCGGGCCCATGTTCAAATCCACCATCCCACTAGCTCAGACCAATTAGAAATTGCCACGACCTCACCTGCCAACGGGACCACCAAAAAATACAGACGGGCCCCAGGGACACATGGCACCCTATCACATGATCGCATAGCCCGGAGATGGGCTATGCAAACATGCGACTACCCGCAGACTGCAACCACCACTGCAACTGCCACCGCAACCGCCACCGCATGGAGTTGATAGAAAACATCAGTCACATGATTGCATAGCCTTGCAAAAGGCTATGCGAACATGCGACTAACTGCCAGCAAACCGCCACCACTACCTACCATTAAGTTGTGGTCCCACCAAGCAAATCCACTTCAGCACCGTGGACACATGTCACTTGGTCGCATGATCGCATAGCCAAAAGTTGGGCTATGTGATCATGCGACAGCCAACCCAAAGCCACCACATCATCGCCTCAGACCATGGAACAGTAACCACCAACTACGAAGAGCTAGGACCCATACAGACAGATGGAAAGCGGTCGCATGATCACATGTCAGAAAAGTCTGACATGTGGCCATGTGATAGCCAATAAAGATATGCCAACTGTCACCCCTCTAACACTGGGACTAGGAAGATAAAGCCGAGAACCTTAGGAAAAATATTAAAATCGCAGGGTACAATTGTGGACTTAGGAAAAATAAAGGGACCCACTGGAGAGAAAGACTAATTACAAATTGGGATGACGTGGAAACTAAAAGGCACATGCAAAAGAGGTGTTTAAGTCACCCGTGAAAAAGGTAATGCATGAAAAGAATAAAGATAGGGTACTTTTGAATTTTGAAACCTAACGGCTAGATTCTGAACGTTTTGCCTAAGGTTTAACTAGGGAGCAAAAAAATCATTGTAGAGAGTAGGGGAAAAGACCAAGAGCCATGAAATTTTTTGCACATGCTAACATGGTGGACATTATATGGGTAAAAATCCTACTCATAAAATCTTGAGAGTAGGATTCTAGTGGCCCATAATCTTCAAGGATGTAGAATAGTTGGTGAGGAGGTGTAATGCTTGTCAAAGGTTCTCTGGTAAGCTTAAATTTTTAGGTAATGTGCCATTAAAACTAGTAGAAGTTTAAGCTCCTTTCCAACAATGGGGAATTGATTTCATAGGGGAGATACCAAACAAGTTAAGTGGAGGACACTCATGGATCTTAGTTGCCACTGATTACTTTACAAAGTGGGTAGAGGCTATACCTACAAGAAATGCAAGTAGTAAGGTGGCAATTGATTTTATGTTGAATAATATTGTTACAAGATTTGGTTTCCCTGAGAGGATAGTTATTGATAATGCAATGTGCTTCTGGTCTGCTGAATATAAGAACTTTTGTAAAGGTTTAGGAATTCAAATTTCCAATTCCTCACCTTATCATCCACAAGGAAATGGATAGGCAGAATCTACTAATAAGAGTTTGATTAAAATCCTAAGGAGGATTCTTGAAAAGAATAAGAGAGAAAGGAATTCAAAGTTGCCATTAGCTCTATGGGCTGATAGGGTTACTGTGAAGAGGGCAATTGGTTGTGCACCATTTGACCTAGTATATGGAATACATGCAAGAATGCCTCAAAATAACTTATTGGAAATGTATAAATTTGTTCAGTTATACGACGATGACATAGATTATGAGATCTAGTTAAGAATTGAGGACCTGATTAGGTTAGATGAGACTAGAAGAGAGTCAGTTGCAAGGAATGCAAAATTGTAGTTGCAAGCTAAGAATTTGTATGATAAAAAGACTATTGACAGGAAGTTTAAGCCTTGTGATTTGATGTTAGTTTGGAATGCTAGATTGGAAGATAAAGGAAAATATGGTAAGTTTGATCCCATCTGGCTAGGGCCATATCTAATTCATGAGAAATGGGGCCAAGATTCATATATTGTCAAGGAATTAAATGGTGATATTCAGGAATTGTCAGTTCATGGATAATTCTTGAAAAATACTTCAATTGAAGGTATTTTGTTTTCCATGAATAGTAGTTAGGTTTGTATATATTGTAAATTCTGTAAATAGTTGCTTGCCCCTACCCTGTTTTGTCCTAGCTTGTAAGTTTTTGTTCTTGTTGCTCTTTGTTGTCTGCAATTTTTTTAAATGTCGGATGGTCTTCTTTAAACCAATGATTCTAAGTCCTTGCTATGCCTGTAGGATGGTCTTCTTTAAACCAATGATTCTAAGTCCTTGATAAGTCCTTGCTATGCCTGCAAAAATTTTCATGGCTCTAGCCCTTTTCCCCTGGTCTCTGCAGTTAGTTTTAGGTCTCTGCCTTTAGCCCTAGTTCAAATTTTTGAAAATATAGCCGTTGCATACAAAACCCTTTGTCTAAACCTTGGCCTTGTTATATTTTCATGTTACTTTTCACGGGTCACTTAAGGGTCCTATTTCGCATGTTCTTTATTTTGGGTCGGCCCTGTTTAAATTTTTCCTAAGTCTTTACCCCGGCAGCCTTTAATATTTTCCTATAGTTTCCTATCGAAATATTTTCCCTAAGTCATGCTTTAATATTTTCCTATGTTTTGGCAGCCTTTATTTTCCCTAGGCCCAGCTCTGACACCATCTCCATCTAATGGTGAGTGTATCTTCTTAAGTGATGTGTCAGACACATAAGATCTTGAGATGGCCATTGATTCTTTGTATGATGTAACCTTTTTCTCATGTGGGTCCACTTGCCAGGTGTGCAGATTTGGCTATCTCTCGTTGGTCCATCTATTATGATTCATAATCCTATCAATGGGACCAGTCGTCTTGGCATTTAGGTGGGTTAAAGTCCATTTTAATCTTGTGGCTATCGTTATACCATTGATATAACATGCTCGACATTTAGTGCAACAGTATAGCGATAGCCATTGATTCTCATAAGGAAGGCAGGTGGGTCTGTTGACACGTGTGCACAGTTGGCGCTATTTGATTCATCCATTTATTTTCATAGTGGCTTGTTGTCAGTGGGACCTGGCTTTCAAATGTGTCAATGGGTCTTGATCCTGTTAGTGAATCGACGAATGGCATATGATCTCAAGGGTTTTGTTAGAGGCTTAAGATCTTGCAATGGCCGTTGATTTTGTATCATGTTAGAGGGTTCTTAGGGCAGGGAGGAGATTCTCAATCTGACGGTGGGCATGAAATCTAATAGAATCTTGGAAGTCTTTTCAAACTTTAGACGGTCGTCGATCTTCTTGATGCGGGCCCGGTGAAAGTTTCTCAGTCTTTTGGTGGTAGGGATAAGTGTTTAGCGGCCGACAAATTTATAAAGGTTTCACTTGTTTGCATGAAATGATGGCAGTTCTCTAAATGTTTTAGCGGTTCAATGAACAAGCATTTTCGTAATCGCTAAACTTTTTGGCAGATGAATAAAATGTTTCGTGAACTAGTGGTGACCTTTTCTTGCTTGTTCACTAGATGTGGGGCCAAGGCTAGATGTTTTCCTGCATTCTCCAGTTTGCAAGGTTAAAGGTGGGTTAAGATTTTCATCTCGCGAATAGGATATGCTTTGTTGCGTGTTTGCTTAAAGTAAATCCTGGGTGGCAGTTGAGTTAAGATTTAAAATATAATGAAACATGAGGATCTAATGGCCACGACTTAAAGTTGGTTCAGATTTGAACATTGACCACCGATTTCCTGCAAGCCGCATGGAAATGACCATTATTATTCAAATTCAAAATTTTGAAGGGTTTCCAGTGATAGGAAGGACTAGAATTCAATGAAGAGGTGACTGGAGCTAGTGGGAAATTATCTGTTTACTGTTATAGTGTGGTCCAAGGTGTGTCTTGTTCATCTACAAGGTTTGTACTATGTGGTTTTGTGCTCAAGGCATGTTGCAGGGTTGACTTTTTGGGTGTTTTGGTGATGCTCAGTACTTTCTCAGAGAATTTATGATGATTGAGGATCACTCTGGGATCTTTCTTTCTCCTGGTTTCCTGGGTTTCTTCTCTTGTAATTAATTTTTGACCATTTCTAGTTGGTTGGGTGGTTGAAACCCTAACCCTAAGTCATCCGTAGCTTGTTGCATTCTCTTCAAGAATTCCAAGATGACTAAGGAGTGTAAGTTGTAGAAATTTTGGTTTTGTATAGGTTCCAAAACTTTCTTTAGTCCTAGGCTAGTTGTTCATGGTGTTTTACTAATAGAGGAGGTGAATTTGGTATCTTTTCCTATCCTTGTGTTGTTCTGATTGTGTATTGATTCTGAATATATTAATGAGAATGGTATTGAGTTCCAATCTTGCATTTGTGTATGTCTTCTTGTTTTGGTTCTAAACTCATATATGTTAGTGTCACAAAGTGTATTAGCATATCGTAAATAAAGAGTATTGTGAAGTCATCTTTGAGTTCCTAACAAAGTTAAGATTAAAGTCTTTTAGGTGGGTTCAGTGAGTTTATAGCCAAGTAAGAATTTGATGTCCTTATGTCTGAGGGAGAGGGGTAATAGGCAAAGCACTTATCCTAGATTCAATGGTGTTTGAATTAAGGTATTTAGTTGATGTATGTAATTGGGTGACTATTTGCCTTAGGTTAAGGCACTGGTCCATCCTCTGGAGGCATTTCATTATTGTCAACCATACACACACACACATTAAATGATAAAATCTTAAATTAGTTAGTAAAGAGTATATTGGCATAACATTTTATGATTCTGTTAGGCCAATTTTCTATCATAGCAAAAATCTTATGAAATTGCCCTGTTCCCTGCAATTTTCTTGAAGTGTCCTGCCCTGTGTTCGTCATTTTGTCACCCTGCCCTGGTCCAAATCACACCTCCCAATTCACAAAACCCAAAAAGATATTCAAATTTCTAAGCTTGCTGGAAATATTTTCAAAATTTGCCACAGTGTCGAAAACACACGGTGTTTTCTGAAAGTCCATGATGTTTTCAATCTTTTGCCAATAACCTGCATTGTTTTCGACCCCCTGTGCTTCCTACTTTGTACACTTATTCTTTGACATTGGAAACTCTATGTATTTTCGGTCTTCTGTTGTGCCGAAAACATTATGTGTTTTTGACCTCGCACTAGTTCCTTATTTGCTGGTGTTTTCTCTAACTACACAGGTGCGATGGGTGGTGGGGCCCAGTCTTTGGATGGTGTTAGTCACACTTTCTCCAAGTCTCTGAGTGGTTACATCTTTTATTCAGTGACTCGATGACTATTAGTCACGTGATCTCTTCATGCTTGGTGGTTATCAGCTAACCTTCAACGACTTGGCGGGTGGTCTTTTTCTCTTTAGTCGTGTGATCTCCAAATATCTGGCGGTTACCTACTAGCATCTCACGATCATGCAGGTGGTTAGTTGCGTAGTCGCTAAGTGCTTGATGGTTGGTTCGTGGGTCCCAGTTCTTTTCATTGCCTAGAGTCAGAGATTGAAGATCTATGGTCGGTGTGTGATCACATGGAATATTCTTTTCCCATGTGATCATGTACCCACCATTCGATTTGGTGCCGATGGTTTGTTCACTGTGGGCCCGCTGGTAGGGGTTGTGATGTGGTGGCCTTTGGTTCACTGTCGCATGATCGCATAGCCCATTCTTTGGCTATGTGATCATGTGACTGGTCGACACGTGTCCTTGGGGCCCAGTGAGGGGTGGTAGTGTGGCATCCACGGGGGTGACTTGGTAGATCTTGTGGTTGGTGCATGATCTCATGGGATGTTTCAAGCCCATGCGATCATGCACCCACCGTTCATTTCTAGGCTTGTTTGCAGATGGGTCAGCAGTCCCCGTGCTATGTTTTGATTGGTTGCCGGTGTGCCAGGTGGCAGGGGGTTTGCGGTGACCGAGCATGTTTGACTTCAACGGTGAGTGCTAATGGTTAGTCCCATGTTTGCATAGCCTTTTTCAAGGCTATGCGATCATGCGACTGACATTTGCGTTAAGACTTAGTGGTGGTGGTTGCGGCAAGGATAAAGTTTGTAGGTTGTCGCATGTTCACATAACTCATCCCCAAGCTATGCGATCATGTGACTGACCATCTGACATCATAGTTGCAGAGTTTGGATGGGTCCACTATGCGGGTCTTGACAGTGTGCCTAGTTATGATTGGTCAGCAATTGATGGTGGGGCCGAGGATCTCTGTAGGTGGTCTGCGCTCAGCATTTGCGCGGTTAAGAAGTTGTCGTCACATGATCGCAAGGGTTATTTTGGGGTCTTGCGATCATGTGACCAGATGTAACATGGAGCCCGATTCTCTATGGTGGTGTGGTTTGTGACCGCGTGACTGTGCCACTGAGGATGAATGTTAAGATGTAAAGCCCACGAGGGGAGATTGATCGGATGGCAGGAATATAAAGCTGATGAAGGTTTAAATTTTGACTATCGATTCACTGCTGGCATAGGGTGACCATTTCTTTTCAAGTTCAAATTTGCTGAAGGGTTTACAGCAATAGGAAGTACTTGAATTTATGGTTTCTTTGGTGGATTTTGATTGGTTTGGTGGTGCCCGTGGTTGCTAGGTGGTCTAGGGGCCTGTTACTTGATTGCATGATGACTTTTGTGCCATTTGAAGGACTTTTTGTGCTCGAGGTTGCTTGTCTTTCTGGCTCATGTGGTAATTTTGATTGATGTGCCCTAGCTCTCTGTAGCTTGTTGCAACCTGTCATGGGTTTCCAAGGCAGCTAGTGGTATAAAGTATTAATTTTTTTACCTTTTCTAGGTTCCTTTCTACAACAGTTGTGGGGACTGGTTCCACAAATGTTCTTCCTACAATGTTTTCCTTCTTCTCTACATATAGGGTGTTCCCTCTGTCCTCTCTAGTTATGGGAATATAATGAAATTGTAACAACTATCTTATGTATAAGATTTCAATATATTTGTTCTACTCTCAGATTGTCTCCATTTGGGTTTTAGACTTATTAATTGTAGCATCAAGGGTGTTATAGTTTTTCTACTTGCATTTCCAGTGATTGTCTGCAGTAGAGTTGTTTTTCACAGAAGCAACTGAGTCTAGGAGTCGTATTCAGATATGTATGAGCTGAGGTATCAAAGATACATCATGCTTATCTTCCAGTGGATGCTGGTTAATGTATTGCCTATTTCTAGGTCTTTCTTTGGATAGGTGATAGCATATCTGGGTGCACAGGTGGTTTGGTAATGTGTGATCTGGTAAGGGTGAGTGTGTTGTCTTCTTGTTTCATAGTCCTATTGTAGTGAGATATTTGATTTTGTTTTCTATTGGATAAGGCACTGGTCTATGAGAGACTTGGGGTACTTCAGGGGTCCATTCAATCCAACATCAATCATTGAAATGAAATCCTTTCCCTTCATGTTGGTAGTAGTAGGAGGAGGCTTCTCTCTAGTTGTCAGACTCATTGCATGCAGATCAGGTCATTGCATGAGGTCATGGTTCATTGGGGTACAGGATACCCATAGGGGTCTAGAAACTATTCCACAATAATGCATATGCAAGCCTTTTGTTCATCAACTCAAGAAGAGTCATGAGTGTGCAGATGAGGCAATACCCGCTTGAGTGAATGTGGAGCTCGAAGCAGAAGGAGGATGTTTTTTATCCTCATCAATTGGCACTTGTTCCCTTGTCAGACTTTGGAGTGAAGACTAACCAGTTTGTCAATCATAGTGTAAACTTGGCACCATGTGGGAACAAGTTTAAAAGCTAACAATATGGTGACTCTGCTGGGGAGGAACATAAAGAAAACCTATTTAGGTCTCTAGTTGCAGTTATTTTGTAGTAGTCAAAATCTTTATTGACCAGATCGGTTTGGCCCATCCGAGTCACCAACAAGATGGTGACTCTGCTAGGGAAGGAGTAAAAGAAAGCAATTTTTTCTGCTTGGCTGGATCATCCCAGAGTCTAGTTAAAAGATCATAGAGTTTGATATACAAACAAAGTATTTGCTTATATTTTCTCACATGGTTGTGAGTGGTGGCTCTGATTTGTCTCTGTTTGATCAGTGCATCTTCCTGATAAATAGTGTGTGTACCTAGTGTAGCTTTGTGTTGGTTGTAAGAAGAAACAGTGAAACATTTTCCTCTCAAGGAGGTGGCAGCTCTGCATGACAAGTTGCCTGATGGAGCTTCAAGGTGAGCCCAAGATTTGCCTTGCCTTCTAGCCAAAGGGTCTTCTACTGTAAGTTTCTCCCAGGTACTTCTCAAGTTTTAAATGTTTCCTTGTGAGGTGATCTATGCACTAAGAGAAGGAAAATGGTGTGATAGAGAGGTTAGCATGCTTCAATGAATGAGAGCTGCAGTTCTACAAATTTTTGGTGAAGCATGAACATGGGTAGTGGAAACTCCAGTTTCATTCTTCAGCCCATGGGTGTTTACATATGTTTGTAGTGGAAAATAGTTTTATTTTAGTCTGGTTGGTGGTCTGCTCTCCTAGAGATCTGAATTATCACATGGGCACAAGTTACCCATCGTCCCCAGACAGAGCCACTATTAGGCCAATTTTCTATCATAGAAAAAATCTTGTGAAATTGGCCTATTCACTGCAATTTTCTTGAAGTGTCCTACCCTGTGTTCCTGGTGTTGTCACCCTACCCTGGTCCAAATTGCACCTCCCAATTCACAAGACCCAGAAAGATATTTGAATTTCTAAGCCTGCTGGAAATATTTTCAAAATTTACCACAGTGTCGAAAACCCACAGTGTTTTCTGAAAGTCCATGATGTTTTCTATCTTTTTCCGATAACCTGTGTTGTTTTTGACCCCCTATGCTTCCTACTTTGTGCGCTTATTCTTTGGCGTTGGAAAATCCATGTGTTTTTTATCTTCCGTTGTGTCGAAAACATTTTCTGTTTTCGACCTCGCAGTAGTTCCCTGTTTCTTGGTGTTTTCTCTAATTGCACAGGTGTGATGGGTGGTGGAGCCCAGTCTTTGCATGGTGTTAGTCATGCTTTCTCTAGGTCTCTGGGTGATTACATCTTTTATTCAGTGACTCGGTGACTGTTAGTCATGTGATCTCTTCATGCTTGGCGATTATCAGCTAACCTTCAGTGACTTGGCGGGCGGTCTTTTTCTCGTTAGTCACGTGATCTCCAAATATCTGGTGATTACCTGCTAGCATCTCACGATCACGTAGGTGGTTAGTTGCGTAGTCACTAAGTTCTTAGTGGTTGGTTCGTGGGTCCCAGTTCTTTTCATTGCCCGGAGTCAGAGATCGAAGATCTCTGGTCGGCATGTGATCACATGGAATATTCTTTTCCCATGTGATCATGCGCCCACCATCCAATTTGGTGCTGATGGTTTGTTCACTATGGGCCCACTGGTAGGGGTGGTGATGTGGCAACCTTTGATTGGTTGTCACATGATTGCATAGCCCATTCTTTGGCTATGCGATCATGCGACTGGTTGACACGTGTCCTTGGGGCCCAGTGAGGGGTGGTAGTGTGGCATCTGTGGGGGTGACATGGCAGATCCTGTGGTTGGCACATGATCTCATGGGAGGTTTCAAGCCCATGCGATCATGCGACCGCCATTTATTTTTGGGCTTGTTTGCGGATGGGTCAGCGGTCCCCATGCTATGTTCCGATTGGTTGCCGGTGTGCCAGGTGGCAGGGGGTTTGCGGTGACCGAGCATGTTTGACTTTAGTGGTGAGTGCTAACAGTTAGTCACATGTTCACATAGCCTTTTTCAAGGCTATGCGATCATGTGACTGATGTTTGCATTAAGACTTAGTGGTCGCGGTTGCGGCAAGGATAAAGTTTGTAGGTTGTCGCATGTTGGCATAGCCTGTCCCCGGGCTATGCGATCATGTGACTGACCATCTGATGTTGCAGTTGTGGAGTTTGGAGGGGTCCACTGTGCTGGTCTTGCCAGCATGCTCGGTTATGATTGGTCGGCGGTTGGTGGTGAGGCTGATGATCTCTGTGGGTGGTCTACGGTAGACATTTGCATGGTTAAGAAGTTGTCATCGCATGATCACAAGGGTTAGTTTGGGGCTTTATGATCATGCGACCAGATGTAACATGGAGCCTGGTTCTCTATGGTGGTGTGGTTTGTGACCGCGTGACTGCACCATTAAGGATGAATGTTAAGATGCAAAGCCCGCAAGGGGAGATTGATCGGATGGTGGGAATATAAAGTTGACAAAGGTTTAAATTTTGACCGTTGATTCAATGTTGGCGCAGGGTGACTGTTGCTTTTCAAGTTCAAATTTGCTGAAGGGTTTGTAGGGATAGGAAGTACTTGAATTTATGGTTTCTTCAGCGGATTTTGATTGGTTTGCTAGCGCCAATGGTTGCCAGGTGGTCTAGGGGCCTGTTACTTGATTGTGTGATGACTTTTGTGTCATTTGAAAGACTTTTTGTGGTCGAGGTTGCCTGTGTTTCTGGCTCATGTGGTAATTTTCATTGGTGTACCCTAGTTGTCCGTAGCTTGTTGCAACCTGTCATGGGTTTCCAAGGTAGCCAGTGGTATAAAGTGTTGATTTTTTTACTTTGTCTGGGTTCCTTTCTGCCATAGTTGTGGGGACTGGTTCCATGAATGTTCTTCCTACAGTGTTTTCCTTCTTCTTTGCATATAGGGTGTTCCCTCTGTCCTCTCTGGTTATGGGAATATAATGAAATTGTAACAAGTGTCTTATGTATAAGATTTTAATATATTTGTTCTGCTCTTAGATTGTCTCCATTTGGGTTTTAGACTTATTAATTGTAGCATCAAGGGTGTTATAGTTTTTCTACTTGCATTTTCAGTGAGTGTCTATAGTAGAGTTGTTTTTCATAGAAGCAACTAAGTCTAGGACTGGTATTTAGATATGTATGAGCTGAGGTATCAAATATGCATCATGCTTGTCTTCTGGTGGATGCTGGTTAATGTATTGCTTGTTCCTAGGTCTTTCTTTGGATAGGTGATAGCATATCTGGGTGCACAAGTGGTTTGGTAATGTGTGATCTGGTTAGGGTGAGTTTGTTGTCTTCTTGTTTCATAGCCCTATTGTAGTGAGGTATTTGACTCTGCTACCCATTGGATAAGGCACTGGTCTATGAGAGACTTAGGGTACTTTAGGGTTCCATTCAATCCAACATCAATCATTGAAATGAAATCCTTTCCCTTCATGTTGGTAGTAGTAGTAGGAGGCTTCTCTCTAGTTGTCAGACTCATTGCATGCAGATCAGGTTATTACATGAGGTCATGGTTCATTGGGGTACAAGATACCCATAGGGGTCTAGAAACTATTCCACAATAATGCATTTGTGGGCCTTTTGTCCATCAACTCAAGAAGAGTCATGAGTGTGCAGATGAGGCAATACCCACTTGAGTGAATGTGGAGCTCGAAGCAGAAGGAGGATGTTCTTTATCCTCATCAATTGGCACTTGTTCCTTTGTCAGACTTTGGAGTGAAGACTAACTAGTTTGTTAATCATAGTTTAAACTTGGCACCATGTGGGAACAAGTTTAAAAGTCAATAGATTCCTTTGAAGAAGTGAATCAAAGGTACAATTGCCTTAGCATTGAGGCTCAAAGTGTAGGACGATCTCTTTTGATCCTTGTTAATTGGCCCTTTTTCTTATAGACTTTGGAGTGGTGATAGAGTCAAAATGTTCTTTAAGTTATCCATCAAAGTATAAATCTACAAGTGAAGATCACAGGGAACCCCCAACATAGCCCATACAGTTAATGGCAGTTTTCAATTCCATGCCCTCTTATTCTTTTCAAGAATCCTCCTAAGGATCTTAATCAAACTCTTATTAGTAGATTCTACCTGTCCATTTCCTTGTGGATGATAAGGTGAGGAATTTGAAATCTAAATTCCTAAACCTTTGCAAAAGTCCTTATATTCAGCAAACCTAAAGCACATGGCATTTTCACTAACTATCATCTCAAGGAAACCAAACCTTGTAACAATATTATTCAACAGGAAATCAATTACCACCTTACTAGTTGAATTTCTTGTAGGTATAGCTTCTACCCACTTTGTAAAATAATCAGTGGCAACTAACATCCAAGAGTGTCCTCCACTTGACTTGTTTGGTATCTCCCCTATGAAATCAATTTCCCATTGTTGGAAAGGATCTTGTACTTCTACTAGTTTTAATTGCATGTAACCTAAAAATTTAAGCTTACCAGAGAAAATTTGACAAGCATCACACCTCCTTACCAACTATTCTGCATCCTTGAAGATTGTGGGCCACCAGAATCCTACTCCCAAGATTTTATGAGTAGTAGTTTTACCCATATAATGTCCACCACAAACTCCCTCATGCATTTCCTTTAACAACTTGTTAGCCTGATCTTCATCAACACATTTCAAAAGTATGCAATCTAAATTATTTCTATACAATTTGCATTTCACAATTACATACTTGATGGCCTATAATTTCAATGTCCTCTTCTGATTATCATTCATTCCTGCTAGACATCTCATATTTCTCAAGTAATAGATAATATCTTGATACCAAACACAATCATCCATGTAACATGTATAATCAATTTCAACTTGATTTATCTAATTAGCATCAAGATTGGATTGAGCCATCAGTTTTGCCAATCCCTATTCTCTAACCAGCTTGGTAATTTGGATATCGATGTTGAATTCTTAGATCTTATTGATCCATCTACATCTTCTCCCAGACACCTCTTGCTATGAGAAAATATCCTTGACTGCTGCACTTGGCACAAATGCAATCACAACTGCTCCCATCAAGTAACACCTAAAAGCCTTGACTACCTTCACAAGTGCATATTCTTATTTCTCATTTATGTCATACTTCAAATCAGAAGCCTGTAAAGATTTACTAAAGAATGCAATAGGCTGCTCAAAACCATCCTTATTCCTTTGTAACAAAACTGCAGCAATAGTGTGAAAAGATGCAAAGGAAAAGATGTGCATTGGGACATTATAATCAGGTGCCTTAAGCATTGGTGCATCTTTGATAGCCTGCTTGATATCTTTGAAAGCTTCATCAGGCTCACCTTCCCATGTAATAGCAAATCCCTTCTTCAACATCTTAGAAATAGGTCTAGTAACCTCTACAAAATTTGTCACAAACCTCCTTAAGAAATTGACCTGACCAAAGAAAGACTAAATCCCTTTAACATTCTTTGGTCTCTGAATTTTATCAATAGCTACTACCCTCTCAGGGTCAATTCTCACTCCTTGCTTCCCCACTAAGTGGCCAAGCAACTTACCTTTAGTGACACCAAATGCACATTTCCTTGGTGTTGCCCAAATTTCCCTCTCGTTCATTTTCAGCCATAGCCCTATTTTCCAAGTGAAATGCTCAAGTTTCAAAAACCTAGTGTGTTTTCGACCTCCTCTCTACAGGCTCAGGATGTTTCTGCCTTTTGGTCTGAAAGTTCAATGTGTTTTCAACCTCTCCGCTCTGAAAATTTGGTGTGTTTTTGACCTACACTCAAAAACCCTCTGTGTTTTCGGCACCTTCTATGTTTTTGACCCTAAGCGCACAACTCCGATTAGGGGGGTCCCAGTGCCTAAGGCCATGCCAGTGCAGAGAAGATTTGACGGCTGTCACATGATCACATGGGATCTTCTGATCCCATGAGATCATATGACAACCGTTGATGCAGTGTCAGCAAAGATCGACAGTCAAGACAAGTAGTAAGTGGTCATTAGTTAGCATCACGCAGTTGGTCGCATGATCACATGGGCCTTCTTGGCCACATGTGATCATACGACAAATGGTAAGCAATCAGGCAAATAGTGAGGTGGTAGTTGGTGACTAACACCTTATGGTTGGTTTCATGATTGCATGGGCTCTTCCGAGCCCATGCGACCATGTGAAAAACCATCAACAGTTTCGATGGTGGCGGTTTGCAGTCATCAGTTAACATCATGCGACAAGTAGTTAGTGAGGCCCAAGGTTTCTGCATTGGTGCAAGTGTGACGAAGATCAATGGTGGTCATATGATCTCATGGGTTCTTCCAATCCCATGCGATCATGCGACAATCATCTGATGGGGATCTGCTGTGTTAGGTGGGTCCTATGCCAGGGGTGCCGAGATGTTTGCTGATGTAGTGACTGGGATGAATAGGGGAGTGACACATGGTAGTTCTAGGCTCAGGGTTGGAAAGCTTTGCATGGTTGCATAGTTGGAGGTGGGCCTGGTTGTAGGTTCGGTCGGGTAATCTCGCAATGAAAAGAAGAATATTCTTTCTATCTAGCAATTATGAGACTTCCTTTAGTCGGGTAATCTCCTGATGGAAGGGAATATGCCAAAAGTCTTACAAGACTCAGTGACTACCATTGGATAAAGCAAGGATCAATGGTTTTTGCATGGTCGCTAAGAGGAGCCTGATGTTAAGAAAAGATAACACGACTTGGCGACTAGAGGAGAAGGTGACCCGGGGTGAAACCAGGGTTAAGTTTGTAGTGCATCTTGGGCCTGAACATTTGTGGCAAGTGGAGGTAGATTATAAAAGACTTTTCGCATGATCACATGAAGCCTTTTTGGCTCATGCGATCATGCAACCGATGACCTTTTCTTAGGGATGCTGAGGTGGCTTTCCTTGCAGGTCCAAGTGTCTTGCATGGTTAAGTGGCAGTTTCAAAGGGGTTGTCGCATGATTGCATGAAGCCTTTTTGGCTCATGTGATCATGCGACTGATGATATTTTTAAGCAAAGTGGCTTGTTTTTTATGAGCTTTCTTTTGAAGACATTTGCAAGTGTGGGTAGCTGAAGAAATTGATGATCAGTGAAGATCGGCGGTTGCAGTTAAGAATGTGCAGAGATTTTTAGGGTGTTGTTTTGAGTCCTTTCCAGTATGGGATCAGATTTTGAGCATTCATGGCTTAGTGGGCTTGCAGAGAGGTAGATGGATGAGGTTTTTTGTCAACGGGCATGATCAAGTGCAAGAATGGACACACAAAGCGAGAAATATCTAATCAGCCATGATATTTATAGAGCACATTTATGATCAAAAGTGACCAATTTTAGGGGTGATTATTATAATGCATATCTATGTAGCCCTAATTCAGAGATATTTTGACTCCTGCCTGCATGCAGTGAGTGGTGTATACATTATTTTTTGGAGCCTGTAGTGCTCAGAATAGATATTTTGTAAAAAGGAAAGACTCTTTTCTTGGAAAACTATCTGTAGCATTTCTTCCTGCTCTCTGGTTTTCCACATCTTGTAAGTTTTCATTGATGAATTCAAATATTGCAAAGTATTATGTGGCACTCTTGTTGTCCTCATGCCTTCTTGTCTGAGTTTGTCTCTTATTGGATTGAAGTTTATGAATGTTGTTAATAGAAATTGGGGTTCCTAGTCCCTTTCACTTTCTGCAATTTTGTGTGTTTCCTATGTCTGATCTGATTTAGATGTTTTTGTGGGTATGCTATAGCCCCTAATAGTCTTGTCTCATTCCTACACCTAGTTGCAGAGGAGGATGTTTGTTTGCAGGTCATAGGTTGAGTCCTCTGTTCAAGCCTTCCTATGAAATACTTATGCAAACCTATCCAGTGAGTGGTGACTTATTAGACCTGATTCCTCCATTGATCTCATCCCTCTATACTGAGATCCAAATCCTAGTTTTGGTGCATCACCTAGTAGGTAGATTTGCTTCCAGTCATTTCCATTTCATGCACTCCTTCTATCCCTTCCCCTCAAAAGAATTTGCTTTCCTGTTAAGAGCAAATCTGGGTGATTATCCAAGACGAACCAGCCTAGAATCTGGAGGTCTCATTTCAGTTAGCAAAAGGTCCCACAACCTTGAGATGATTCCCATGTTATACTAGATTATCAAGACTAAGAGAGCTTGAGATTAGAGGCACAAATTTAGTGTATAACACTTGGGTTTAATGAAATACCATATTCCAAAGCCCTTACAAATATTTTCTCTAAATGAGTATAGTGGTCTTCTTCCTTCTTGGAATAGGCAGTTAAATTATCTTGATAGACAACAAGGAAAACATCAATAAAATCTGAAAAGGCAACATCCATTTCCCTCTGAAAAGTAGCACTAGCATTTGTGAGACCAAAAGGCATTCTCACATAAACATATTTCCCCCAAGGTGTTGTAAAAGTTGTCTTGTATTGTTCTGATTCTTTAACAATTACCTAATTGTAACCAGAGAAACCATCCATCATAGACATCAATTTTGATATGGTCACTCTCTGCAACATAGCTTGCATATTGGGCATAAAATAGTTATCCTTTAATGAGCTGATGTTCAAATTCTTGAAGTCCACACAAAGTCTGATGTCACCATTCTTCTTTCTAACAGGGACAAGATTTGACACCCAACAAGAATGCCTTATAGGCTTGATAATGCCAGCATCTCTTAACTTCATCAATTCTTCTTGCATCTTAGGTGCCAAAGTGGGATTTATAGGCCTTTGTTTTTGCCAGAAAGGTTTAGCATCTTCCTTCAATGGAATAATATGTTGAAACAAATCTTCTCTATAAACCTTTAGATCATCATATGACCATGCAAAAACATACCTGAATTTTCTTAGTAATTCAATCAAAGATTTTTTCACATTGTGAGACATGTCCCTACCAATGTATACCTTCTTAGGTGCCTCATGTGTTCCAAGATTTATCTCCTCTCGATCAGCATAATCTTCTCTTTTGATATTCTTTTGAACTCTATCCTGGTTATCAAAGACAGTCTCCAAAACAACAAGCCCCTTGGGCACCTTGTTAGTTCTAAGCTGAATAACTTCATTGCCAAAGACAACCTCCTTTCCTTCTATTGACTCAACCAAAGCTAAACAATCAAATTCCTAACCAGGATACTGATCTTCACAACTCATAAACTTCAAGATATCATTATCATCATAAAAAACTTGCCCATTTTCAATATTGTCTGGTACACTAGGCCTAGCCTGAATTTCAACTTTAGAGATACTAGTAAATCTAATATCACTGGGATTTATTGCTATATTGGCTAACAAGTCAGCCATCTTATTGTTACTCCTATCCTTCCACTCAATATTGAAGGCATCAAAATATTCAATCAAATCCCAAACTGCATTCCTATATTATTTTAACCTTTTGTTCTTGGAAGCATATAATGACCTGACTTGGGACACCACCAACTCAGAATCACCAACAACACTTAAGCACTTAATACCATGTTTTTTTGCCAACCTCAGTCCTAACAACAATGCCTCATATTATTCTATATTGTTGGGACAAAAGAAATTCAATGTGAAGGAAAATTTGTAGGTGTTTCCATTAGGAGAAATAAGTTAAATACCTGCTCTTGCTCCATCCTTGCAATTTGCATGATCAAAGTACATTATCCACAAATCACCCTTCACAGAACTAACACTTACCTCAATAGAGATAGGTGAAAAAATAGGTTCCTCCTCAAGTATAGGAATCTCTACCCTAAAACCATTAATATCAATATCCACAAAACATGTAGTTTCATTATCAATACTTCTCTCAATCATGTGGCATACTCTTGGTTCTCGCTCAATCTTGACAAACTGATCATCAATCTTGAAAGTGGCATAGGACAGATCACACTATAAAATTCCACCCATGGTAGCACTCCACCTTCTAGATAGTAGCATCCCATAATGAGGAGGGATGTTCACCACCAAAACACTCATTGTTAACTCTTTCTCTGGATATGCTACCAACCTATATGGCATTGCATTTATAGTCCCAATGACTGGTACCTCCCTCTGATCCATTGCACAACATCTACCTTCAATTGTATCAACTTTAAGGCCCAATTTTTCCATAATCTTAAAAGGCATAATAGTATTAGAGGCACCACTAACAATCATACAATTTCTTAATTTCATTTCATTCACAAGGACACTTAAAAAGAATGGATCTATGTTCTCAAGGCTAGCATTGATAGAATTGTCCAAATATATAGGAGGAATTTGAGATATAATTCCCTAAGCAGCAACACCTTTCAAAACCTTAGCTTGAGATCCATTGCATGAAACATCATTATTATGAACATTATCTACCCATGCAATAGCTCTATCTTTGTGTTCAAGGATCCTCAACAATTTTGACAATGGAACCTTAATTGTAGTTTGGGACAATACAGATAACATATCAACAAGAGAAAAGGAAGGAATCTCAATCTGCACTGCCTTAGTATCCCTTTGCTTATCTGATACATTAGGTGTATTGGCCACCCTCACTTTTTCATTCTTAGCCATTGTGTTAACTAGCTTCTCAATCTCACTAGAAAATCTTTCAACTCCAACTCCCTTAGGCTCACAATTCTTACCTTTTACATTTTTGAATTTCACCATGTGATCACCCTTTGATTTGTTCTCATTACGCTCTCCAAAGTTGGTACTCTTTATAAACATTCCTGCAGCTTTCTCATTTATATTCCTTGCCACCATGCCCCTAGTTTGCACTTGGGCAATCATTTCTACAGTAATCCTATCCATCTCTTCTCTAGAAGGTCTTCTTAAATTTACTGCCTCAGAAGAAGAGTTCATATTACATGTCTTCTTATCAATGTCTTCACTATCAGAAAAAACCTCTTGATGAAAAAGGGCTTGATTTTGTCTCTTCACATTTACATCTTCTTCTTCATCAAAATCAGAATCATCTTCATATCCTAGATATGAAGTAGCCATGTTGCATCCAACATCATCTTGATTTTCTTCTTGATCTATCTCCTCATTGCCACAATTTTGATTTGCAGCCACAGAATGTGCAACCACACAATGCTCTATAGAATGAGGGGACTGGCATGCAACACACCAAGGTATGTCCTACATGACATTTATTGAAGCTTTTTGTAGAGGGTTAGGGACACCTCTGTCTTTTTTTCCTCTTGCAACAGGGACAATAGGCTTTCCATCCTTCCATTGGGTGTTGTAGGGGTAGTTCTGCAATCTATTCTGCTTATTGAAATTATTGTTGAACTGAGGCCTTTCATTGGTAGGAGCATTGATGTTCCTATTTGTAGGTGCCTTCAAATCCTTCAATGCCTTGTCCAATTTATCTTCTTCGTGCCTCCTAGTTCAAATATTCCTATCATTTTCTTTTTTGTATTTCTTGTCCCCAAACAACTTAGGGTCATCTCTCTTCCCACCCAATTTCCCTAATATTTTCATACTATTCTCAATATTGATAGCAATCCTAAAAGTATCTCTTAGAGTTCTTGGTTCTTTTTCCCTCAACAAATAACCCATATTTCCATCAAATGCATTGAATTATGTAGTCAGACAAACATTTTCATCCAACCGCATAACTTGAAACAACTTATACATACCCTTCTGGAATCTCATATTGAATTCAGCTACAGACTCATTCTAATTTTTACTTATGGTATTGAATGCATTCAATATGAAACTAGCATTAGGCCTATGACCATACTGCTCTTTAAAAAATCTCTCAAAAGAATCCCAACTATCAATACATTTATCAGGAAGTCTCTTAAACCAATCTCTAGCATCCTCCATTAGAGATTGAACAAACAATTTCATGACTACATCCTCATGCTCTACCTCATAATCATTAAGCATATCAACAAATAACCTAAGATGCTCCTCACAACTAATAGCATTATTACCAGAAAACTTAGGTACTTTATCTCTTATATCATTTGGAAAAGTATTTGGGTAGCCTGGTATCCCGTCAAAACTAATTTTCCTATAGCCTTCTAGTTGCATAGGTCTTCTTTAAAATCCTAAACTAGTGTTCCCACTAGAATTATTATTTTTATCTACATTCCCACCCACTTGCACATTTGACTGTCTATTAGGATCAAAAAATGATTTGGTAGATAAATTAGGAATTAGATTACTAGTAGTAGCATTGCTAAGTGAAACAATAGTGTTCATAGATGGCATACCTAGCTTAGTAGTAGAAGGGCTAAGAACATTAGCTGATGAAGCCCTCAAGAACTGGATCTTTCTTCTTTTCTCTGCAATAGCAACATCAACTTCAGCTCTTTCCAACTCTTGAGCAAGAGCTTCATCCTCTTTTCTTTTTCTTTCTATCTATGTCTCCCTATTTGATCTAGGTGGTGGGATCCGTGGTATTGTCACTGGTTTTCTTATTTGGAGACCCACCATCTTCTACTTTCCTTTTTCATTAATAACTACAATAGGCCTAGTGATCTCATGTCCATTCCCACCCTTAGGCAATGGAGCATAACTTTGCACTTGTCTAATCATAGGGCCCTCTTCATCAAACTCATGGTCTTGTAACAAATGTTCTTGCTCACTTCTTAGAGCTTCAAGGTCACCAAAAACATCATGCTGCAACACCCTAGGAACAGAAGCAAGCATCTTGTTTCTGTCCTTCATTTTATTATTTTTTCTTAAAAGAGACTACCTCTCCATTAGAAAGTTTACCTTTTCAGCCTCTCTCTCTCCTCTTGTAACCTTTTGTAGATGGCATCCTGCTCTGCCAACTATAACCTAAGTGCATTTAGGTCATGTGGATCTATCATGTTGTGTTCAGAGCTTGATGACACTTCCACATCAGTAGGATGCTGATATGGGAAATGCACTCACCTTGGTTCCATGGGCTGCCTATTGAAATTATCTTCATCAAGATCTAAATCAATCTCAAAACCCATCTCTCTAGCTTGTTCCTCCTGACCTATAGGCAATGAACCTATCTTGAAATATAGCCTCTGGGGTATCATAAAATTTATCTTCAGAGCGACCACCATCTGATCTAGAAACTTTGTCGTGTGAACCTTCCTCGCTTGAGGAAACATGTGGTGCTCTACCTCTGGTATTTCTTTGTTCTCTTATGGGAGCACTATTAGACTCACCATTTCTTCTGATCCAACTCTTCTTCTCCTATCTAGGTAACTACTCCAAAGTAACCTCTAGATTTTTTCTGACAAAGGACCTAGTATTCCTCCTTTTGTCCATCTTTTGTAGTCTATAACACTAGTTTTAACCTTTTTGAGTCGCCACCCACTAAAGTGAGAAATCCTTTAACTGAATACAACAGAAAAACAAGAGTGTACTTTGAAAACCTTTATCTCTAGACTCTCCCCAGCAGAGTCGCCATTTTGTTGGTAGTTCCCTTTGATCTTCAACTTGTAGATTTATACTTTGATGGATAATTTTAATATAACTTTGACTCTATCACCACTCCAAAGTCTACAAGGAAGAGGGCCAATTGACAAGGATCAACAATGAGATCCTCCTACATTTTGAGCCTATATGCTCAAGCGGGTGTACCCTTGATTCACTTCTTCAAAGGAATCCAAAATATTATACAACTATACCCCTTACTAATTGATTGAAAGATTTTATCATTTAAATGTTTGTGTGATTGATGATGGACAACCTCCATAGAATGGACCAGTGCCTTAACCAAGGGCAAAGAATCACCTAATAACATATATCAATTGATCCCTACTTTAAACACACTTTAATTTAGGATAAGTGCTTTGCCTATTATCCTTCTCACTCACATATCAGGACATCAAATCCTTATCTAGCCATGAACTCACTAAAACTACCTGAAAGACTTTAATCCTGACTTTGTTAGGAACTCAATGATAATTTTAAAATACTCTTTGTTTACCATATGATAACCCACTTTTTGAAATTAACATATATGAGCTCAAGAACAAAATAAGAAGACATACACAAACATGAGATTGGAATCTGAATGTATTCTCATTAAAATTTGCAGGATCAATACATTATCAAACAACAAAATGCAAGGTGACAAACCCTAAATCCAAGCTCTCCCTGTTCAGTAAATTAACATCAACAATCAGGGACCAAAAAGAAAGTTTTTGGAACCCTCACTAAGTAAAAAATTCTACAATATATACCCCCTAGTCATCTCGGAAACCCAAAATAGGTTGCAACAAGCTATGGATGACTAGGGTTAGGGTTTCACCCACTAAACCAACTAAAATGGTCAAGAATTTATTACAAGGGATGAAAACCAGTCAGGCATGCCTGAGAAAAATTTGCACTTATGATAGATCTTTGAGAAAGTACTACAAATCATAGAATTCTATGTCAATCAATCCTTTTAGCCACCTACAACATGCCTTGAGCAACAAAACCATACTTCTCCTGGTACAAAAACATCATGCCACTAACCACAGAGACCCTCGGATCAGACGGCAACAACCAGTGCCACCAAAGCAATCAAAATCAGCTCCAAAAACCATAAATTTTGGTACTTCTTGTCACTAGAAACCATCTCAAAATTTGAATTTGAATTTCAACGGTTAGTTTCAAAGTGCTTGCAGCAAATGACAGTCTATATTTAAAATTTGATCAACTTTAAGTCACATCCATCAGATCTCTCCTTTTATTTTGCAGGTTTATGACTTAACCTTTTAATATGTCCTCAGTCACATTTAGCGAACTGGTGACTGAAGGGAATCGGCCATTCGCAGAATACTTTATACTACCACCAGATAGTTTAGCGATTATGTGAACATAGTGTTCACCAAATCGCCAGCTTTTTAAAACTCTGCTATTCTATTCAGCGAACAAGCAAAACCCCTTGAAATTTATCAAAATGCTAAACACCCTGTCTAAACCACCAAAAAGACCGAGAAACTTTATTGGGCCCGCATCAAGAAAATTGATGGTTGTCTCATCTTCACATAGACCTCCAAGATTCCTCTAGATCATAAGACAACCGTTGGATGGAGAATCTTACCCTACTCTGAGAACCCCATGATAGGATATGAAATCAACAGTTGGCGCATCTTCGCATGTGTCAAAGAAAACCCATCAGATTATACACAGACCGTCGATGCTCTACAAGTGTCAAAACCCACTAAACCTTGAAAAACCTGGCCCCACTGACAACATGTCTAGTCACAAAACATGGAACAATCAGATAATGGCAAATCAGCACACCTGGCATGTGGACCCGCTGCACTTTATCCCCTTTGAAAAAGGTAGAATCAACGGATGTCGCATGATCTTAAACCTCTAACACATCCCATAAGATCATACGCCTATTGTTGATTTTCTAACAATGTTAGGACCCACTGAAACACTCGAAAACTAGGTCCTACTGACAACTACCAATGTATTAATACATGGACCAATTATATATCACCATTTGTGCATACGTGTCGACAGACCCACCCATTTGAAATGCTATGTCATAAAGTAAGATCAACGATCATCGTAAGATCACAAGCCTCTGAAAAAACCCTTGCAAACTTACAACAACCATTGGATTAAGATAGTGTTAGAGAGCCGAGCCCAGGGAAATATTAAGCGCTAAGGACTTTAGGAAATATTTAATTCACCGATCACTTAGACTTAGGAAATATTAAAGGCCGCCAAGGGTATATAAACTTAGGAAAAATAAAAGGAAAACCACCGCGGTCAACCAAAAATATAAAGCACATGCGAATTAGGACCTTTAAGTGACCCAAAAAGGTAACTTGAAATTAGAATAGGGCCTGCGCTTTTCTTACCAATGGGCACTTTTTTAAAATTTGAACTAAGGGTTTATGCCAAAGACCTAAAAACAACTGCAGAGACTAGAAAAAAAGGGCTAGAGCCATGAAATTTTTTCATGGTGCTAACAGATTCCCCTAATGAAAAGAAACTTTTGAGACTCTCCATTAAGTTTATGATTTGAGGATTTTTGTAGACTAAAAAGGAAGATTGAAATATAGTCTTCCAAACACTCTTCTTCCTTCTACTACACCCTAAAGATATCATCTCCCCTCATATAACTACCTTTTCATTACTATTTATACTTCTAAAGGAATAGTTCTTTTATAGCATCCCACATGTCCACAACATCCCTTCCTAAACTCTTTAACCATCTTAATGTTGATTCCTTCAAAGTGGTAGGGAAATAATTAAGCATATGAAAAATTTTAGTGTAGTTACAACTCCTACAAAGGATATCAAACTCAAATAGGAAAGTATCTAGGTCCTCTTCCACTAAACAATAGAATTTAGGAAGGACTAAAGTGGGAATGTTCTTTAGTTTATTAACATCATTTTGGTTAGTGATATGGAATTCAAAATTTTGATGGCTGCGTACAGTTTGTGTAACCATCCTTTCTTGACATATTATCAAAGAAAGTGGATTGTCAAATGTATTTTGGTCAAGTAGTTCTTATGAGGAAAAGGGAGACGAAGATGAACCATCTAAACTTGCAAATGCATCATCATAAGGGTTTATCTCTTCTTATTATTATAGTTGATTGTATAATATATCTAGGTGGATATTATGATAAGGGTCATTAGGAATAAATCTCCCTAAAGCATGTTGTATTCTTTCATTATACATGTGGTATTAACCTAGTAATAGAAGTAGGTCATTACTTAAGAAAAATGAAGGCCAAACTTAATTGATTTCCTAAATATTCTTATTGGTCCCTTTTCCTTTGATGGCTTAATGAGGGAGAAAATATTTAGAGAAAAATAAAAATGGAATTTCTTTTCTAAGGGGGGATTCATGGAAGTTTTTGGTTTTTTGAATTTTTTTAGTTTTTGTTATTTTTCCATCAATGCCAAAGTGGGAGATTGTTGAGATGTTGTTGAGAACATATGCCATGGTTTTCATTGATGTCAAAAGGATCCAAAATGTTGTGTTATGGATGTTGTACATCATTGATCTATCCTATATGGCATGTTATGATGTTGAGTAGTGTGGGTTTAATATTTGTTCTAAATATGGAAGTATCTCTTTGTGGGACATCTGTAGAAGATAGTTAGTGCAGAATAATGAAAAGAAAATGTTTCATATTAGCTCCTATCTTTAGATCTTATTCTATGTATCTTTTATATTTGAACATTCATGCAGTATGTTACATGTTTTTGATATGTGACTTCTATTTAGATTATAAATAGATGCTATTCTCTAGTTGGTACAAAATTTAATGGAGATCAATACTTGGTCTTAGCCATGGAGTTCCCATCACAGGCTCTTCATAATATAGCTCATGTAAATTCAAAGCTCTTTATTCCTTGTAATTGTGCTATGTAATAGAATTATCTTATCTATAACTTATTTATGGGTCTCGTGGTAACATTTTGAGGAGATCTTTATGTGGGACCTATCTTTTGGGTCGAGTGATAACATGCTAATCCTTGTTTGGATATTTCACATAAGTTTTTTTCAAGATGAAATGTTTGCTAGGCCAACTTATTTCTATTGTTCTATGTGTATATATTTAGAATATATTTCTAGATCAAAATATATATGCAAGTAGTGAAGTTTGTGAAAAAATGAAGGGGTACAAAGGATTACAAAGTAACTTGATAAGATATAGAGAATAAAGTGGAAATCTAGTGCTAGGAAGAAGTAATCAGTATTGTAGAGGTTGTGTGAAGAGGTTGTTGGAGGTTTGAAGAACATTCCTGGGTAAAACCACAATTGAGTGTCACCTTTTAGGCTAACTCAAACCATTTGGCCCAGTTAGACTCACCCCAATTAGAATTGGCTGAGTCCAACTGGGCTGAGTACACGTCGGTGGCATGCAGTGCCAAATGGTGTCTATGTGGCCTAGTAGACTGGGCCGAGTGGTACTCAGCTGAGTAGGACTCGACCGAGTCTCAATGATATTTTTAATATCAAAATACATTCCAAGCCCCTCATTTGCACACTATTTGGTTGTTTGTGTGGGGCCGACCCCTAGGAGGACTTGGTCTAGTTGGACTCGGCCAAGTCTACTAGGTGGCATGGCATATTGGTAGCCACACCTCCAAAAACACAAAAAAATCATAATTTTGCACTTCTGCTATTCCTTTCTCTAATCAAAATAGAAAATGGTAAAAAAATAAAAGTACCCTTTTCTACATCTTAGAAGTACAACTCTGGACATATAAATTTTATATTGTTTCAACTATAAAATGTTAAACAAATTTTCTAAAAACTACATGTAGGTATATTAAACTTTGAGGAGACGTTGATTTGAAAAATATAGAAAAATGCTAAATCAATTTAGAAAATTTTTAAAATCATATATGACACTAAAGGAGAGAGTCCTCTTCAAGAATATGTAATTTATTTGGTTTTTGGCATAGTTTTGATAGGGGAAACATGACGGGAGAAAAAATATGTTGATTTTAGCTGAGTTCGACTTTGAATACTTATAACAGGTAAACTATAGATTGAAAACACTTCTTTCTTTTTTCTTGCACTAGATATACATGTCGTCTAAAACATATTTTGAAATTGGAGGGAAAAACAATGTTTTACTTATAATGATTTGACGGGAAGTAAACTCCCCAATTTGTAGTATTTTTCAAGATATGAAAAATAGACCTAAAAAATTAAAAAACCATATTAATTTTTTCTTAAATTAATTTTTAAAAATTATATGGATAAAACTCATCCTATTTTACACATTTCATCAGTTTACATCATCTCCAAATTCCCAATAGAAATGTGACTTTTATGCCCTTGAATTTTTCTAGTTTTGGTGTTGTTAGCCTCTTCCTTTGTAAAAGGGTGACAACTTATTGTGCTTTTAACCTCCTAACTGGATCTACTATAGAAAATTCATTATCTCTTAACTAGAACTAACTTCACACATATGTAGATGTAGCTTCATTAGTTCATGTTTTTTTAGTAAGACTATTTTGTAATCAATTGTTTTTGTATCCAGGCAGTTAGCCCATCGATAGTGAGCCTACTTGCACTAAGAAACTTCTGAGTGAGCCTTTGTAAAAAATTCCTTAACTGAGGTTACCTTAACCACTGATTCATATTCAATAATTATCATTATCTATGGTTTTTCCCATCTTGGATTTTTCAATTAAATTCTGGTGTTCATTTTGTACAGTGCTTTTATGTGCTTTCATATTCATATGTGTTTTATTTATATAATTTATTTAAAGTTTCTCCAAATTAATTAAGTTTTAGAAAATTATTTTTATGTTAACTGATCTAGCCCCCCCTATCTGGATTGTGCAACATTCATATAATTTCATCAAATTTCAAGTAGTGAACGATTTGGGTGGTCTCTCCGATAGGAACATATTTTGAGGCAAGTACTAGGGATCAACACATAATTTTAGTCATTTTGGACTAAAATAGATATCCTTGAGTAGTTTGTAGCATATCAAAACATTAAGATTGATTTCCCTTTCATGAATAACCATAATCACACCTCTAAATTTAATAATCATCCCTAGATTTTTTAGGGAATATCTCGAGATTCTAACAAAATATTTTGATGAAATTTTTTTATACAAGCAAGAGGTATCTTTTTAGAAATACAATATTCCCCAATTATGATAATTATGTTATTCTAATGTCTTGTTAGCATCATTGTACAAACTACCACATCATGCTCTTTAGACCTTGACTTTGGTTTTACACCTACCTTTGTTTTTTTGGCCATAACTTGAGCATACAAACTCCAAATCACACACAAAAAATATATCATTAGAAAGTTGGTTTTGAAGTCGATCCAGACCTATAACTAGTTTTTCTAGATTCTACAATAATTTTATATACTAGGGCTCCAAATTCAGCATTCAATTTTACACTTCTTGGGCCATCTTCTTGATCCTAATCATCATATTTTTAAAAGGAGGTTCTTCATTCAGTACTATAGCAGTTATCAATCAACAATTGTCTACAACTTCTTTGTGCTTCAAGGATGTTCTTCATGTTCCTATTATTTTTGTAGTATTTTGGAATACTTCTTAGTCCTCCCTTCTACATTTCATGTTTCTTTCATGTGGCACATCTCTCATTTTTGGAGAGGAGTTATCTCCCACATGGTTTTTTATCAATTTTATGCTCTTTGAGATACAAATTTTGTTTTTGGGAACCATTCATACATTTCATGGTTTGAGCTTTGTGTGTCTCTGGATTTTACTTAAGGGGGGTATTAGAGAATGTATATTTGTGACATTACCAACATGTGCATATGTTACATTAAATAATTGTGTACATGCTCAAGGAATATTCTCATTTTGATTGAGGATATTTTTGTGTATGCATGCTTAGATTAAGTTCCCACAGTTGAACATAATTTAGTTTAGCTCAGTCAAATTGGGCTCTAAATTTCTTTTCCAGGTCTATTTTGTATATCTTAGTTTTTTTTAATTTTTTCTCTATAATTAGACACATTATTTTATATAATAAAAATTCATGTTCTATGAAAAATATATTTCATCCAAAAACATAATCCTATAATCATGTAATCTTTTCTTCTTGAGAAATGTAACAATTATTTCTCATTTCTCCCCTTGTGGAAGGTGTTTTTTTTTCTTCTTGTTTTAGCCTAGATTTTTTTGAGTTGTGAATTTCAACATAGCTATAAATTCATAAAATAGAAATGGTGATGAATGAGAATCATGATGATAAATAGGAGATATTTTCCATAGCAAGTCAAATTGTGATATTCTTATCAGTATTCAATGTAGTTTTTTAAGTCCAATTTATTGAACCATGTTTCATGAGTAGTGGTTCACACGAACCCATATCTCACAAGAATCATGATGTTATCTCTCAAGAAAAAGAGAAAATAAGAAATATTAACTAAAATATTCACCTTAGGCAGTAGTCCTTTGCTTGAATCTCATGTAAGATGATTTTGGCCTATTGTAATGAAGTTTTTCAAATGGTTAGTATAACATGGTAATAATGATGAATCATAAATATCAAAAGATAATTCATAGTATAACATCTCATACTTCATAATCATCTCATACTTGTTCATTTGATTTCTCCTGATTTTTTATGATGGGGGGAAAAATATTCTTGAAAGATGTTCCAAATGAGAAAGGGAATTTTTTTTATATAAAACACCTTTAGGGAGAGGCCAATGAATAGATTATGATCATTAAGGACCCAAAGCCAAAATCTAAATATTAGAATTTAAAACCAAATTGGGATGATACTAGGTTAAAATGTTAGTTTCCAATCTAATTTTAACGGAAGAGATAGGGTTCACTAGGATGTTTAGGCAAACTAGGAAATTTATGCCTATCTATTTTTATTACATTGAGTGGATGCACAAATCCTTCACTATGAAAAAGGAGGGTCATATGTGTAAATGTGATTTTGAAATGTAAATGCAAGATCTAAAGCTATATAGGTGGAAAATTTAGCTTTCTACATGCATAGGATGACCAAAAATAGACAAATTGATTCCAAAAGTGGAAACAACAAAGGTTGACTATAACACACCTTTAGTCTGAATTAGGATAAAATGGAGGGATTGGGCCAACTTGATCACCCTATTCTTACAATTGTGGCAACTCGGTAACCTTGTTACCTTCACTTTCTGTAGACTAAAATAGATAGTATGATATGATTAAATTAAGTATAAAAAAATAATCTTTACATAAGTAATACAAGGCTGTAGTGCAGTGAAGTTCTTGCCCAAAATTGGCAGACCGTTTTGTTAAGCAAAGAATAACAAAAGAATTTATAATATTGTGGATAAGTATTTAATAACTTTGATAATTAATCTGTTAGTGTCTACTCCACTTCTTCATCATGTTAAGTTAAGCATCATGAATAAAAATAAAAATAGTTAAATTTGAATTATAAAAAAATAAAAATGATTATAAAACACATTTTCTAATTTTAAGAGTACTTACAAGTTAGATATACAATCATATAAATATAATAAAATATAAAATAAAATCATAATTAAGACCATTCTAGAAAAATTAGAGAACTCATATTAACACCCAAGTTTGATATCGTTCTACCAAAGCTTGTAAGGTAAATAACACACTTGATTATAAAGCAAATCCACAAGAGTGAAATATGAACTAGAGTAACAAAATAAATTCATTGCTCAATGAATTCATTTGACATATCTTTATTTTTTGAAGTATTAACAAATCAATTGACAAAAATTGACATGATGAAATCTTCATCAAACCTAAAGCTCATTCAATTTATTTTATTTTCTTAAATTTTATAAATTAATTCAATAGTAGACCAATACTAATTATTTATCTCATGTTAGATTATTATTCATGATATATTAATTAGTTTACCTTATGATTATTAGATTTATCCATGATAGATTGATTAATTTATTCTAGGATATTTAAATAAGGAGTGTTATTATTATTAAATTAATAATAATAAAATAATTATTATTACTATTACTATTACTATTACTATTACTATTACTATTACTATTACTATTACTATTACTATTACTATTACTATTACTATTACTATTTACTACATGACATCACTTTAGTGTATAAGATTTCATGTTTGTAAATGTTCTGCTTACTATTTTTCATCTATCTTATATTATTTTTGGATATATAGTTTCATTTCTTCAAAATTTGAATATAATGAACATACCTTCCAATGAAAAGCTTTTTAGGAATATTTTATATGTGAGCTCTAAAATTTTAGGAAGATGGAGGTATACCTTTGTCTTCTATATCTCATGTGACTCCAACTTAGAAGAAAACTAATAATAAAAATGAAAAGATACTTATATATACAAATTTATATAAACTAAATAAGAAAACCTAACTAAATATGTGAGTTTTTCACAATAATTTTTTTCTGACATATTGAACATTCAAATTATAAAATTTATTAAATTAATTTAACACAAAAAAAATTGATATGTATAATATAATTGAAACAAATCAATTCTATGTAAGATTAAAATAAAGTATTCCACTATACCCTATATGTGCATAGTGTAAAAAATTATAAATAACAAAACTTCATAAAATTAATAATTTGAAAGTGATTAAAAATGTTAACCTTCAAAAGCTTTGAAATATTTTAACAACCTCCGAAAAAGGGCTCTTATCGCTAAAATATTTTAACCAATCAAATTTGAGAACTAACAACTACATAAATATGTCTTCACATGTAAATTCATCTTCACATATAAATTCAAAAATAAACAATAAAATCAAACTTATATCAACACAATAACAATTATTTACTAATTTTTATACTATTGTTCTTTTATCATAAAATTGATACTAGGAAAAACAATATATATAATCATATCAATAATAAAAATTACAAACCAATTAATTTTAATAATAAACAATTGATTTGTGTCGAAAACTCATAATCCATTAATATATAAATAATTAATTTATTATATGACATATATTCATAATCAATCAATACATAAATAAATAATTGGTTATGACAGAAATTCATAATCAATGAAAAACTATATTGATATTTTCATTCACCTATCACCTCTGTAAACAACAATACTTAAATAGCTAATCTAGTGACTACACTATTTCTTGACAGTTTGTGGGGCCATGCATGTATAAATAGACATATGAGTTTGACGGATAACCTAAATGATGGAAATTTTTATCTATAGGAAATATTCCTTCAAATGCGTATCCAACTAATTCATATTCAACTGCTGCCTTTGATGTTAGGAAATCTGTGGTTTTATTTAAGTAGTTTAGTTTTGACCTAATATTGTTTATCTTTTAGGGTGGACGCGTACAAAATTAGAGTTTAACTATTAAATCTGATAATATTTAGGTACAGTGAAATTAACATAACATATGAAAGATGAATATTTAGATGTTTTGTATTCTTCAGCTGAATACATGTCACAGACTCTTCTCCCATCTTCTGAGGAGTTCTGACGATATGCGGGAATCATACATAAGGCGATCTTATCTTCAACAACATGCCTGAACAGGATATAATGGAAGAAGAGATTATATGCCATGGAATAATCTTACAGCGGTCAGTTTATTTCCCTGACCTAACCACAAAAGTACAAGGGTGAAGATTGTTACCGAGCACCCCATGTCTCCTTAGAGAGTTTACTATTCTTGTACACAAGTTTTTTACACCTATGTAAATATTGTACTTAATACGTTTGATTGAATGAATAATGGTTTTGAAATGTGACAAAAGGATTTCATGGGCTTTGACCCAAGCTTGTTTTACAAGGATTATGCTCCGTGATTATCACTGAATGCCTTCTATAATCGCAATGTTCGGGAGATAGCTCCCAACAAGAAGTGTTTTTGTTTTTTTTTTTAATTCTTCGTAAGGTGGGTTAAGAAAAATTTTACAATATACAAAATTATAATGGTTTTTATTTTTATTTTGATTGTGTATTAATTTTTTATTAACATTTTAATGGTGATCTATTATCACAATTAATTAGTGTGACTTTCACTGAGAAATCTATACCTGTTTTACAAATGCAACGACAAATAATCATATTTAGTTTTAAAGTTTTTCTAGTTTTCTCTTTCTTTTCATTTTAAGAACTGACAATTCTTAAAATATATTACCTTTCCTGTTTAAGAAATAGTTAATAATGAAATCGAATTTAAATATTGAAAAAAACCTACCATTCAAGAAATAATTCTAAATTTTATGGCCCTGCTAATTGCTAAGTTTCTCCTATAACAGTTGTATGTTTCTTCTGACTATAAGTAGTTCAAAGTTCACTGACCAATGTACTTTTGTAGTTTTCTTTCTGCTCTCTCAATTAATACTCAGCTGATTTAATGAAAAAAAAAAAAAAAAGATTTCAAGTTTTCAATTTTAAAGTCTTCAATTTCTTCATTTTCACAGATTTGTATCTTTTTATGGATTAATACTATTGAAATAGTAGTTTCTGTTTCAGGTCTTGTCTCATGTGAACTCTTGCGGGGTGTGATCTTCTATCTCTCGGTCCCTTTTTTGTGAATATGTATAGTTTATATTTTTATTAATAGAAATGGAACTATTCATGAAAAAAAATAGCAGTATCAATAACCCGCCCTTAAAAAATTATTTAATTTTTTATTTTAATATAATTTAAAATAGCCTTTGATTTTTTCAAAGGGTGAGTAGTTTGACCTATGTACCACCCTTGTGGAATTCCAGATTACTTTTCACTTACTAGTTTTACTATATTGTAGATCTTTTAGTTCAATATAACTATTTAATAATATTATATTTATTTAATACAGGTAGTTGATTTAGAGATTTTGGAAGAGACTTTAATGAAGGATTTGGGAAATGCATTGCACCAATGCCAAGAATTGGTCATTGAATGGTCTACCAACAGAACTGCTGTCAATATGCAGTAAGCGATTGCTGATGGCATTTTTGTTACAAGAGGAGGGTCAGTCTTAACAAATACTATTCGAAATCCCCACATGGAATTGCAAGTTCAATGCCTCTAAAACCATTTAGACAAAGATTCACATGCCTCTGCACAGATTACAATAAATATTATGGATCTTTAAAACAAAAATAAAACACAATGATTATTCTATTTATAAAATATTAACTTTAAAAATTGATTGTATAAATAATATTTGTTTAATGACAGGTACACCCCAAATAATGACATGTAACATTTGAGTATGAGGAAGAAAGCAAATACTCACTATCGAAACCCAATAGCTACTAATGAACGATTACTATCAAATATGAGCCATGTTATGTTGTAGCTTGTCCACAATTTCTGTCTAGAACTTATAATCCTAATAAGGCTATTCCGTAACTTAATGGTGCTGACGAGCTTGTGGGACCATGCAGCTAGAAACGGCCACACTTTGAGATTGACAGATTACTTAGAAAGGTCGGAAAAAATATATCTTAAACCAATCTTGTTTCTTAGCCAATTAATATTCAACTGCCACGCTTCGTGAGAGCAAATGTATGGGTTATTTTTCAACATTATTCAGATCAATAATCGATGGTTAGTTTTGATTAACGTTCTAGAGTAGATGAAATTACTATTGTATCACTGATAAGTCTGTTAAGTAGAAGAAATTAGACATTATATGTATAGAATAAGATATAGAGATCAAGATTTGAAGATATTATCGAAGATGATGGGTTTGTTAGATCTGTTGTATTTTTCTGCTGAATACATTCCTTCCTCCACAAGAAACATACCATTAATGCTCAGGCAGCTTTCTCTTTTTGCTGGCAGACTCTTCTCCTGTCTTCTGAGAACTGCTGAGGATATGCGGGACTCTTACATAAGGCGATCTGATCTTCAAAACCATGTCTGGGTGGGATATAATGGAAGAAGTGGTTACATCCCATGGAATAATTTTACAGCGGTCAGCTTAGTTCCCTGAGTTAACTACAAAAGCTTGTTCAGTGATTTTGGATATAGAAAATTATATTAATACGAGTGAAGATTGTCGCCAAGGAGGCCCTGCATTTATAGACAGTTTACTCTTGTTCTATAGGATCTTTTTTCCACTATGCTATTGTCCTCAAAATGTTTGATTCAATGGATATTGGTGTTATATGTGATAAAGGGTTTCGTGGATTTTGACCAAATTTCTTTTTATTGAATGTCTGCTCTAATTTCAAGCCCTGGGAGAGTGTTTCCCAAGTGGAAGTTTATTAAGGATAATGTAAAATTTTATATGTTATTGTGCTTTCTATCATTCTAAGAATGGATCGCATTTAAAACACTCAGGTTAAAAAATAGGCTACAGTCAAATTCAAAAATAATTAAGTAATACTGATATAAATTGTACAAATATGACAACATTGATCTATTATTTTTTGTTTGTATTTTTCTTACTGTATATCTATTTAATTTAATTGAAAATATAAAATCTATAAGCAATTTTATTTCTATTATAGCAAACATTATTCAATTGGTTTAAACTGAAAAAAACTGATTGAATGTATTCAGTTTTACAAGATCCACTAAATAATCTAACTCTATTGAAACTGTAATACTATTCAATTTCTTTATCCTTAGGAGGCACCATTCCTTTTTCTCCATTTTGATACTATTTAAATAAGCACTTTTTCTTTGAAAGGATCAGTGCTTTGTCTTATGTACCAAGTTTACCTTCTCACTTTTCCTTTTATTATAATTTGACACTTTATGGTAGTAAACAAATTCTATATAGTTTATTTAAAATAGAGATATTCACCTGCTAGTATCTATGTTGAGCTTTTAACTTTAGATACATAGATATGTATATTTGTATGGAAACGATAAGAGGTGTCATTTTTAATTTATGTAGTTAGTTCAAAATTACAAGTTTAATTATTTAATAAAGACACAAAACTTATAAGTTTAATAGTTTAGAGAAGGTTTAAATCTTTATAAAGACAATAAAAATGTTATGTATAATTATTATTTTATGTCTAAAAAAATGATATATAAGTATCTATATTAATATTGATATCTATCGTTTATTTTTTAATGAATGCATTTCTGTGATAATGCTATTAGGATTGAGCTATGTATATTTTTTAGTCAAACTCATTCACCCATGTTTCACAACTAGTGTTTCACAAGAACCCATCTTTCATGAAAATGAATGGAGCACTTAGGACTCATTGCATCTAGGGGATTCTCTTCAAGGTGAAACACCAAGACTTTTTGGGAGGTCACCCATCTGTTTAATACTCCATCTCAGGTGCGCTTAACCAAAGAGTTATCTCTAATGTTTAGCTCGCTTTGCTTCTTACCCCATTTGGAAAATCTTCAACATGTGTTGTTCCTTATGACTCATTTATTAGAAAGCCCCCTAATCTCACCAATTGATTTGTAGGAGATATTGCTATCAAGAATAAAGTGTGTCTAGTATTTCAGTCGAACTCACTAACCCATGTGTCATGAGTAGTGGTTCACAAGAACTGGTCTCTCATGAGAATGAATGGAACACTTGGCACTCATTGAATCTAGTTGATGCTCATAGAGGTGAAGCACCATGACTTCTTGGGAGGTCACCCATCCTAGTACTACTCAAGCTCATGCATGTGCTTAACCATAGAGTTTTGTCCATGGTTAAGCCCACTTTTCTTGCAACCACATTACCAAAAGATTCAGCAAGTTTTTTCCTTATGAACCATTCATTAGAAAGCTCCTTAAGCTCATCATTTTATAAGTAGGATATATTTTCCATAGCTATTCAAATTGTGATATTGTTATTAGGATTCAACTATGTAGCTTTTTAGTCAGACTCATTAACTCATGTTTCATGAGTAGTGATTCACAAGAACCCATCTCTCATTAGAATGAATATAATACTTACCATTCACTGCATATAGGTGATGCTCATAGAAGTGGAGCACTAGGAATTCTCAAGAGGTCATCCATCCGAGTACTACTCGACCTCAAGAACACTTAACCATGAAGTTTCCTCCAAGGTTAAGTCAACTTTTCTTGCAACACTATTTGCAAAACCTTCAGCAAGTGTTGTGACTTATGAACCAATCATTAAAGAGCCCCCTAAGATCACCAATTGATAAGCAGGGGATATTTTCCACAATGATTCAAATTGTGATATTTCAATGAGGATTCAACTACAAACTACAATTTTTTAGTCAAACTCATTGACTAATGATTCATGAGTAGTGGTTCACAAGAACCCATCTCTCAGGAGAATGAATAGAACACTTAGCACTCATTGCATCAATGTAATGCTCAAAGATGTTAAGCACCGAGACTTTTTGGCAAATCACCTATCCCACATCTACTCTAGCTCAAGCATGCTTAACCATTGATTTTCCTCCAAGGTGAAGCCCAGTTTTCTTGTAACCCTATTTGCAACACCTTCAACAACTGTTATGCCTTATGAACCATTTATTACAAATCACCTCACTCTCATCAATTTATAAGTAAGAGATGTTTTCCACAATGAATCAAATGATGATATTACTACTAAAAAAATTATAATGATAAAAGTCATATAAAAGCATTCTATGTAAAAAAAATAGAACTTGCATAGGTAAACAACTACCTTTCTCTCTAAATATCTCCATAATTTTCTTGATGTACTTTATGATAATATTAAAAGGTCTCAAGCATTAGATATAAAGAACGTAAACCTCTACATCCTGTCAAAGAAATACTTAAATAGATAATCTAATAACATCAACAATTAAAAATAGAAATCTATTATTATTAAAATCACTCTCTAATGATATAAAAAGACGAGTTGTAAACATTAGGTATGGAAAAAGTAAAACCCAATGTAACGAAGGAAACGACCATTACTAGAGAGCTACAAGAATGCATGAACCCATGGCCCCATAGACACTGCCATAAAGAACTACCCTTCTCTTCAATTATGTTCATATTTTCCTTCAAATACTTAAAATAGGTAATCCAACCAGATGTATTATGTACCTCGTTGGTGCTTGTCAATTCGTGGGGCCATGCGTGTAGCATTGGCCATAATTTGAGATTGACGGATAATCTAGAATGGTCATTAAAAATCCTGAGCCAATCTCGCTTCTTAGACCTAACAGAAATTCACACATACCTCAATATTGACCTGCCCCCCTCCGTATAAGGAGATCTATGGGTTACTTCAAAACAAATGATCAACGTTTTGTTTAATGTTTCAAACCAATAATGGATGTTTTGTTTAATGTTTGAAAGTAGATGAATTTAAAAAATAGTTGATAGGTGATTGTTTAAATGAGTGGTAGAAACTGAGTGTCATTTTATCAAATGTCATTTTATCAAGATGTAAAATACTGCAGTCAATTTGAAAATGCTATAAAAGTGGACAACTAGAATAAGTATTTTGAAGAGATACTCTTCAAACTAATAATCAATATTTTTATTAAGTTAAATCTTTAAAATAGTTAATAGACTATTTGTTTAAATAACGCGAGTTAGAAACTAAATAGCATTTTATCAAGATGTCGTGTACAGTAGTATTTTTATAATGACATAAAAGATAGACAGTTTGAATAAGTTTTTCTAGAAAAAAAGAAACTTCTTAAAAGACAGTTTTTGATTTATAGCCCAAAAAAATTAACATAATGAACAATTTAAAATAAATTAATTTAATCTTTTAAATACCATAGTCATTAAAATTCATTCATTCATCCACTGTTATGTCTGCTATTTCATTAAAAAAAATTAGAAATTAAATTTGTATCTCTAAAATAAGAAAAAGAGATCAAGAATTTGAAGATATTATTGAAAACGTTGCGTTTGCTAGATGTGTTGTTTTCTGAATACATTCCTTCCTCAACCAGAAGCATATCTTTACCTTTAATGCTCAGGCAGCTTTACCATTTAGCTCGCAGACTCTTCTCCCGTCTTCTTAGCAAAGGCGATCTTATCGTGAACACAATATCTTGTTCAGTGATAACACCCTGTCTCAAGCCCTGAAAGAGAGTATCCTAAGTAGAAGCTTATCATAAATCTATTATTTCCGTTTGTATGATTCTTCTGTGTCTGTAAGCAATTCAAATCAAACTTCTATTAATATGACAACAATTACTTAGCTAAATTAATATACTGTTAAGGTTTTTTTATCATTTAGCCGATTTCAAATTATTGTAGAAGAATATAACAACATATATAATCAAGTTCATGCTAATTTATTAATATAAGGCTGTAGAGCAGCTAAGTTCTTGTCTAAAAGTGGTAGGTTTGTTTAAGTTTATATAGAATTTGAAAGTTTAAAAAACCATGCAACAATGAATTTAATAATGAAACTTTTTAATATAACACCCGTGGTGGACATTTATGAAAAAACCATTCTTATGGCCTCATTTTTTAGCCAATCACATGGATGATAGTTTAATTCTACTCGTTGCCTATAGTTCTATAGTCTACCAAAGAAACTAAAAAAATATGGGTCATGTTCACTATTCACACTTTGCTCACTCAACCCCTCAATGATAACTAAATACCCATTAATAAATTTCACATGTACCAATACAATAAAATTTGTAAATTTTAATTTTAAAATGACCAGTATGCAGTATTAGAACAACCATAATTATAAAAAGTTAAATTGTATATAAAAAAAAAAAGAAAAAACCATCTCATGTACAATTTAATATTTGTAAGTTGCAAAGTAAAAATTAGCTACAACTACTACAAGTGTGCTTCCTTTTAATAATTTGATTATGAAAAAAACTTAAAAACATAATCAATCAATGCATAAATAAATAATTCATTATGGCAGCTCATACTCAATGAAAAGGTCAAATCTGGACAGTAGGTATGTAGAAAGTCGGACTCGTTCACGAGGAAGGACAATAATAACTCACGATCATAAAGGCAATACCTTGAAGTAGGTATACTACGCTTCTTTCCAATATATTCATATTTTCCTCTCCTTGGAAACAATACTTAAAATAGGTAGTCTGAAACCCATCTGTGCTTGATAGTCTGAAAACCATGCGTGTATAAATAGCTATCTGAGTGTGATGGATAACCTAAAAAGATGGAAAATTTTCATCTAGACGCTAGCTTCCTTGAAAAGCACATCCAATTCTTTTCATATTCAACTGCTGCCCTTGATCTAAGGAAATATATGGGTTTCTTCTAAGAATTATTCAGCTCAATAATCAAAGGTTAGTTTTGACCTAGTATTGTTTAAGTTTTAGGGTGGACACTTACAATATTAGAGTTTGACTATTAAATCTGATAATATTTAGGTACAGTGAAATTGGCTAACATAGAGAGATTGAGGATTTGAAAGATGTTGGTTTTTTTAGATTTTCTGTTTTCTTCAGCTGAATACATCCCTTCCCCAACCAGAAACATACAATTAATGCTCAGGCAGCTTTCCCGTTTTGCTCGCAGACTCTTATCCTATCTGCTAACGACTGCTGAGGATATGCGGGACTCTTACATAAGGCAATCTTCTCTTCAACAATATTATGCCTTGACAGGATATAATGGAAGAAGTACTCATTTTCTCTGGAGTAATGTTGCAGCAGCCAGTTTAGTTCACTGAGCTACCCAGGAAATCTTGTTTAGAGTAGACGTAATTGTTATCAACTAATCTTTTTTGTGTCGAGAGTTTACTGTTGTGTATAAGATTTTTCCCCTTTGTAAAATATAGTCCTCAAAACGTTTGATTGAATGGATTATCGTTTTGAATGGTGATAAATGGGTTTCATGGATTTTTACTCAAGCTTGTTTTAAGAGGATTATCACTGAATGTCTTCTCCAATCTCAATCTTTGGGAGAGGGTTTCCGTTGTAAAAGTTTATTAATCTGGCTGCTGAGCTTTATAGTTTTCAAATACATCAATTTCCTACGTTTCGATCTATTTCTTTTGTGTATTAGCGTTTGAATCAATATTTCAGATTATTGTCTGTGATCATCAGAATCAATCAGTGTGGTATTCAATAACAGATCTGAATGATGAGTGGAAGAAAATATAGTCTATATTTAATACTTTTTAGTTTATTCCCTCTGTTTATTCTGAGGGCCACAACATAAAGTTTATAGCCTTCGCTGTCTAAGCAATAGTTAGTAATGAAAACAAAATTAAATATTGAAAATACTTACAATTTCAGAAATAATTCAGAATCTCTTGACTGTGCTATTTGCTATATTGTGGTATTTAACTATTGGAAGTTCTTCTGATTGTTAGGTGGTTCAGTTTCGTTGAATTACGTTACACCAATGCTGTTAGTTTTCTATTTGTTCTATCAATTATTGTCAACTGATTGAAAGAAAAAAATCAGATTCAAAATCTTCCATTTTGTATATGTCTATATCTTTTCGCGATAAACACTATTGAAACAGAAACAGCAATCCATTTATTAACCCCACATAGGACCCTGTAAATAAGCGATTGACTGTTTGAAAGGTGAGTTCTTTGATTTATGTACCAGCCTTATATTCCTAGTTCACCTTTCTAGTTTTATTATACTGTAGACTTTTCAAGGTTAATAGTGTTTCACATGGACCTGCAACATGTATCGTACCAATACCGTCGTCATCATAGAACTTTTACCAAACACTTGTTAAAAAAATGGGTAAAATTAGGCGTGTAAACAATGCCAAACAAGGGGGGGAATAAAATTGAAGGAGCATTAAATAAATATAAAATAATATTATTTATTTAGATATAAGTTAGGAATACATATGAACTGATTGAATAATTAGAGATCAATTTCAGGAGAATAAAATTAATTGATGAAGTGTCATTTTCATGTCGTTATAGACATTTGACAAGTTAAATTATATTAATTATCTATCAATAAAATTATTACTTAGTGAATGTAAGTTTTCTCAAAGAAATTTTAAACAATGCTATAGAGCAGCTAAGTTCGTACTAAAATGATGGGAGTGATGTTTAAATTAGTCTGAATAATAATTAAACTTAGAAATCAATCTAAAAAATTAAAATATAGTCTTTTAAATTAAATTTTAATATTGTTATATGTAAAAATATATTTCAAAATGAAATACATAAAAATCAATTTGTTTAACTATTTTTAAATTAAAAATAAAATTTTAAAATCATAATTGAAACCAAAAGTAAAATTTTTACATGAATAAATAATAAAAATTGAAAAAATATTTTTTATTTATTAATTATCTAAATTATTCTATATAAATTAAAAAATAATATTTTATATAAAAAAGTTACTTATATTTAATTTTAATAATAATATTATATTTTTAAAAAGATAATTAAGATATAAATTATAGAATAATAATAAAACTTAATATTATTTAATAGTATTTATAATTTTAAAAAATAAATAAAAAATATTTCAGTCTTTAAAAATCATCAGAATATTATACCCTTCTATAAAATTAAATATGATTCAAAGTTCCATGTAAAATAAATTCATCAATATATTTAACTATTACAAATTTATAATTTATAATATTTTAATAAATTTAATTATACTTTTACTATTATAAAATTTTATTAAAAAAATAAATTCAAAATCAAAATCAAATGTTTTAAAATATTAAACTTTAATATAGAATAAAAATTAATAATATATTATAAACCTATTTACTAATAATACGACTCAAAATAAAGCATTGATAAAAGTTAGAAACTTGACAATAACTTTAATGAGTTCTAAAACTATTATAATAAATAATTTGACATGGTAGCTATTGTTTGTGGAGATAAATTTCAGAAAAAAGGGCTCTTATCGCCCAATTTCTTTAAACCAATGAAACAAAAGATAAATAATTTTATAAATTAAAAAAAGTTAAATATTGTGCATTTTTACTTTATCAAATATTAGAATTTGACATGACAAAAAGAAATTATGAAATTTGATTGGCTAGAATTAACTAGTTTAATCACTAGGTAAATGTCTATAGTTCTAAGAGCTCAGGGGAGGAACTAAAAATATCCAAGTAAAAGTATGATAAGATATATAAAGGATCCAACCACAAAGGAGGAAAAATAAGATAAAAATCATTTATAAGAGTTAGTAAATGGTTTGGTATAAAATACTTTTAATCTATTACTTTTTATTATTTTATTAGTTTAATAGTAATAAATAAAATATCTTTTAAGTAAAAAATAAAAAAGAGTCAAGCTTTCAAATATATTTACTCGCTAGTATTGAGAGTTAGTGAAAATCATTTAAAGCATATCAAGAGATGTTAATGTTGCTCTCTTTGATTATAACAATGTTGATAGGAAATTTTCATTACAAATTGAAGTTATCATTTTCTCTAATGTTCTTATATAGATTCTATTGGAATCATTTGCCGTTGCACCAAAAGCTCAAACTATCAATGCCTGATACAAATGTCAGATTTAACCCAATCCACCGGAGGCAGTTAAGCCATGTCATGAATCTCCAAGGAGGTGTTGACCACCAAGTCAACAATCTCCACCTCAGCACCCACTGAATGGAGACTCAAACCCATGACCCAAGGCTCTAATACCAATTGCTGGAATCATTTGTCGTTGCACCAAAAGCCCAAACTATCAATGCCCGATACAAATGCCAAATTTAACCCGATCCACGGGAGGTGGTTAAGCCATGTCATGAATCTCCAAGGAGGTGCTGACCCCCAAGTCAACAATCTCCCCTTCAGTACCAACTAAGCCTTCAACACCCACTGAAGGGAGACTCGAACCCGTGACCCCAGGCTCTAATACCAATTGTTGGAATCATTTGTCGTTGCACCAAAAGCTCGAACTATCAATGACCAATACAAATGTCAAATTTAACCTGATCCACATGAGGCGGTTAAGTCATGTCATAAATCTCCAAGGAGGTATTGACCACCAAGTCAACAATCTCCCCCTCAGCACCCACTGAAGGGAGACTCGAACCCGTGACCCAAGGCTCTAATACCAATTGTTGGAATCATTTTCCATTGCACCAAAAGCTCGAACTATCAAGGCCCGATACAAATGCCAGATTTAACCCGATCCACGGGAGGAAGTTAAGCCATGTCAGGAATCTCCAAGGAGGTGCTGAGCACCAAGTCATCAGATTCAAGTTCACAAAAGAAATTGCAAGTACTATTGTCCAACCTCATATCTTTTTGTTAATATTGGCATGGATGTAGCCACTCTTCTTAGTAGGAAATTCATGGATATTATTTATCTTATTCTTGTGGCTCTTTAACTCATAAATCAAAGGACATCACAGCCTATGGAGGATGGCCTCAAAACTTAAATAGGCATCTCCTAGGTAAGACTCTACTTTGATAGAAACCTGGAAGTTCCTCAATAGCCTTGATTTCCACTAAGCAGTCTCTCAAGGAGAATGAAGATGTCTCCCTCACTAAATGGGAACCAACTGAGGAATGCACCCTTTGTAATGTTTGATTGAAACTTGATGAGCAATATCCTCCACCTTTTCCTTGCATAGCTACAACTACGTAATTATATATCAAGAAAGGCCCATTCTCTTTATTTCATGTGTACTCATAGATGTGCCTTTCTACCATCGTTTTTTGTGTTTTATGAATATTGTACTATTTTCTCTTAATAGATGCAAATGTAAATAGGATATATTCATTACAATAACATATTAATAAATATCAATTTTAAAATAGATACTTACATATCATTTTTGTGGACAGAAGCTCTAATTAAACATACCATTATTGTTATCTTTACCAAAATTCAAACCCTTATAAAACTATTAAGATCACAACTTTTATGCCTTTATTGAATAATTGAACTACGAATTTTGAGCTAATTACATAAATACAATAAAAATCCTTCATTTCCATTCATGTATGCCTTATCTAAATAATCTCAACATCAATACTTCAAAATATTATTAAATACGCATACATAGGTATCTGAAATAAAAATTCAAGTAGAAACTGCTAGACGAATCTCTATTATTAAACTAAAATATCTTTACTAGGTTCAGAATATAATAGGAGGAAGGTAATCTTGGCACATAAGTCAAAGCACTGAGCCATTCAAAGAAAAAAGTTCTTATTTAAATATTACCAACATGGAGAAAGGAAAAGATGCGTTGTAAGAGATAAAAAAACTGATTTGTATTGCTGTTCAATAGTGTTAATCCATGAGAATAAACTAACTTTGCATAAATGAATACATTGAATCTGATTTTTTTCCTTTAAAACTGTTGACAGGTTTTATATTATTCAATGAAACTGAATTGTAATTCTAAAACAAACACACAAATAAAACTAATAGGTTAATGTTATCAGCTTTGTACAATTCATGCTAGTATCACTGAGTTATACCGAGTTTGCTCGTATGTCTATTGAATGTGATCCACCATATAAAATTGTATAGTATCCATAATAAACTTCCACTTGGGAAACTAGAGAAGAAATTAGGCTTGAAATTAGAGAAGAAATTCATTAAAAAGAGCTTTGGCGAAAATCCATGAAACCCTTAATTACATATCAACACCAATATCCATTTAATCAAACATTTTGAGGACAATATTTCACAAAGGGGATGAAACGTTACTATAGAACAACAGTAAACTCTCAACAAAGGCAGGGCGTTGTTGGTAACAACCTTCACTCCTGCACTATAATTTCTATACCCAAAATTACTGAACAAGATTTTGTGGTTAGCTCAGGGAACTAAGCTGGCTGCTGTAAGATTATTCCAGGGAATATAATCACTTCTTCCATTATTTCCTGCCAATACACGGTCTTGAAAATCAGACCGCTCTATGTAAGAATCTCTCATATCGTCAGCAGTCCTTAGAAGACAGGAGAAGAATCTGCGAATTAAAAGAGAAAACTGTCTGAGCATTAATGGTATGTTTCTGGTTGAGGAAGGAATGTATTCAGCTGAAGAACACAACACATCTAAAATACCCATCATCTTCCCTAATATCTTCTAATCCTTGATCTCTATTTCTTATTCTACAAATACAAAATCTAATGCCTAATTTATTCTAATTGCGAGACTTAAGAGTCAAACAACTCAAACATTAATAAAAACTAAACATTGATTTTTAACATGAAAAATGTTAAAAAATTACCCACAGGTTTCCACACACGAAGGGCAGCGATTGAATATTATGAATTGACTATGAAACAAGATTGATTCTGGATTTAGCTTTTTGTTATCTTTCTATGTAATCTGTCAATCTCAAAGTATAGCTATTTCTAGATGCACGGTCCCAAGAACTGACGAAAACGAATGAGTTTCAGGATACGTGGAGGTAGATTAGCTATTTACTATGGCTTCCTGTAGAAATTTGTCATACTTTTTAATATAATAATAGGTTTACATTTTCGAATATAGGTTTTTCTATCCTTCTAGAAAAAATTAGATTTAATAAAATTAAAATAAATTAGTTTTATTTTATAATTGATGTAATTTAAGTTTTATTATTGTTTTGTTATATAAGATTTATTTATTAAAATTTATTTGTGAATATTTATTTATTATTTTCTAGTGAGATATTAATTTGATGTATGAATTATTTTGATGGATGATGATAAAAAGTTTTCGGTACTTTTTAATATAATAATAGGTTTACATTTTCCAATATAGGTTTTTCTATCCTTCTAGAAAAAATTAGATTCAATAAAATTAAAATAAATTAGTTTTATTCTATAATTGATGTAATTTAAGTTTTATTATTGTTTTGTTATATAAGATTTATTTATTAAAATTTATTTGTGAATATTTATTTATTATTTTCTAGTGAGATATTAATTTGATGTATGAATTATTTTGATGGATGATGATAAAAAGTTTTCCCTACTTAAACCACCTGTTATCTTAATAAATGATAAAATCTTTCATGTTAAAACATATTTTTATCTTTTACATCAACCATTTATGGCATTCAAGATTAAACATATTTGTATATAATCATTACATAAATACTATAACATATTCTCCTTAATGACCTCATTATAACTAAAAATACTAAGATTTGATTTTAACTTAATATATTTTTATCCAAATTCCTATCTTTTAGACCCAAAGCCCACCCCTACCACTCATTAACCTATATTTCCTGATAAAAATATTTAAATATTACTCTTCCTAGCCCTAATACATAGTGATATGAGGAATCAAATAAAGGTAAGGATGAACTTATTTGAAGAGAAGGGTAGTTGTTTACCATTTGTAGTTCTACTTTCTCCATACCTAATGCTTGCATGTGACTTTTTCATATGATAAAATATCTTTCATATCTATGTTATATATAATCATAGACTTGAATTTTAGATTATTGTCTAATTTTTTTTTTTTATAAATAATAGGTTAGTTCTATTAAAATTTGGATTCTATTATTTTTTATTTGTTATATAATATTACCCCTTAAAATCTATAAGTAGAATTATAGTTATTATTGTAAAGTGACTCATTAATTTCACATATGAGACTTGCTTGTTTCATTATTCTAAGATTATTATATTTTTCATTTAAGCCATATATTGTTCTAATAGATATAAATAAGTTATTTTTTCTTATTAAAATATGATTTTCTTTACTAAATGATATACATACATGTTCACAACCTCTCATTTAAGAGTTAATCTATATAATTATAATTCCCACATAAATATTGTAATCCATTGTTTTATTTAGATTAAAGATCACTCTCTAACTTACATTAAATAATGAAACTATTAATATAAGTACTATTTCTATCCATGACACCTACTGATATAATTTTAATATTAAATAAATTAATATTAATTCACTAGATATGATATTGCCTATATAGTGGCTCTCAAGAAAGATCTTATAATTTTTAACGATAATTGTTTTTTTAATCAAAACTGTGGTAAGCCGCTTAAAATTTTATTAAAAGGAAACGAAATTAGATTCAATAAATGGAAAAATCAACATGAGCTGCCATTCCACTCACATTTTAGTTACATACTAAAAGGAGAAAACCTAACCCAAATTAGTGAGTTTTCCATCATAAATAGACCAAAAAACATAACATAACGATAAATCTGAAAATGCAATAGTTGTTTCTTTTAGGATGAAAATGAGAGAGAAGAATGGGAAGATAAAGAAAAATGAAAGAGAGGGGAAAAAAGTGTAGAAAATATTCATTCATCCACTTGCTCTAAAAAATAAATCTCTTCTCACCAGGAGATGGAGTTGATCTCTAGTGGAGCTTTGATAATTAGTGAAATATGAAGTGACAGTTCTAACATTATCTTTTGCATGGTGATCACTTTGTAAATGAATTTTAAATGATCAAGAGCCACAATCATTGAAGGAACCACTCAAACTTAAAAAATCTCACATATCTTTCTTATCCTGGTGATGTGAAAAACCCAAACCCATCTTTAAAGAAGTTTAGAATTCTCCAAGAATACCATTCACAATGTCATAAAAGATAAAGAATTTACCAAAAAGACATATAGTGAGATCAATAGTGTAATTTCATAATGAAAATTCAAGCGAAGAAGAACGAAAAAACTTATTGTGAATGTAGTACATTGTAGGCCTACTTACTAAATAGGTATCCTACATAAAATCCATGTATATAGTTGAAATTCTAGAAGCTACCTCAAAAATTAATTAGCTTGGATTCTATCTTAGCCATTTCTCATCTAGTTCTTCAATATCATGATACTGAAGCAACAAAACCAACCTCAAATTTTGTGTATCAGAGAAAAAATGACCTTTCCATTCCTAATGAAGTGTAGGAATATACAATCAATTTTCAAACAATCCAAAAAATAGATGTTTGTTTGTTACAAAGGGAGTATAATACAAAATAAACACAAGTGAAGATCCTTAAAATGGTGAAAAAAAATTCTCTTGTCCAAGGATGATGAAAACTATTACTAGATAATACAAAATTATATGATGCAAGATAATACTCCCATCTAGATATACACACAAAATTAAAACACAAACAATCAAAGAGACTCTTTGCATAACATAAAAATTCAGAGTGCAAAAATAAATAAATTTACATTCACATTGAAAACTAGAAATACTAAATTGTATAATCATGGACAATCAATGGCCTTTTATATTCATTTTGAACTTTTCTCACACATCCAAACTCTTTGCGCCCTATTGAGTCAAATCAAAACTTATTTCTCAATTATTCTCCTATTTATAATGTGTAGCCACACACTAATCCAACCTCTTATTCCTTCCTTATCTCTTTCTACCATTCAACCTACAATTTACTCTATCTCTCCCTACTATAGGACCATCAGTAAGCCCTTTATTTATAGAACCTACTCCATCTTCCCAAGTAGGAATCTTCTCTTCATTTTCTCCCCCTACTCCTTGTTGCTATCATGCCTCTCCTACTTCTCATACAATTGATTTCTATTCAGTTCCTCATGTTGATTCATCTCCCTCTTACACTACTTTTCTCATTTGTTTCTATTGTTGGTAAATGATTCTATTTAACTTTGGTCTCAATTTCTCTACATCCCTTATGAATCTTAATTTTATGCTCCTATTTGGAATGATCAAAACTTATTAGTCTTGTGCATATGAATAGTTGAATGGCATTCGATAAGCACACGTTTCTTTAAGTAGTAATATAGACTATATCTGCAATCATTGTGACAAAATATACATATTAGACCTTTCTTCCATAATTTGCAATCACATTTGGGAATAAATTTAATTTTTTTTCCAATAGGTGGATATGCATTCTACTAGACTTCCAAGACCTCTCTTATTCATTATTTTTTGTTTTTAATTTGAGCCATACAGTTAATATTTCTTATATTAGAATTCAATGGGAAGGCACTGGAAAGAGTCAAAATATAGACACATAGATCGTTAGATGTGTGTGTTCATTATATATCTCTTCAATAGCTTTCCAACAATATATTATATAAGAAAATCAAATGTTTGAGTCAAACATTGGGGATTTTAGAAGTTGTGTCATCAAGGCTCAAGTTTCAATACAAAAATGAAGAGAGAAATAAATCATATAGAAATAGAACTAATAAAACATTGGGTACCAAAAGTCGAAAGTTTCACTTTCTAGAATATTATATCATGGTTATTGGTGCTACATATACAGGTATGAAGGATGGTTTTAGAGCACAGTTCCAGAAGTTAAGATTATGGCTCTATCTTACAAATTATTGTAATAAAAATGCCATTGTGGTTGAGTATTTTATTTTTCCTAATAGGGTGGTCCCACAATAGTGTGTCCCACTTTTTGGCCAACTTTGACACAAAGATCAACATTCTGAGAAAAAAATTCACTTTCGAACACCTATTGCTACAAAACTATTAGGAATTTGAATATGATGTAAACTAGAGTCTTTTAGAATTTTCTTTCTAGTTTCTAAATATATTTTCTGAAAAACAATTACTATTCATTTAAATTCATTTTTCCTTCTCCTTTGAAAAGTGGTTTGTGTGAAAAACTGTGTTTTTAAGGAGTTACTGTCACTTAGATCAACATAACTTAAAAAAATAAAATTATAACAATGTAATTATTTGTAGATTATATTTGTAACTTCAATATCTAAAGGATGCAATTGGTTTCATTCATTTTGGGTCAATATTTCATAGTTTATTAAGTTCTAAAGTGATAGTAACTATAATTTAGACATAAGGTCACTTGGATCACTCTAACTTGATCTATGTATATCAAAATTCATTTTTTATTTTTTTTTATAGAAAGGTAACACAAATACTCTTTTCCTACATATTTTTCATAATTTTTTTTTGTAATTTACTATTTTTCCCGAAGTCTTGAAGAGACAGGTTGTTGAATGACCAAACAACCTATGTTTAGTTAAAGTAATATTTAAAAGTGATAACGAACTCAATATGTATTAAATTTATATTCATTAGAAAGATTGTTCCGAAGAGAATCATACTACATAGATAGGTTTTTCAAATGGATTCATTTGATCTATCAAAACATAAAGTTGAAGTGATTTTTTGTCAACATTTTAATAGGTGCGAAGGAGAGTCCATTGTAGGTATGAATGAAGAGTATAGATGTTATATCAATATTTTCTTAATCTAAGAGGCTTTGAGCTAACCATTTGTAATTAATTCCTTCAAATGGAACCTATCAAGGCTTAAATCATCATATTTTATTAAAAAATGCATTATTTCAGCAAAAATCAGCATGTCTAACAAAGTGGGACACACTATTGTGGGACCACCCAATACTATAATTTCATTTCATCAAAGATAATAGACAGTGAGTGTTTATGTTGTTGCAATCACCCATTTCTTATAAAAAAAAATTTATTTCCCTATTGTGTTATGTGTGTTTAGGTTAGTAAGGAGAGAATCCTTCAATTTGGTTTTCTTTCAATATAAAGGATCTCTGTAAAACTTCAATATTCTTTGATTGTCACATGAAATGGTATTTGGAAGATAAAATAGAATACCAAGCTCAATTAGGAAGTTATCCAATCCGATGGCTTGAATTGTAACATTGGATACATCTCTATATTTTTCTAGCATTGATGATAAAGTAGTAATAGATTGCTTCTTCATCATCAAAAACATCCATGCAGATTGCATAATAAGAAAATATACTTAAGTGGACCTATGATCAATGATATCACTAGTCCAATTAGAATCAATGTAGCCTATGATATCTAAAGTGAATTCTATTTAATAACAAATTTGATTGATAATGGTCCTCAAAATTAAAATATTTTCTTGGTAGATTTCCAATATAGATCACTTGGCTTTATAAATTTTGAAATGACTTAATATGTATACTTGAGATTTGAACAAGAGTGAGTGAGATACATGAATAGAGGTAAAATTGATTCACCTCTATTGCAATGAAAAAATGAGGAACTATGAGATCTATTATCAAACCCAAATTCCCAAAGAAGAGATCCAATTTGATCAACAAAGAGGTTAATACATAATCGAATCAATTTATGATGAATATGGAAGAGAGAGAGAGAGAGAGAGAGAGAGAGAGAGAGAGAGAGAGAGAGAGAGAGAGAGAGAGAGAGAGAGAGAGTAAATCCAATATTTTCCTATGAATGAAATTATGCTTGGAATATGGAATAATTGAAATACAAATACTAACCTCAAATTAGCACAGATTTGAAAAATGTTGAATTCTGATGTCTGTGTATACTTTCAGGCAATTCTGCAACCTATTTTGGACTGGAAATGTCGAGATAGAGAAAACCCAAAAATCTTTCTCCAAGATGAGCTCAGGTTGGGTTTGACCCTCATAAAAGGTCAAATACTACATTCTTTATTTGAAGTCTGATTCGAATTCTGTTCACAAATCTCAAAAGTTTTCCAAAAAGGGTATCCAAATTCACTCTTAGATCTAAAATTTTGCACCTGTACCTGTAATAAAATGGGGGGTTTTTGCTATATGGAGGGTTTGCCTTAGTCAAACCCTAATTTAGGAATTAACCTTAAAATTGAATTGAAATATAGTGTGCATAAACAAAGTAATTGAAACAAATCACCTCGCTTATGTTGAAGTCCTTATAGAGGATTTGAATCCTCAAATCCACAAGTAGGAATGCTTCAATGGATGTAGGATGAATGTAGGATGTCTCCAATCAATGGCATTTGATCTTCAACACCAATCTTGACTTGATCTTTGCATATGATAAGGCTTGAATGAATGTAGAAGGATGGATCATCTAAGGGGGCTCCAAAGAGATTGAATCCTTCAATAGCTAACAATGGATCTCCTTGATGCATGAATGCTTGAACACTTGAATGCTTGAAGACTTTCTTGAATTTTTGAGAGTGCTTGAGCATGAAAACTTGATGGAGAGATGTGAATAATGGATGTCAATTTCTTGATTGTGGATGACAAAATGAGAGAGGAAGGCTTCCTTTTATAGTGAACTAGGGCACAATCCTCTAGAGGGGCCACCTTGGAGAATTAAATCCCAATTAGGTTCTAACCTTTAGAACATATATCTAGATTAAATGCAATTAGATGATTTACCATCTCGAAACCCGAAATGGCCAACTCGGAGGCTGGAAAATAAATATCCTGAAAGCCCGATGCTCGAAAATCCAAGATTCTGAAAATTTGAATGAGGGGGGAAAAATTGAGGTTGGACCTAGCTTAGTCAGGTTCGACCTTGATCTTGACCTAGTTAGGTTCGAGCTTGAATTTGACCTTGGGCCCAGATTCAGTCAGAACCAGGTTAGGAGGTCCAGGGGATGCCCAACAACCTACAAATGATATCAGAATAGGACAAAATGTCAGGGATAGACATAAAATCCTATGATTACTATGATGAAGGCTAGGATGATCTATTTCTAAATCCTACCTATAAAATAGAGCCATGGAAGAGGAAAATTAAGGAGAATCCTCAGGATCCTAACCTTAATTTCACCTAGAATGAAGAAATCAAGTGTCGGGAAGAAGTGGAAAGCGGGGAGAAAGCCAAATACATGCAAAGACCCAATCAAGGCACTTAACATGACCCCAAACCACTTACTCGGAGGGCTAAACACTCTTATCATGGAAGTTCTTCCATTTTAAGATGATACATTAAGCCCCCACTTTAGCAAGAGAATGGACTCGATGCAAAATCTTGGTAAAGGAGATCAGAATGAAAATATAATCTTATTGTAATCCAAGAGACAAAGAGAAACCTTAAGCCCCTAAGCACTCAAGTCTTTGTCAGCTCCTAGATCAAAATAAGAGAAACATCTCTAGAGAGAGAAAGAAGGTGTGATTACCTTGCCCAATGAGAACTTATGTTCCATTGTGAACCACACAAAAAAATGGTGCAACTAGAAAGATGGAATTAAACTGCCTAGTGAATGTGGCTACTCACTAGTCAACCCATCAAGGATTCACCCTTAGGAATATTCTATTCCATAAGAATAAAACCAAAAAAAAACTAAAAAGAGATCCAGTCTTAAGGACACCTTTGACCTTAAGGGATCAAAATATATTTGAAACTGGAGTGATCAAGAGATCCTAAAATATAAATCCATGCTTTAAGGATTAGTTACTAATCCAAAAAGGGAGAAAAAAAAGAATCTTGAAAAATATGTCTGCGTATCAAAAAGTGTGTGTGTGCAACAGGTGAGAAAAGCGTATGCCCCCATGTTAAAGTCATTGCTGACACTTTAACAAGAGCAATGGCTTTAACAAAAACATAAACAACTCCATTAATTACGTTTCCACATCGAGATGCCCCCAGAAGAAGACAAATCAAGGTAAATATCATAGAAACATACAGAGAACACAAAAGGGATCTACCTACCATGGGGTCAGTATGATCATAAGATAATATTTATATGATATTATTGCAAATGAATTGACATCATTACCCAAAGAAAGTAGAACTACAATCACAAAGGAGGAAAGATCACATAAGATATACAAAGGAGAATATTTTCAGACCATGACATGGAGACCAAAAAGAAATTAGTGCTACCATATCTCAAATCCAAGCAGATTACGCAAGGAAACATTTACGAACAACAACACAATTACAATATAACATTGAACAATGCATAGAAGAATAGAGATACATATAGAAGAATTTGAACAACAGTTTTGATTCCTTCATCACTTTGTACCAACTAAGTAAAAAGGATCGTATAAAAGAATCTAACAACATTTAGCAAATACATTATGGGAGAAGCACACTACAATAGGCAAAGACACAACAAAGCTACCATGAAGGACAAGTCGATCAAGCGTGCCACCTACTTTCCCCATCTCAGTTTATATCATTTAGGGAAGGTGGGTAACTCGCAAGAGGGACTATATCTAACACAGTAGGAAGGATAGCCAGTTCCAAACAAGGATCCTCTTGAGAATCACAATGTTCGACGCTAGGTGTAAGAGTTAATTGTGATGAAAGCATATTAGGTAATCAATGTCAATGTCAATATTTTCATATTCATCATTAACATCATCAGTATCATCAAGAGTATCTTCTTCATCCAAATTAATCAAAATAGGATCTAAGATACAAATAGAATCATCATAGTCATGCATGTGAACATCATTATTAGTAACAATCTATTCTACCACATTATGCATAGGTTTATTCATAGAAGGTAGATATCTCTGAGCTTTAGCATAAGCACGATGCTTTTTACGATGTTCATTAGTAGATTGATTTCATTTTGATTTATTTGAAATAGGTTGAGAACTAGGAGGAAAAATCATAGGATCCTTCATAGGTTCTTTAGGAAGATCAATAGGATTATTAACCATAGGAGAAAAAATCACAAGATCTTTGATAGGTTCAGTAGATGGAACTTGATTAACAGAGCTAGAAGTCATAGTTAAAGGAGGTATCAAGGGTGTAGGTAAAAGACCATGATTAAGATCCCTAGGAGGTGAACTTAATTCAATAATTTCATGATTTTTATAAGCTTGATATGATAGAAAAAGATTATCAGGTCGAGGAGGACATAAATTAGGTAATGAAGGCCAAAAGAAATCCAAAGCAGTACAATCTCTAGGCCTAGAAGGTTGATATAGACGATGATTAATCATCTTCACTTCTTCATCATGAATGAACTTAAGACACTTATGGATAGGTGAAGCAACAACATGCATGGAAGTTAACCAAGGCAAACCTAGATTAACTTGAAATTGATCAGAAGTAGGAACAACAACAAAGGTTGATGAAGGGTGCTCCCCTTAATACCACAAACACATAACAGAAATAGAGAAACAACAACAATATGCAAGAACAGAAAATTGGCTTCTTATTATCTCCACAAATGTGGAATTACAAACTTTCAGAATTACAATATGCAAAGCCACATGGGCATTCCCTTACAATGTTCTGTAGGACAAAGCCTCGAACTATTACCCAGAACTATTTTGAACTGCCTAAGACAATAATACAGCCTTCCTTATATAGGCAATTTTCCACCGCCTGGGAAGGTTCCAGAATTTTAGCCAATAAGGCCGACCAAACTTAGAATTATTTTATTTTACATTTTATTACATCATAGTCGGCTCAAGATAACCTTTGAAACCCGAACAGAAATTTTGAAGAAAATTATTTTTCGCCATTTCAGGTGGCCCAACTTCCGAAGACCATAAGTCATCACCAGTTGACCCGATCGGCTATTATAACCCCATTTCAAAAATGCCACGAAGCGCTCTATAGGCTTGACTGGCGCAAGCGCCCGTCCCCCAAATTTTCGACCTCATCCGGGGCCTCTAAAGCCTTCAAAACTGAGTTCAAAGTTTCTGTACCCTGCTGCCAATACCGAAAATCTTCAATATCTTCCAATATACACTTGATCTGACAATGAAACTTTACTGGCAGACTTATATGACCAAAATGAACCTCCAAGAAAGAAATCAGATCATTCTGAGCACATACGAAAATTACCAAAAATAGTAACTTTCCACAAATAGCAGCTCTGCACAAAATAGCCCTTATTGAATACAAAAACAGAAATATTTTTGGGTGATGCAAGATTGCTCTTACACCTAGGATGCTCCTGCATCAAAGGTAGTGTTCAAAATCTATCAACCACCACAAAAATTGAATCATGTCCCCACTGTGTCCTCGGTAAACCAAGAACAAAGTCCATGCTGATATCCTCCCAAGGCTTCTCTGGTACAGGTAATGGCTGATACAATCCTGTATTCTGCTTCACTCCTTTCACCATCTGACATACTCTGCAACTCTGTACAAACTTCTTCACATCTTGCTGCAACTATGGCCAATAATAATTCTCACTAACCAAACCAACGGTTTTATCACGACCAAAATGTCCAGCCAATCCTCCACTATGCTTCTCCTTGATGAGATTCTCCCTCAAAGAACTTCGTGGAATGCACAACTGACTCCCTCTGAATAGCATATCATCCTGGATGATGAAATCCAACCATTTCGTCCTGTCTAGAGTAACAGGTTCTGTACAAGCTTTCCAAGCTTCACCAAAATCAGGATCCTCTGGATACAAATTCTTGAGTTCCTTGAACCCAACCACTTCAACCTGCATTTCTGTCAGCAATAGTTGCCTTCTGCTAAGAGCATCTGCAACCCTATTAGACTTTCCACTCCTGTGTTTCAAAACAAATGTATAACTCTGCAAAAACTCAACCCATTTCAAATGTCTTTGATTCAATTTTCCTTGACTATTCAAATATTGCAAAGCTTGATGATCAGTATACAAAACAAACTCCTTAGGAAGTAGATAATGTCTCCACTTCTTTAATGCCTGAACTATAGCATAAAATTCCTGATCATAGACAGAATACTTCCTCTTGGCATCATTTAACTTCTCACTTAAATAAGCAATAGGTTTACCTTCTTGGCTCATAACAGCTCCTATTGCAGTACCACTAGCATCACAATCTACTTGAAACACCTTATTGAAATCTGGAAGTGCTAAAACAGGTTGTTCTGTAACTTTTTGTTTCAATAATTGAAAACTCTTTTCTTCCCCATTAGTCCACTTAAACTCTTTTCTATCCCCTCTCATTGTTTCAGTCAAGGGTCCACAAATACTGCTAAAATTTCTGATAAACTTTCTGTAAAAGCTAGCTAGACCATAAAAATATCTTACCTCAGTAGCACTCCTTAGAGTAGGCCATTCAAGGATAGCCTGTACCTTCTCTGGGTCCATTTTTAGACCTTCTGCTGAAACTACAAATCCCAAATACACTAACTCTTTCTTCACAAAACTGCACTTCTTCAAATTAATCAACAATTTCTCTTCTCTCAACTTCTCAAACACCATATGAATATGCATCATATGTTCCTCCAATGTCTTGCTAAAAATCAAAATATCATCTAGGTAAACAATGACAAACTTACCCAGAAATTCTTTCAGAACCTCGTTCATGAGCCGCATGAAAGTGCTCGGTGCATTGGTTAGCCCAAAAGGCATGACTAACCACTCATATAGTCCTTCCTTTGTCTTGAATGCAGTCTTCCATTCATCTCCTTCTTTGATCCGAATCTGATGATATCCACTCTTCAGATCTATCTTTGAAAAATACACAGCTCCACTCAAACAGTCCATAATATCATCCATTCGTGGCAATGGAAACCTGTACTTGATTATGATCTTGTTTATTACCCTAGAATCTGTACACATCCTCCATTCTCCATTCTTCTTTGGTGCTAATACCGCTGGTATAGCACAGGGACTCAGACTCTCTCGAATCAATCCTTTCTGTAACAGTTCATGCACTTGTCTGTTCAACTCCTCACTTTCTGCAGGTGTCATTCTGTGTGCTGCCTTATTCGGCAAACTCGCTCCTGGGATCAAGTCTATCTGATGACTGATCTTCCTGACTGGTGGTAATCCATCAAGCACGTTATCGGATACAATATCCTGAAACTCATTCAACAAATCTGCAACTTCTACAGGAACATCTTCTACTTCCTCTTTACCAGCTTTTGGAATTAAAGCAAAACATACATGCTCATGCCTCATACCATCTAGGAATTTCCTTCCATCAACAAATGTTATTCTTGCATTACCACATACCTTTTCTTCGGTCTCCTTCAATGGCTTTAGCTTATGTCGCACTCCATCCTTTGTCAGGGAATAGGTATTCGCACGACCATCGTGTACAGCACATCTGTCAAACTGCCACGGTCTACCCAATAACATATGACATGCATCCATAGAGATGATATCACATAGTACCTCATCTTGGTACCCGCCGATCTTGAACTTCACTAGGCATTGTTCATTGACCATGACCTTGTGGTCATCCTGTACCCAGGCAATCCGATATGGATGTGGGTGTTTCTGTCTCTTGAGTTTCAACTTTGTCACCATCTCTTCTGACACCAAATTGTCAGTGCTTCCACTATCAATAATCACATCACAACATTTACCTTCACACTTGCACCTGGTGCGAAACAGGCTTCTCCTTTGCTCAGGTTCATTCTCACCACTCAACAGGACTCTTCTGTTAATCAACGTTTCTCCTCTTTCAGTATCTTCAGAATTTGATGATCTCGCATCTTCATCTACATGTGCAACTCTGGCCTGGCCTTCATTTCTCCAATCTGTTCTGCCTTGGCGCTGAGGACATTCAAATGCCCTATGACCTTCTTCTCCACAGTGAAAACATGTTCCATGGAAGCCTCCTCGTCCAGATCCTTGTCCTCTTCCTCTTCCTCTCTGATCTCTATTATTCTGATCCTGGAAGCGATTGGAATTATTTCCACGCTGATTCTGACTGCTACTGGCCTCATCCTTCTTTTTCAGATCTTCATTTCGGCCACCATATGACCATCCACCTTATCGTCCACCGCGACCTCTTCCATTTTGTCTGCTCTCGAACTTCTTGTTTAGCTTTTCCTCTACTTTTAGGGCAAATTGGTATGCCTCCTCAATACTGTTCATTCGAACCAGATTCAGCTCCTCCTGAATGCTTGGCCTTAACCCATTAAGGTATCGGGCAACTTTCTCCTTATCAGCTTCTGCATGGCCTATTCTGATGAGAAGTCGATAGAACTCCTCTGTATACTCCTGAACAGATCTTCCTGCTTGCTTCAAACTCTGCATTTTCTTCAGTAGGTCAAGCTCATAATCAACAGGAATGAACTGCCGCTTCAATTTATCCACCATCCGATCCCATCTTGTGATTTTATCTTTCCCTCTTCTATTTCGCTCCAATTGAATTTCTTGCCACCAGATCTTTGCATGACCTTTCAGTCTGGCCTTCGCAAATTTGACTCTATCAGGATCGTCAACATCTTCGTACTCAAAATATTCCTCACATTCATTGATCCAGTCAATCAATTCCTCTGGGTTAAGATTTCCAGAAAATGTAGGAACCTCAATCTTAGGTCTTTTCCCAATCTTGGAAATGGCCCGAAAAAGTCTTTCTTCCTCCTGGTTCACAATTTCAACTTCTCCTGCTTGATATTTTTCTTCGGCTTCATCCTCTCTTTCATCTCTAACATTAAGATTCATTCCTCTGCGAATCTCTTCTTGCAATGCTCGCACTTGTCTCTGCAGCTCTCTAACCTCAGGTGTTACAACACCAGCTCTTTTGCCACGTTTCCTTCGTGGAGGCATTTTCGTGATGCGCGCTGAAACCCTAGCCACGGCCCTGGTGCAAACTGCCTCACAGTCGGTGATCTGTTTACACACTCAAGAACTCCTGCTCTGATACCACTTGATGAAGGGTGCTCCCCTTAATACCACAAACACATAACAGAAATAGAGAAACAACAACAATATGCAAGAACAGAAAATTGGCTTCTTATTATCTCCACAAATGTGGAATTACAAACTTTCAGAATTACAATATGCAAAGCCACATGGGCATTCCCTTACAATGTTCTGTAGGACAAAGCCTCGAACTATTACCCAGAACTATTCTGAACTGCCTAAGACAATAATACAGCCTTCCTTATATAAGTAATTTTCCACCGCCTGGGAAGGTTCCAGAATTTTAGCCAATAAGGCCGACCAAACTTAAAATTATTTTATTTTACATTTTATTACATCATAGTCAGCTCAAGATAACCTTTGAAACCCGAACAGAAATTTTGAAGAAAATTATTTTTCGCCATTTCAGGTGGCCCAACTTCCGAAGACCATAAGTCATCACCAGTTGACCCGATCGGCTATTATAACCCCATTTCAGAAACGCCACGAAGCGCTCTACAGGCTTGATCAGCGCAAGCGCCCATCACCCAAATTTTTGACCTCATTCGGGGCCTCTAAAGCCTTCAAAACTGAGTTCAAAGTTTCTGTACCCTGCTGCCAATACCGAAAATCTTCAATATCTTCCAATATACACTTGATCTGGCAATGAAACTTTACTGGCAGACTTATATGACCAAAATGAACCTCCAAGAAAGAAATCAGATCATTCTGAGCACATACGAAAATTACCAAAAATAGTAACTTTCCACAAATAGCAGCTCTGCACAAAATAGCCCTTCTTGAATACAAAAATAGAAATATTTTTGGGTGATGCAAGATTGCTCTTACACCCAGGATGCTCCTGCATCAAAGGTAGTGTTCACAATTTTTCCACAAAGTTCAACCGGTAAAGTAATAGAACCAAAGGATGGATAAAGAAAACCATTGCAAGTTTTAATCGACACATCCGATGTATCATAAAAGTCACGTTGTAAGCTTTTCATGAAAATATTTTCTTCAATGATAACATTGACTAAGGATGTAGGATCAACAAGATAACCACAAGTAGGTTTCTGAGCAATCCCACCAGCAATGTAAAAGGGACCATCAAGAGCTTTAATAGTCTTAGATTCATCAAAGGTAATCAAGAGTTCCTGAGGTCTCTTATTCTTAAATTTTTGTCGAGGTTTAGGTTGATTTTTTATTTTAGGTTTATGTTTTGGTTGAGGTTGAGATTGAACTTGAATGTAAGGTTGATATTGAAGTTGAGGTTGAGGTGGAGGTATAGATTGATCAACATGCTCCACTTGATTAACAACATGATTGAGATCATCCATCTTTGAATCATATACAATTTCCATAGCAGATGGTTGAGTAATAGTATTAGTATCAAGTGTAGGTAAAGGGTTTGTATAGATTTGAAGGTTCTGATTAGGAGGAGAGATAGATTTATTCCCACTACTATCTAGATTATCAATAGATAAAGCCTTAGAATCAATTAGATCTTGAACCTTATGTTTTAAAGAATAACATTTTTTAGTATCATGACCATTTTGATGATGATATTGACAAAAAGCATTTTGATCAAAATATTTAGATGCAATTGTAGTAGGTAAAAGAGGTCGAATAGGAGGTAAAGTAACCATATTAGCAGCTAACAACCTATTCATAATAGCATGTAAAGATTCAGAAAGAGGATTAAATGCACGATTTAATCAAAAAGTAGTGGATGCATAAGTGACATTGTAAGATGCAACAACTTGATTAGCAACTACATTCGCTTGTTTGTTTATCTTCACATAGTTGTTGAATTTTTTAAATTTGTTTTAATTAGGAGCAACATCACTCTTATCAACTAGAACAGGAGCCATTGGAGTGTTGCTCTCAAATTGACTCACTTGTAATTGATAATGATGAAGCACTACAAAAAGTTGTTGAAAAGAGATAAATTCAGTAAGAAGAATCTTACCTCTAATATCATTTTGCAAATTTGAAATAAACATACGTTGAATATCAATATCAGGAACAAGATAGGAAATCTGAGCATACAAATGCTTAAATCTACCAATAAATTTAGTCAATTTTTCCTTAGCACTTTGTTTACAATGCATTAAATCAATCAAAGACACTTGCGGGCCAATATTATTTTGAAATTGTTGAATAAAGGCATTAGCAAGCTGAGGAAAAGAATCAATAGAATAAGGAGGCAAGGAACAATACCATTGTACATAAGGCCTTGTCACAGAAGGTTCTAGCAAATAGTTTGGCTAAAATCCTATGGTCATGAGCATAATCACTACAAAGGATTTGGAATGTTTTATCATAATTAATAGGATCTCCTTTTCCATTATAATTCTCAAGATGAGGCATCTCACCTTGCTGAGGAATAGGAGTACGAATGATGTCTCAAGACAAGGGACTTCCCATGTCACATGTAGGAATACTAAACTTGTTTTGAGGTAAGGAAGAAAGTTGTTATTGTAAAGATGATACAATTTGAGCCAAACTGATGATTGTTGAATCATTAGAGGAAATAGGAGGAGTAGCAACATTAGACACACTAGGTAAAGTGTAAGAAGCTGCAGGAATAAAAGACACAAGTGGAGGAACACTAGGAACCACAGTTGGAAGCCGATTGGAATAAGTGAAAGGAACATCATGATATGCAGGTTGTGATGTAGGAAGGGACACGGGAGGAACACTCATAGGAATAGAGGGAACCATCATAGTCACCAAATAAGGAGTATAGATAGGAATACTAGGTAAAGGATTAGAAGGAGGTTCAACACTAGTGATAGGAAGAATCAACCCTAAATCTTGAGCTTCTTGAACTAAAGGTTTAACATTTGAATGCACAAGGTGAGTAATACCACGCAAGAGGCTAACACCTTGATCACTATCATGGAGAAATTTCTTAAGAGCCTCTATAGCTTCAATAGAATCTTGATTATGGTTCTCTTGAAGAAGCCAATTACCCATTTTATCAAGTTCAGTGGAAAGTTTTTGGAATTTCTTAGGAGGAAATCTTAAAGCATCATCCTCATCATGAGATGAGTGAGAAGAGTTTTTCTCCATAATAGGATCAGAATCATGAAGAATCAAGTTATCATTGGGATCCTAAGGAAAGGAGAGGAAGATTCAGGATCAAAGGCATCCATGAGTCTATGACTTCTTCTAGCCAGAATATTATAAGTAGGACTAGTGGTAGTAAAGCTCATAAACCAATGTAATGAAAATGAACTAAACTAAGGACACATAAACAATGAATATGAAATCTAATTAGCATGCAAGATCTAACACAAAGGAAAAATCTAATACTAACAAGATAAAATCAAAGCACAATAAGGCATCCAATTCTACAAAAGAAAAGAGAGTAAGTATGTCGGGTTCACTAAAATGAATAGATGTAAAATGGATTAACCTCTATTGGAATGAAAAAAGGGGGAACTATGAGATCTATTCTCAAACCAAAATTCCCAAAGAAGAGATCCAATTTGATCAATGAAGAGGTTAATACACAATTGAATCAATTTGTGACAAATATGGAAGAGAGAGAGAGAGAGAGAGAGAGAGAGAGAGAGAGAGAGAGAGAGAGAGAGAGAGAGAGAGAGAGAGAGAGAGAGAGTAAATCCAATATTTCCCTATGAATGAAATTATGCTTAGAATATGGAATAATTGAAATACAAATACTAACCTCAAATTAGGGTAGATCTAAAAAATGTCAAATTCTAATGTCTGTGTATACTTTCAGGCAATTTTGCAACTTGTTATGGACTCCAAATGTCGAGATAGAGTAAACCAAGAAATTTTTCTCCAAGATGAGCTCAAGTCGGGTTTGACCCTCATAAAAGGTCAAATACTACATTATTTATTTGAAGTTTGATTTAAATTCTATTTGTAGATCTCGAAAGTTTGCCGAAAAGGGTAGCCAAATTCACTCTCAGATCTAAAATTTCACACCTGTACTTGCAAGAAAATGGGGGTTTTTGTTGTATGGGGGGTTTGCCTTCGTCAAACCCCAATTTAGGAATTAACCTTGAAATTGAATTGAAATATAGTGTGCATAAAAAAATTAATTGAAACAAATCACCTCGCTTATGTTGAAGTCCTTGTAGAGGATTCGAATCCTCAAATCCACAAGTAGGAATGCTTCAATGGATGTAGGATGAATGTAGGATGTCTCTAATCAATGGCATTTGATCTTCAACACAAATCTTGACTTGATCTTTGGACATGAGAAGGCTTGAATGAATGTAGAAGGATGGATCATCAAAGGGGGCTCCAAAGAGATTGAATCCTTTAATAGCTAACAATGGATCTCCTTGATGGATGAATGCTTGAACACTTGAATTTTTGAAGACTTTCTTGAATGCTTGAGAGTGCTTGAGCATGAAAACTTGATGGATAGATGTGAATAATGGATGTCAATTTCTTGATTGTGGATGAGAAAATGAGAGAGTAAGACCCCCATTTATAGTGAGCTAGGGCACAATCCTCTAGAGGGGTCACCTTGGAGAATTAAATCCCAATTAGGACATAACCTTTAGAAAATATACCTAAATTAAATGAAATCAGAGGATTTACCATCCCAAAACCTGAAATGGCCAACTTGGAGGTGGGAAAATAAATATCTCAAAAGCCCGATGCCCGAAAATCTAGGATTCTGGAAATTTGAATGAGAGCAGCAAAATTGAGGTTGGACCTAACCTAGTCAGGTTCGAGCTCACACCTAACTTAGTCAGGTTCAATCTCAATCCTAACCTAGTCAAGTTTGAGCTCAATCCTAACCTAGTCAGGATCAACCTCAAATTTGACCCTAGGCCTAGATTTAGTTAGAACCAGGTCAGGAGGTCCCGGGAATGCCCAAAAACCTAGAAATGATATCAGAATAGGATAGAATGTCAGGGATAGACATAAAATCCTATGATTACTATGATAAAGGCTAGGAGGACCTATTTCTAAATCCTACCTAGAAAATAGAGCCATGGAAGAGAGAAATTAAGGAGAATCCTTGGGATCGTAACCTTAATTTCACCTAGAATGAACAAATCAAGTGCCGAGAAGAAGTGGAAAGTGGGGCGAAAGCCAAATACATGCAAAGACCCAATCAAGGCACTTAACATGACCCCAAATCACTTATTCAGAGGGCTAAACACTCTTATCATGGAAATTCTTCCATTTTAAGATGTTACGATATATAAGTTCAAGTTTTTAGGACTAAATACAATCAACCAATGGTGTATCCTTCACAACCTCAAGCTTTACCCCTCATGTGAAAGGGGCTAGATATCTTGTAGTTAGTCATGGAGAATTGAGATATGAGATGTCTCACATAATTCATTTGAGAAACATTAATCCATATTTCTATCTTTCCAATTTCAATTCCAAGAAAAAAGTGCATGAGATTCATATTTTTCACATTGGAAAATATATCATGAAAAGTAGAAGTTTAATTGTAGTAATGACTAAGGTTGAACTTGTTGGAGATTTACTAGTAGGCCAGTATTGACTATATGTTTGTCATTGATGACAACATATGAAAAGTAGCATTCGTAGAAGTCTTATGCAGTAAGCTTTTAGTATATGTTGCATGGAAATGATATTAGCATGATATCATGGGTGCAAAGGTTAACTATTAGTACAAATAGTTATATAGCAGCTTGTGTCAGCAGTGTTCCTAATAGAGTAACAGACAGTGTTCTGTGTATGGTTGTCTATACAGTTATCATGGAGCCTTGCATGCTTGGATATATGTTGAAGACATGTTAGTGATATTTTAGTTATGGACACATGGTCTGATGATGAGCGCAAGTGAAGTTATGCAGTCACTATTTGTCAGTAGCAGTTTCCTATATTTATTTAGGAGAGCTGACAGAGATTTTATTGGTTCTTGAGTTGTGGCTATATTTAGGGTATACACCCTTGGAGTTAATCTTAGAGATGAGATATTGATGTTTAGTTAAGAGCACATGAGTTAATTCATTTTGTGGAGAAAGATCTAGTTATTTTGGTAGAGCCAAAAGTGTGTAGCAAGCGTCTACATTTATCTTATTAAGATAGGTCCCATAATGTGTTGTGTGCATAATAGAGCCAACATAATGTTTTTTGGAGTTTGTTATGGTTTCTCTATTATGATTTCAAGGTGGTTCTAATAGGCCAACTTGATTATATGATTTAGAGGAAAGATATTTATAAGCAGTCATTTGTGATTACTTGAGTGTGCTTCATGGTTGATTAAGTAGAGCAGAGCAGAGTGTGCGAAGTGTTGAACCATCAGAAGAAGGTCTATGTGATAAAGTAAAGTATTTGTGCTATTGTTGCCCAAAATTTTATATTCTATAAATTTGGCCAAGTCCTATTCCTGGGTCTTTATTTTTGTCCTGTCAAGCACCTTAAAAGATTTCATGGTGTTATGCTTTGTCCTCTAGCCTCTGCAATTTATCTTGGCCTCTGGTCTGCAAGTTAAAAATTTTGAAAAGTAGTCGTTACCCTAAAAAGGGGCAAAAAATCCCTAAGCCCTATTATATTTCCTTGCTACTTTATCAGCAACTTAAGTGATCAAAAAGGCACATGCATATTAGGTTTCTTCTTGTTCACCAGTTCGCTATTTCCTTCCAGAGGTGTTTCAAGTCATTCAGCGATTCCACTAAAATGCCCTCAGTCAGGCATTCGCTTAATCAAACCCTAGGTTCATATGTAATTCGGCGAACTAGTGAAGCCCCTTTGTTCGTGTATTCACCTGGGTCGACCATGGTTTATCAAAGTATCTCGTGAATAGGAAGCCTTTGGTCACTAAATCACTAGGTCAAGGTGGGGTTACTTCTGCAGGTAGCGGTAAGATTCTACATCGGACGATTGTCTTATAATCTGATGGAATCTTCGGGGTCTATCAAATCATGTGCCCACTGTTAGATTTGAATCTAGTCTTGGGTGGGTCCAAAGTTCTTAGAGTAGGCAATCAGATGGTTAGCATGTGTTCTCATGAATTATGTCTGACGTATAAGATCTTATGATGACCGTCTGATCAAAAGTATGTCAGCTGGGTGATTCAGTGATTCGGTGATTGAGAGAATTCAGTGCTCCTTATGTCTGGTAGTCCCGATAAAGTTTTATGTCTTCACTTGTTCATGGAATAGTTTAGCAGTGCTCCAAATGACTTGGCAATTCAGCAAACACTTTGTTCATTGAATCTATAAATAAATTGGCAAGGGTGGAAAGTATTCTGTGAATAAGAGATGGCTTTCAGTTGCATGTTCACAGAATGGCTAAGGTTATTTAGTCATGCCCAGGGTTAGAAGTATTTAGTGAATCAGTGATTAAAGAGCCATTTTCATGTTTGCTGAAATGATCGACTGGACTAGGGTGAGCCAAGGTATTAAATGATTCTGCGATAAAGGGAAATTGAAACCCGAGGTAAAGGCTGAGTTAGTTTTGCAGTCAAGTGCTGAGCCTGGGTAAAAAAAGGAAGATCTGATGGTCACATTTTAAAGAAGATTGATTTTTGAATACCGGCCATTGATAGGGTTTTTTAGCACCACCTGCGACTGTTTTATCATTTTTAAAATTCAAATATCTGAAAATATCAAATTTCAATAGTTATTGCGAGACCGAGTTACAGGTAGGTAGATGGATCATGGAGGCTAGATTTTTTACAGGTATAAACATGAAATGGGCATGTAGACATAGATATCTAATTAGTTGGGATATTTTCATATGCATTTATGGCTGAATTAGACAGGTTTAGGGTTTGATTATTAAATGAAAATTTATGTAAACCCTAGTTAGATTTTTTGCTCTTGCTTGTGTGCATTATAGGAGGTGTATATATTGTTTTTTGAGAGCTTTAGAGCTCAAAGTTCACATTTTGTAAAGAGAAAAAATATCTTTTCTTAGAAGGCTATCTGAGAAATTTTTTTTGTCCTTTGGTTTTTCTACATTGTGTAACCTCCCATTGATAATTTAGATATTGAAGGTGTTTTTGGGACATTCTTCATGTCCCTATGCCTTCTTGTGTGAGTTATTTCTTAATGAATTCAATATTTACATGGTTCTTAGTGATATCTTAGGATTCTTGATCCCTCTTTCTTTCTGCAATTTTGTGTATCATTGTGGATGATTTGATGTGAGTGCTTTGTGGGTATACTTCAACCCCTTAAATATCTTGTCTCATTCCTATACCTAGTTGTAGAGGTGAATGTTTGTTTGTAGGTCATAGATTGTTGTCTAATTTCAAGGGATGTTATTGTTTGTGAAAGAATCTCTCTTTCCCTGAATAACTATTTTTATCTATAGACCCTTCTGTGAAGTACTTATGCAAACCTATTCAGTGAGTTGTGATCACCTAGGCCTAAGTCTATTCATTGATTTCATCTTTTATACTATAATTAGTAGGATAGTTTGCTTTTAGTCATTTCCCTTTCAAGCATTCTTTCTATCCCTTTCCCTCAAAAGATTTACTTTTTTGTCAAGAAGTCAATTAAGGTGATTATCCAAGAGGAACCAGCCTAGAGCCTGGAGGTCTCATCTTAGTTAGCATAGGTCCCACAACCTGGAGATGATTCCCATGTTATACTAGGTTATCAAGACTATGAGAGCTTGAGACAAAGGTGCAAACTTAGTGTATAACAATTCTAGCACGCCATGGTGGGACAGTAAAAGAATAAAAAATTCATGTTTTGTTATGCTATCTCTGATATACAGATTGCATACTATAGACTTTTAGAAGTTGTTCTATCAAGTATATCTGGCGGCTCCATTGGTGGAAGGATTCAAGACAACCTTGTTCAAGGTTTATGAGAAAGGTTGAGACTAGGAGCTCTAAGCCGACTAATTTTTTAGAATTGCCCTCAAAAAGAAGTTGAAAGGGAAGAACAACTCAAAGAACATCCCCTACAAGGAGAGTTCAATCAACACCCCTGGATACCTCAAAAAGAAGGCATTTTCCCTTTCATTCCAGAAGAAGAGGCAAATCTCTAACCAGAGATCTAGAGGAGGATTCAAACCTAGCAACAAATATAGCCCATATAGTTGTTAATCTTCAAATTCCAACTCCTACAATGGCAAGGCAGTTTTCTTTCATGCCTTTCAATCAAGGCAGTGCATAATGATGTGCCCTTGGTGGCACTAAAAAGTCTACCTGATTTTACAGGTGAAGGAGAGACAATAGCCTTTGAGCACATAAGAGATGTGACCACCATCTGCAGCATACACAACATAACTCAAGAAGATGTGGCCACCAAATTACTAGCAGCCTCATTAAAAGGTAAGGCTCTTGAATGGTTTAGAACTCTAACTATTGGTTCCATAAATTCATGGGATGGATTAGGGGATGCATTAAGTAAGCATTTTGAGGACAAATCAGATAACTTGTCTCTAGTTGAGCAAGTAACAACCATAAAGAGAGACCCCCAAGAGCAAATGACATATTACAATAGTAGATTCCTTAAGACATGGAATAGAATTCCTGTCTCAGTAAGGCCATCAACTGACCATGCTTTCCTATATTACTTGCAAAGTCTGAATGGTCAAATTTCTGTTATGATCTAGTCTATGGGTGGTACTTCCCTACCCCAAGCTTTTGACATAGCTGTCAGGGCCAAAAAATGTTTAATTCAAGCAGGCATGATACAAAGAAGGCCTCCTATGCCTATTTTTCCTAGCCTTCAATCCATTGCACTTGCACAAGTATCCCATTTACCCCTATTCCCACCATATTAGCACCTCAGGCTAGTACTAGTGGTCAAGAGCTAACAGCTAGCTTCTCTCAAGAGTTGCAAGAGATAAAGAACAGTCAAGAAAGTAATAAGAAAGAAATCACAAACTTTTTGCAGACCTTGACTAAAGAAGTAACAAATCTAAAGAAGCAAGGTCAAGGAATCAAACCACCATTTTAGCCACAAGGCCAAGGTCCTAATCAGCAATATCAAAATCAAGGATAGTCTTATCAACAAAATAGGCCACCATACCAAGGAGGTTATCAAGGACAAAGACAAAGTTTTAATCAAAGACCATTCCAACCATATAACCCCACACCTCTAAATTCTGCAAACCTAGTGAGGGATATGGTTCCTAGTCAAAATAATATGGCTATAAAGAATGAATGGTGTTTTCCTTGTACTTAGCCTCACAATCAAGCTACATGTTCAAATGGATGGATGAACCAAGCTCTAATGGTTCAAAATGCCTCCCAAGCTCAATGAGAGGCTTCATCTAGTGGGTTAGTTCCTCAACAAGAATCACAGGAAAATGAGACTGCTCTCTTTAATAGGGAACAACCAGACTTCAATGGAGTCAATGATGAAGTTGCTTTTGTTTCCTTTACAAGAGAAAAGAGAAGAGCTCAAGACATGGAGAGAGAAGACTCCAATGCCAAAGCCACTACATCTACAGAGCCACTGCAACAAGCTACTCCCATCACACCTAAGGAGGCTCCTGTCATCACAAGCAAAGAAGGCCAACATTCTAAAGAAGTGGAGCCCATCATGGTGAAAGCAAAATAGAAAGTACACACTATGACACCTTATAATATCATAGACAACATGAAGAAGGTGAATGTCACCATGTCCATGTGGGACTCTTTGGCTCTTCCAGGACAACCTAAAATTTTGAAGAAGGCCATGACAGAAGTGACAACTCCTCAACCTACAAAAGAAGCTACAAATCGAGTATTGGTTAACACTAATCAAGAGAAGGAGGCTCTAAGTAGAAAATCCAAGGCTAATTCCATTCAAGGTAGGAATTCAAAACCACCTCCCTTTTATGTATCTGTAATCATTGAAAAAATTTTAGTGCATAATTGTATGGTAGATAGTGGGGCTACTAGCACTGTAATGCCCAAGAAGGTAGCTGACCAATTAGGATTGAAATATGAGCCCTTCCAAAAGAAGGTTACTGAACTTGATGGATCCTCAATCAATACTATAGGTGTGGCCAAGGATACTAGTTTAATCCTGCATGCTAGTCCTAATTTTTCAATCCTCCTTGATATATATATCATAGATCTCCCTGCATTATTTGCTATATGCCTTTCAAGGGAGTTTATAGCCAAGATAGGAGGCTATCTATCTTATGATTGGTCTCACATGTTACTTAATACAAGGTATGGGACCAAGGTCATCACTAAATAAGAACCATTAGTAGCACACCATATAGAGCCATATGTATCCAATGCCATCAATGTAAAGTGCCCCATATTTGAAGACAGTGACTTCCAAACCATTAGTGAAGAAAGCACAAAGATAGAAAGTATCCCTAATATTCTTCTAGATGAAAGACCTTTAGAGGCCCAAGAAAATCTAATTTAAGATTTTGGTTTGGGAAGTTATTTAATACAAGAAAGTGGAGCCATAGAACCAAACCTCCTCAAAGAGGACACTGATTCAGAGGATCAAAATAATCAGGTTTGGGAGCTATATTTTGATGGAGCTAGAAGTAGACATGGTTCTGGTAGTGGTACTATTCTAGTGTCCCCAAAAGGAGAGAGATATTATACTACCTTTAGATTTAGTTTCTCCTGCACTAACAATACTGCAGAGTATGATAGTCTAGTCAATGGAGTAGAGTGGGCTAGAAAAAGAGGGCTTAAGGCCTTAAAATTTTATGGTGAGACTGATTTAGTTGTCAGCCAAGTAAGAGGGATAAGTGCAACCAAAAATGACACTTTGAAAGCATACAAGCATAGAGGTTGGGATGCAATTGAAGATTTTTGTGCTTTCAATATTGTTGCCATCCCTAGAAAGTTAAATCAAAATGAAAATAGGTTAGCTGCTATTGGATCTCAGTATGATATTCCCAACAGAATTTCAAAAGAGATAGATCAATAGGATATCAAAGTGATTTTCAAGCTCTCTATTCCTGATAACAATGTCAATTGGCAGGTGTTTGACAATGATGAACAAATTCTGCAGTTCTTGTTTGAAGAGGATGTCTTTTCAAGGCATAATCAAGAGAGATTATCACAAAATTATGGTGATCAAGTGATACAACTGAAGTCCAATAAGATACCTAGAGGTCTTGTTACATTAGAGACTATCTTCAACAAGGATGATGAAGTTAAGAAGAACAAAGCTAGCCTAGTAGTCCAACAAGAACATTGTGTTGAACTAGAGTTGGAACTAGGTAAGAGTCTACAATTTGGAAAGATAAACACTAAATTAGAAAATCAAGCTTACACTCAATTATTCAAAGAATTCAGTGTTGTATTTGCATGGCAATATGAAGACCTCAAAGGTTTTGACCCTGCTCTTTCTCAGCACACTATTGAATTAGAGCCTAATGCCAAACCAGTGAGGCAAAAGAAAAGGCCTATTAACCCCAAGCTTGAGCCACTCATGCATAAAGAAGTACTAAAATTGATAGAAGGTGGTATCATCTACCCCATCAAGCATACTAGTTAGGTTTCCAACCTTGTTCCTATCAGGAAGAAGAATGAGGAGCTGAGGTTATGTGTTGACTTCAAGGATGTTAGCAGAGCTTCATTAAAGGACCACCATCTATTACCCTCTATGGAAAAAATCTTACAATGTGTCTATGGATCTGAGAGATTTTAATTATTGGATGGCTATTTAGGATACAATCAGATCCTAGTTAATGAAGAGGATCAATATAAGACTGCATTTACAACCAAGTGGGGAACCATGGCTTATCAAAAGATGCCCTTTGGTTTGTCAAATACAGGTGCTACATTTCAAAAGGCAATGGATATGGCCTTTAAAAGCCTTATGTACAAGTTTGTGTTGGTCTACTTGGATGACATAACTATCTATTCAAAGCATGCAATAGATCACATCAAACATTTGAGGTAGATCTTTGAAAGGTGTAGAGAGTTTGGGATATCTCTTAATCCCAAAAAATGTGTGTTTACAGTTCATGAAGGAAAACTATTGGGATATGTAGTATCCAAAGAAGGAATTGCAGTAGATCCTAAGAGAATTGTAGCTATCCTAGAGCTACCCCTACCACATCACAAGAAAATTCTCCAATATTTCATAGGAAAGATTAATTTTGTTAGGAGGTTCTTGCCTAACATTGCAGATTTACTTAAGCCTTTGACAACCATGCTAAAGAAGGGTTCAACTTTTAGCTGGACTAAAGAAGGAAAAGCTAATTTCCAGGCTATCAAAGAGGCCTTAACAGAAGCCCCTACCCTGTTAAACCCAAATTTTAGTAAGGATTTTATGCTTTATGCTTATGGAGGTCATGATACTATATCTACAATGTTGACCCAAGAAAATTTAGACAAATTGGAGCAGCCTATTGCTTTCTTTTGCAAAGGTTTAGAGGAGTATGAATAGAGATACTCTTTTGTAGAGAAACATGTACTTGTTTTGGTAAAGATCCTTAAAAATTTTAGATATCTATTGACCCATAGCAAGGTACATTTAAAAGTTACTCATCCAAGTGTCAAAGAGTTTTTGCTTTCCAAGGACCTAAATGAGAAAAGAGCTGGTTGGATCACCAAGGTGATGGAATATGACATAGATATTCAAACTACCAAGCTGGTTAGAGGAAGAGGTCTCTGTGAGCATTTGGCAGAGGATGAAGGTTCAAAGAAATCATAAACAATAGATGCATCTCTGGTGGTGCAATCTACAGAAGAACAAGTCAAGGTAGCAAGTTGGTTTCCTAATATGATCAATTACTTGAAGACAGGACAATGTCCTGCAAGTTTGGATTCAACAAAAAGAAGGTATTATAGGTTACAATCTATTCCTTTTGTGCTGATAGATGAAGTTCTTTTCAAAAAGGATCATAATGGTGTCCTTTTAAGATGCATAGATTCAGAAAAGATAGCTAATGTCCTATTTGAGTTTCATGATGGACCTTTTGGAGGTCACTTTTCTCCTAGGACTATTGCTTTTAAAATCATGAGGGCTGGATACTATTGGCCATATGTCTTTAAGAATAGTCATGATTATGTCAGAAAATGCATCAAGTGTGCCATGTTTGTAGGAAAAGAAAGGTTTGTAGCCTTTCCCCTACAACCAAATAGAACAGAGCAACCCTTCATGAGGTGGGGCATAGACTTCATTGGCATGATCAATCCTCCATGTAGTGCATGACATAAATGGATAATTACTACAACTGATTACTTCACCAAATGGACATAAGTAATTGCATTAAAAGAGGCCAATGAGAGTGTTTTCCTAAGCTTTTATGATGACTTAATTCATAGGTTTGGCACTCCTGATTCCATAATTTCAGATAATGCCTTAGCATTCATAGGCCTCAAAGTCTCAGAGTGGGTAGTCAAGAATGGCATCTATCTAAATACCAGTTCCAATTATTACCCTCAAGGAAATGGCTTAGCTAAATCAACAAATAAGAATTTGATTAAGATAATCAAGAAGACTCTGCAGGACAACCAAAGGGATTGGCATACCAAACTGAGGTCTGCCTTATAGTTAGACAAAATTACCCCAAAGAAGATTATTGGTAATTCTCCTTACATGTTAGTATATGGTAGAGAGGCCAAGTTGTCTATCTCAGTTGAATTTCCAGGTCTAGACTTGGCCACTCAATATGCTCTATTTGAAGAAAGAGATCCCTTGCAGATAAGATATGCTTAGTTGATGGAGTTGGAAGAACTCAGAGACAAATCAATACAAGATATGGAATTCCATTAGATTCAAATGAAGGAGAGCTTTGATAGGAGAGCTACAGCTAATAATTTCAAGGTTGGAGACATAGTCCTCAAGTGGGATGAGTTCAGGTTAAGACCTAGCAAACACAAAAAATTTGATTTATTCTAGAGTGGACCATTTGTAATAATAGAGTGCAAGGGATCCAATGCTTTTCAGCTATCAAATATGGAAGGAGTCCCCCTGCCTATCTCAGTGAATGGTTTCCACTTGAAGCCTTGCTTTGAGGTTAATCCCTCTCTGTAATTCTTGTAAATATGTATTTTTGTTTTCTTTCCTTGCTTTCTAGGTTAGTTCCCTATTTTCCAAGAAGTGCATGTGAACAAGTTTTGTCCCTCTAGTTCAGGTTCTGTCCCTCTGTCAAGTTTTGTGCTAAAAAATGCTCCCCATGCCCAATGGATTGTTTATAGGCCACTGGTTTCCCATGTCTAGCAGGCTGACATCCTACAGAAATCGCCAAAAATGTTGCCCAAAATTTCCTATTCTACAAATTTGGCCAAGTCCTATTCCTGGGTCTTTGTTTTTGTCCTATCAAGCACCACAAAAGATTTCATGGTGTTATGCCTTGTCCTCTAGCCTCTACAATTTATCTTGGCCTCTGGTCTGCAAGTTAAAAATTTTAAAAAGTAGCCATTACCCTAAAAAGGCCCAAAAAAGTCCTAAGCCCTGTTATATTTCCTTGCTACTTTATCAACAACTTAAGTGATAAAAAAGGCACGTGCATATTAGGTTTCTTCTTGTTCACCAGTTCACTATTTTCTTTCGATGGTGTTTCAAGTCATTCAGTGATTCCACGAAAATGCCCTCAGTTGGGCATTTGCTTAATCAAACCCTGGGTTCATATGTAACTCGGTGAACTAGCGAAGCTCCTTTCTTCACGTATTCGCTTGGCTCAACCATGGTTTATCAAAGTATCTCATGAATAAGAAGCCTTTGGTCACTAAATCACCAGGTCAAGGTGGGGTTAGTTCTGCAAGTAGCGGTAAGATTCTGCATCAGATGGTTGTCTTATAATCTAATGGAATCTTTAGGGGCTATTAGATCATGCGCCAACCGTTAGATTTGAATCTAGTCTTGGGTGGGTCCAAAGTTCTCAGAGTAGGCAATCAGATGGCTGGTGTGTGTTCTCATGAATTATGTCAGAGGTATAAGATCTTATAATGACTGTCTGATCAAAGGTATGTCAGCTGGGTGATTTGGCAATTTGGCGACTAAGATAATTTAGTGCTCCTTATGTCTAGCGGTCCCGATAAAGTTTTATGTGTTCACTTGTTTGTGGAATAGTTTAGCTGTGCTCCAAATGACTTGGCGATTCAGAAAATGCTTTGTTCACTGAATCTCTAAATAAATTGGCAAGGGTTGAAAGTATTCTATGAATAAGAGATGGCTTTCAGTCGCTTGTTCGTAGAATGGCTAAGGTTATTTAGTCATGCCTAGGGTTAGAAGTATTCAGCAAATCAGCGATTAAAGAGCCATTTTCATGTTCCCTGAATCACTTGACCAGACTAGGGTTAGCCAAGGTATTAAATGATTCTATGACAAAGGAAAATTGAAACCCAAGGTAAAGGCTCATTTAGTTTTGCAGTCAAGTGCCGAGCTCGGGTAAAAAAAGGAAGATCTGATAGTCGTGTTTTAAAGTAAGATTGATTTATGAATACCGACCGTCGATAGGATTTTTTAGTGCCACCTGTGACCATTTTATCATTTATAAAATTCAAATATCTCAAAATATCAGATTTCAATAGTTATGGCGAGACTGAGTTGCAGGTAGGTAGATGGATCATGGTGGCTGGATTTTTTACAGGTATAAACATGAAATGGGCACGTAGACATAGATATCTGATTAGCTAGGATATTTTCATGTGCATTTATGGCCGAATTGGATAGGTTTAGGGTTTGATTATTATATGAAAATTTATGTAAACCCTAATTAGATTTTTTTCTCCTGCCTCTGTGCATTATAGGAGGTGTATATATTGTCTTTTGAGAGCTTTAGAGCTCAGAGTTCACATTTTGTAAAGAGAAAAAATATCTTTTCTTAGAAGGCTATCTGAGACATTTTTTTGTCCTCTGGTTTTTCTAGATTCTGTAACCTCCCATTGGTAATTTAGATATTGAAGGTGTTTTTGTGAAATTCTTCATGTCCCTATGTCTTCTTGTGTGAGTTATTTCTTAATGAATTCAGTATTTACATGGTTGTCAGTGATATCTTAGGATTCTTGATCCCTCTTTCTTTTTGCAATTTTGTGTATCATTGTGGATGATTTTATGTGAGTGCTTTTGTGGGTATACTTCAACCCCTTAAATATCTTGTCTCATTCCTATACCTAGTTGCAGAGTTGAATGTTTGTTTGCAGGTCATAGATTGTTGTCTAATTTCAAGGGATCTTATTGTTTGTGAAAGAATCTCTCTTTCCTTGAAAAACTCTTTTTATCTACAGACCCTTCTATGAAGTACTTATGCAAACCTATTTAGTGAGTTATGATCACCTAGGCCTAAGTCTATTCATTGATTTCATCTTTTATACTGTAATTCATACCATATTTTCGGTGTATCACCTAGTAGGATAGTTTGATTTTAGTCATTTCCCTTTCAAAAATTCGTTCTATCCCTTTCCCTCAAAAGATTTACTTTTCTATCAAGAAGAAAATTAATGTGATTATCCAAGAGGAAGCAGCCTAGAACCTGGAAGTCTCATCTTAGTTAGCATAGGTCCCACAACTTGGAGATGATTCCCATGTTATACTAGGTTATCAAGACTACGAGAGCTTGAGACAAAGGTGCAAACTTAGTGTATAATAGCTATACATTGGAATTGATCCAGACAACAGGTTAGAGTGTAGTTCACCAAGATCTAGATATAGTGTATATCTATTATTTAGAAGGTTGCAGCCTTCACCCCGTTGAGCAGTGAGCTCTCGGATAGTGCGTCCTCTCCCCTAATAAGGAAAATTGTAAAAGACTCCTAATAGGGTCCGAACCTTAACCGGGTCTTCTGTACTTAATAAATTGTAAAGCTACTCCTAACAAGGTAAAGGATTTTCTAATAAGGATCATTATACACTAGTATAGAATATTAGTGAGTATCAAGTCCCACTAGGGTTTTTACCTATTTGGGTTTCCCCGTAACCAAAATATTATTGTTGTGTTCATGTGTTCTTTCATTGTGCTTATGCTTTATATTTAAGTATAATTAATTTGATAAATAATTGAAACTTGTAGATAATTGATTCACCCCCCCTCTTAGTTATCTCTTGGGACTATTCCTAACAATTGGTATCAGAGCAAAGTGCCTCAGAGAGAAATTTTAATAGCTTGAGGTTGATCAGATGGCATACTTTAGGAAAGAGAGTCCTAAGTTTGAAGGAGAGAATTATCTTGATTGGAAGAAAAAGATGGTGACTCATTTGTAGTGCATTGCTTTTGAAGTTTTTAATGTAACTATCAAAGAAGCCAAGATTCCTACCTTAGAAGACCTTGCAAAGGATGATGCTACTAATACACAAAAGGAATTGTTTCATCAAAATGCTATAGCTAAAGAAGCCCTTATCAACGCCCTATCAGATAGTGAGTTTTCAAAGATAAAGAAGGTAGACACCACCCACAAGATATGGAAGTACCTAGTAGACATATTTGAAGGAGAGAAAGAAGAAAAGGATGTGCACAGAAAGACATGGAAGAAAAGATTCAATGCATTAGAGATGTTGCCTGAAGAAAACATCAGAGCTTGTAATCAAAGAATCAATGAAGCAGTTGCTGGAATCAGGAACAATGGTGGAGAGATCTCAGAGGAAGATATTATGGACAAGTTGATGACTACTCTCATTCCAGAATATGAAAGAAAGATAAAAATTCTTGATGAGACCATGCAGCTTACAACTAATTTCAAGAGAGAGACCTTGATCAAAAAAATCTTAGCTTTTGAGATTTGAAGATTGAAGAGAGAACCTAAAAGTGAGACAGCCTTCAAAGCAACAATTCATGGTAAGAAATCTACAAACCCTTTTGGTAATTTTGATGATGATGATGAAGAAAAAACTTTAGATGATTTTATTACTATGATTTCTAAAACAGAAAAGAAAGGAAAAGGAAAATATGAAGGTCAATTGCCATTTAAGTGCTTTTCATGTAATAAGATCAGTCACTTTGCATCTAAGTGTTCTACTAGAGATAGAAAGCTCAAAAAGGATTACAAGCCTAAGTACTCTAAGGAATGTTACTTTGCTAGAGATGGAGTTTTTGATGAAGAATTAGGTGAAGAATAAATTGGATTCATTTCTATTATATACAAAATGAATAATAAGATAGAACATAAATATCAGAAAGAGGAACAAAAGCTAGCATTAATTTCCCAAGCAGATATAAGGACAGACTAGACTATAGATAGTGGTTGTTCATATCACATGACAAGTGATAATGGGAGATTTGTTTATCTAGACAAATAAAATGGTGGTATGGTTAGATTTGGAGACAACACTCCTAAACCAATAGTTGGTAGAGGAGCCATCACCTTGGATGGAAAGAATAGTACTGATGATGTTCTCTATGTTGATGGTTTGAAACATAACCTTCTCAGTGTTGGATATTTACTTGGAAAAGGATATCAGTTGGATTTCAAAGATGACAAATGCATCATTAACAACAAGGATGGTGTTATGATTTCATCAGGCTCAAAGACAAGAGGTAATTTTTTTCAACTCAATTCAAAAGAAAGTTATTTTGTTGCTAAAGTTGATGACAGTTGGTTGTGGTATAAAAGACTATGTCATATCAATTTTGATAACATAGTAAAGATAAGAAATGTTAAGGCAGTAAGAGATCTACCTATCATAGCAAAGCTAGTTGATACAATATACAGGGAATGTGTGATGGGAAAGCATGTAAGGAATTCATTCAAGAGCAAGCACAATTCAATAGAGAACAAGTTGGATCTGATTCATACAGACCTATGTGGTCCAACTCAAACAAGATCATACTATGGTGAAAGGTATTTCATTTTATTTTTTGATGATTATACTAGGATGATGTGGGTTGCATTGTTGAAAGATAAGTCAGAAGCATTTAATAAGTTCAAAATATTCAAAGCTAAGTTTGAGAATGAATCTGGATTAAAGATAAAATGTTTGAGATCAAATAGAGGAGGAGAATTCACCTTTGACAGATTTTATGAGTACTACAAAGAACATGGCATAAATAGATAGCTAAGTGAACCTAGAACACCTCAGTAGAATGGAATTGCAGAGAGAAGGAATAGGATCATTCTTGATACAGTATGCACCATCATGATAGAAGGAAAAGTTGCACACACCTATTGGAGAGATTTGGTCAATACAACAGTCTACACCATCAATAGAATTCAATTGAGCCCTGGCACTGAAAAAACACCATATGAGCTATGGTTTGGTAATGTTCCCATAGTAAAATACTTCAAAATCTTTGGAAGCAAGTGCTACATCAAGAGGATGAAGCTATAGGCAAGTTTGATGCAAGAAGTGATGAAGGTATTTTCCTTGGTTACTCTAATAAAAGTAAAGCTTATAGATGTTTCAATTTAAGATTGAAAAAGATAATTGAAAGTGTTCATGTTAAGATTAATGAAAAGGTTATGGTTCAAGAAAGATATCATGATTACCCACCCATGATTGAAGAAGAACCCATACCCTCCACTAGTGAGATAATTATTGAACAAATGTTTGACAATATTGATGTGTTATTCAATGACCCTGAGACAAGTGAAGAAGAAACTCCTAAGGTTGATGAGTCTGCATCAACTAAAGGTCCAAAGTTTACATCTAGAAATGATTCCAAGAAAGACATAATTGGAGATCAGATCAGCAAAGTCTTAACAAGATCACAAGAAAAGAACTCAGCTAGCAGTGATGCAGTATGTTTACTATCTCAAATTGAACCTTTAATTTTTGAAGATGCTTGTAATGATTCACATTGGCATGATGCTATGAAAGAAGAACTTGATTAGATTATTAAGAATGACACTTGGGAATTGGTCCCAAGACCTAGTGATAAGAACATGATTGGTAGAAAGTGGATATTCATAAATAAGATGAATGAAGATGGTACAGTAGTAAGAAATAAAGAAAGGTTAGTATGCAAAGGATATGCACAAAGAGAGGCATTGGTTATTCAGACACATTTGCACTTGTGAGTAGATTAGAAGCTATTAAGTTGTTTTTAGCTTATGCTATTGTCAAAAACTTCAAAGTTTATCATATGGAAGTCAAGTCAGCATTCTTGAATAGAGATTTGAAAGAAGAAGTATACATTGAGAAGCCAGAGGGATTCACCTTATCAGATAGACCTAATATGGTATGCAGATTGAAGAAGGCCCTCTATGGACTTAAGCAAACCCCTAGACCATGGTATGAAAGACTAGATGGATATTTAACAAAGATTGGATTCAAGAAAGGAGCATCAGATTGTAATCTATTCATTAGAGAGACATCTGAAGGTTTGTTACTTGTAGCTATATTTGTTGATGACATTATCTTTGAAGGTAATGACAAACTTAGTGCTGAGTTTGCTAAGGAGATGCATAATGAATTTGAGATGAGTATGATTGGTCCTATCAAATACTTTTTAGGATTAAATGTGCAGCAGACAGAGAAAGGTATTTTCATTAATCAGTCTAAGTATGTGAAAGAAATATTAAATAAATTCAAGATGGATGATTGCAAGCTAGTAGGGACACCTATGATTACTAGATGGAAGCTTACAAAGGAAGATGACTCACTAGTAGTTGATATAACATTGTACAAATCTATGATTGGAAAACTTATTTATCTTACTCAAACTAGACCTGATATTTCCAATGTAGTTGGCATAGTTGGAAGATTTGCAGTAGAACCTAAACAAAGTCACCTCATGAAAGTAAAAAGGATATTCAGATACTTACAAGGCACTATAGATTATGGTCTATGATATCCTAATTTATAAAATGTTGAGCTTCATGTATAAACTGATGCAGATTGGGAAGGATGTGTTGATGACAAGAAGAGTACATCAGGTGGAGCAGTGTTTATTGGTGATAGACTTGCCACTTTGACAAGCAAGAAAAAAATTGTATTTCTCAGTCAACAATAGAAGTGGAGTATGTTGTAGCAGCCTTGAATTGTTCTACAATTGTTTGGATCAAGCAGATGATAAAATATTTTGAAATTTAGATTAATTATCCTAATGTTAGTCACTGTGATAACACTAGCAATATCAATATGTCAAAGAAACCTGTGATGCATGCAAAGACAAAGCACATTGAGACAAGTATCACTTCCTAAGAGAGAAAGTGGTAGAAAAAGAAGTTAAGCTTGACTATGTGAATACTAAAGATCAGTTGGTAGACATATTCACAAAGCCCTTGCCTGAGGATACTTTTGAGCATCTCAGGGAGAATTTAGGAGTAATTTCCTTCCCTGATTCTTCTTAGAAGAAAGAAGGAAAGGCATCATTCCTCTAGGACTAATGAAAGGTTGACTACTCTACCTTAGGAGTAGTACCAGTGCTTAAAATGAATGACACCTATTGATGTGTTTCATATGACTCACCAAATAGTAGAAAAAAATACCAAATATCCTATCCTCTCTTGAACAAAGTATTGCGTATGCTAAGATTGCAAAAATATCATATGATAGCTCCAAGGTTCCTCAACTCATGGATATGCTTGGTGTTGATGCAATTTGTTGATGATCACAAGGGGCCTTACGTTTTCAATCCTTTATGTCATGATGAATATGTGTACTATCAAAATATTTTCAATTAAGAACTATTTTTTTTTTTTTGGTTTTCACCAGATATGCGGAAATGAAAAGGGTTTAGGGTTCAGAGATTCTAATCTAATCCTAAGGGTAATGATGGACAAATAAAGTATGTTGATGGATGAGTTCCTTAATTTACCAAGTCTCACTTCGCCAAGTCAAGCTACAACTACACATAGACCGGTGCAATCTTCAAGGGTTTGTATGAATGATTGAATTTAAGCACATGGATAAGGGGTCTAGGCTAACTTTGCATGATGATTTAGAATCACTAAAACATCAAAAGTATGAACCACAGGAACTCATCAAAACATCATTATATTCTCCAAAAGCAATCACAACACTTCATCTACTAAACTTAATCTAATTGAGAGAATAATGAAACCAAGCAAGCAGTAAGACACATCAAATGTTCACCACACTTCAATGAAAATTCTATTGTCTCAATAGGTCATAAGAAACAATCTCAAAATTCACTCCCTACAAATGAGAAGAAGAGGCCTTTATATAGGTCTTCAAAAACAATGAAAGGCTCGGATGAAAATAATAACCGATGGCCAAGATTTTGCCACCTCAGCCCTAATTACGGTTAGGGCATAGAAGAGGGAATCTAAATTAATGCAAGGAAGAAACCACTACTGTAGTGGGTAATAAATGCCCACTATGCATGCATGCTCAAGAAGAGAGCAAGGTGTCATAAATGACCACTACATGAATGTCCACTATGCATTAAATGTAGCTACCATTGACCTCCACATTTGAATTCCTGGAATCTACCCAATATGTCCTCTAACTCATCAATGCTGACACTTGGTGTTGATTCCTATCTGAATGCCAATGCCAACACTGCTCGCTGTGACCTCTTCAGGCTATCCTCCCATTCTAACAATAGTTCCTGGGCTACATGCATGTTATTTGAGAAGGAAGAGAGGTTCTCAAAATCATCCCCTATGAATGAGTTAAGCCTAAAGAACTCCTCCAATTTCCCCTTCATGTTGTCTATTGTTATTTCCTCCTCAGCCAACCTTTGCAACCACATTGATGCAATGGTATTGGAGAGCTCCTACTAGATATTTTCAACTATCCCCTTCAATCGAGCTGACTCCTTACTGAGATGTTCAAACATGTCCTTTTCTAGAAGAACTACACAATACCACTGAGAGAAATCATATGCTCCTTCTCCAATGACCTTGCCATCAACCAAGACCTACCTAGGGGTTTCCATTAGCTCCTACAAGTCAGAGATTGCCCCATCCTCATAGATATGCTCATCTTCCCAAGTCTCCTCTATGTGAAAAATTTGAGAAAGAATGGCCAATGCCTTATCATGAATTCATACTAACTCCTTAGCATGGATGTAGTCTTCATCCTCGATCCACTTAATCCAAGTCTTTGCGCCCTGAGAAATCCTCCTAATCTCATCGATGGCCTCAATTGACTCAACTGGAACAACTATTGGTGGAACAAAAGATGGGTCCTCTTCTCGAACTAGGTGAGGCAACCTATCAATGTATGCACATAAAGCCCTATTCTCTTCCTTCATTCTCTGATATTTTTCTTCCAGTCTCCTCATCTTATCCTTAATAGCTTGTGTTGAATCATAAAATTCCTCCATGACCTATGCTCGAGAGGCCTGACCAAGATCTACCTTTGTTATGTGATACTCCTTAGGATCAGTTTGATCTTTGCTCTTGTTGACTACTAGAGTCACTATCTACAAAATTCTAGATCCGGATTCTCCTTTGATGACCTTGGTGAATTTCTTGGCTTTTCCCTTTTCTCCTGATAGGTTAGTTTGATCTAGAATCTCTTGTAACTCAACTGTAGGGTCTATCTCCTTTTCTTGGCTTCTCTAAATCCTCTTCTTGAGCCACTCTAGAACATTTGTATTTGGGTCCCTCTATACTGCTCTCTCATCTTGTCCTTGCACTGCTCTAGTATCAATCTCCTTAGCTCCAGGACTTTCTACCATTGCTTTAGGAGCAAGTGCCTCTATCATGGGAATCTCCTCTTCTGCCACTTGGGCCTCTACTTCTACCTCGAGGATTTATTCCTCAATTATCTTCCTAAAGAAGACACCAAGACTCTCCTCTTTTGTCACAGCTTGTTTCCTGCTTGTTCCTGGAATTAACCTCTCACTGGCATTAATGCTTAATCTATCTTGTATTGATCTTGTCATGCATTGTTCTCCTTGTTGTGTTCTTCTTTCACTTGCTTCTCCTTCCTTTCGGGTGAATGCTCCAATTTCCTACACACTGGGAGTCCAGCTAGGAGAAGATGGTGCACCCTCAGAATTTAATCTTTTCTAAAGTGGTTCTTCAACATGAAGATCCAATCTCCTCTTTATATGCATCTCCTGAGCTACATCCTTCCCTTTTCTATGTTTTGTACTGCCTAATGGGATGTCTCTTTCTTCTACTCTTCCTCTAGATGGCTGCCTTGGTCTCTCATCTCATAGTTGTGGATGACCCATCAACTTGTAGGTCCAATCTTCTTTTGACACAGCCATCCTTTCAATTTTTCATTCTACCCACCACCTTGTGAACTCCACAACTGGCTTCATCAATACATCAAGATCCATGATCTCTTTCCTCTGCCAATCATAAGGATGAATGACCTTTTCCTTATCTAGGTTAAAACCTCCTTGGAGTACATTCGGGTCCTCTTCCATCTAATTAGGAACATGGACAATCTTAAATGCCCTAATTGGGTCCAAGGGTAATCAGGAGCACATTCTCTTCCTGACCTCATTATCATCAACTACATTTTCCCAAAAATCCTCTAGGTGAGCTTTGTGTTGATGCCTCATCCCTGCCACTACTCTAATATTATTATATGGGTCAAAAGTTAGCCTTCCTAGATAGAGTGGTAGATGAAAGAATTTTAGCTCATCAGATGACCTCTCAATTGCTGGAAGACAAGGACACACTTCAACTCCATCACTTCCAATGGACAATGGAAACTCTAGTCCTAGCTTCTTCTTCTTCTTGAACACTTTTTCATAGGCTTTCAATTGTCAGGTGACTTCCAACAAGACCATTGTATATGTAGGCTACTATGGAAGCTTGAATGGATGCTCAAAAAATCCATGCAATTTGATATAGGAGAAGGTGGGAAATTGAATGAGCCATACCCCAAATTCCTCCACTAGCTTCATTGCCTCTGAAGACAATCTCATATGCAATCCCTTCTGCAAGGTTCTCACAATGTGCATTGCAAATGCATCGTTAACCCAGGTGTAGTCATCTATAGCATGTAGATGCAGCTGTGGGTAAGAGTCATGGACCCTTAACCTTGGAATTCCACTTTTGAGGACTCCCTTTTACCTCAGCCCTTCATACCTTGTATTTCATGCCAGCATATTGTTGCCTAACTTTTAGTCACCCATTTTTTTGGCAATATCGGTGTCATATGGTCATGTCAAGTTGGTCTTTTCAAGTCTGGTGTCAAGGTCTAAGTCTTCCCTAGGATAGGAAGTCTTTGTCGGGTTCCCCTTCCTTTGCCATCTTGTTTCAAGTTGGGTAGGTTGTTATCGGAGTTTCATTATTTTGGGTAGGTTGTAGATCCTAACCCAGCAGAGACTTGTGCTTCAATGGATGTTTCTTTCTTAGGCAGAGTGATGGTTTCAAGTCATGATCTTTAGATGTTGCAAGGAATTAGAAAAAGGGCTCTTTATTTGGATAGTGTAGTGTCAGAGCTAGTAAAGATATTCAAAGAGGTCTTTTTCATATGTTAATGTGTAGGAGATCTTTTTCTTTGTATAAGTGATCATTGAAGATTCAGTCCCAAGACTATTATAAGGGAAGTGACAAAAGATTACTCTTGAAAGTCTTCAAAACACATTGGATTTGATAATAGTGTAGAGTTTTCTTATTCCACCATTGCATTTGAAAAGTTTAATCAAGCTCTTGGCATCGGTTGAACAAAGTTATGGCTTTCCAAGTATTAAGGGTTGTTACATGTATTACCTTACTAATGGAAGTTGAATGGAAGCATATGATAAAAAATGATAATGATTAATTGCTTTCTTAATTATATTGAAGAATAGAACAATGCCAATGATCGACATGTAAACATCATTGAAACAGAATTATGAGTCATATTATGCAATGATAGAGTGTGATCAGAGATGTGCATCAAATATAATGACAGTGTGTGTAGTCATGAATGACTCGGTGATAAATTATAATTGCCTAAAGATGTGATTGCTTTCCATCATAGTGATAAACATATGGATGATTATTGCAATCGAATGTGGTGTTGTAGAGTAGAATGCACATCCATCCAATGCATTTTCCATAGTTGATAAAGTTGGTGCTTTCCATGTCATGAATGATAGAGCGGTCACATGATCGCAAGAGATTAAAAAACACCATGAGATCATGCGAAAATGGAAGCCCGTGCAGATAAGGAAAGTCAACGGAAAGATAGGAAAGGTTAAATAATAAATATGCTGGATCCCCACAAGCCAATCATAGGGCAGTCGTATGATCGCATGGATTAAAATATTACCATGATATCATGCGACAACATAAGTCATCATGCTTAGCGGGATGAAGACACATGTACCGGTGGGTCCGCAAGCTTTTATTGTGCAGCACAGATCAATAATCACCGCTTCCCCATGATGATGTCACTCTTTCTTAGCGAAGAAGCAAGATTAAGACATGAGTACTCTTTAGCAGATGCGGGCTCGGTTCCTTTTTCTATCTTTAGTCAAAATCTACGGCTGTCATTATTTCAGATAAAAAAGTTACATGATGTTTATTCCACGTGAAATAACGACAAGATGCCACCTGTCTCAGCAGACCCACGGGCACCAATCATAGAGCGATCATATGATCGCATGAATTAAAATATTCCTATGCAGTCATGTGAAAATGGGAACTCAGGCCGGTGAATATGCTCTACTGGGACCCATGTAGGCCAACAATGCAAGTGTGATGATGAGATGGTGATGAGTGTAACTGGTGAAATAATTGATGTGGTAGATCCTGATTCATTGTAGTATTTCATGTAGTAAGGTGGGGTCAAATTTTTATGACATCAGCTAAGATTCCAGATCAATAGATGGCGTATGATCTCATAGAATCTTGTGAGCCCATCAGATCACACGCCATCTATCTGATTCTCTAGATGTAAAGTCAATAAAGGAAGTGGGACACATGTACTCTAATAGCGCAGATGCGCCAATGATAAAGCAGTCGCATAATCGCATGGATTAAAATATTTCTATGTGATCATGCGACAATGTAAGTCACCAAAGATGCTTAGAGAACTTGCGAGATGAATCCACGTGTCCCTGTGGGTATGAGGAAAGTTGCTTGCGGTGGTAATCTTTTGAGATGTGGGATCTACGGCTGGTGCATGATCGCGATGAATATTCTTTCCTCATGCAATCATCCGTAAAGGCAAAAAGGGAACCTATATATGCTAACAGCGCAAATGTGATAAGGATAAAGTTGTCGCATGATCACAAGAGTTGAAAAAGAGTCATACAATCATGCGACAAGAAAAGCCAGATGGATGGAAGTTTTAGCAGATGGCCGTGCTTGTGGATTTTGAGAAAATGGCAACGAGTCTATGGAATTGAGGGATAGTATGTGTAGTTATGATGACTCAGGGATGAGTTATAATTGCCTAAATATGGGGTTGATTTCCATCGTATTGATGAACATATGGATGAGTGTTGCAATCGGATGTCATGTAACAGAGCTAAATTTGTACTCCTTTGATGCATTTTCCATAGTTGAGAAAAGTTAGTGCTTTTCACGATATGAATGCATGGAGAGGTTCCTTGAACTTCAAGGATCGTATTGGTGAAAACAGAATGTGATTTGGTGTTAAAATCACAAAGTTATGACAAAGCAGAGAATTGAGTTTCAGATGTGTTTTCCGTAGAGTTTGAGTTATGAAGGAAAACCAAAACTTCAAGGGATAAATTTTCTTCCTTATCTGTTATGAGGGATATTGAACATGTATAGATTATAAAGTATTTATCATTTGATGATTCTTTCCTCATACGGGATAGTGAGTTTACTGCTACTTCAAAATGATTTTCACACTAGAATAATGGGTTCTATAACTTAGCGAAACAAGAAGATGAGTGCATCTCAATAGCAGACAAAGTCATGAGATCATGCCAAATGTTTTAAAGCATCTGAAGGAGAGGATCAATGCCAGTTGTAGATGAGGTTAGTTATTCTGCCTGAATTTGAATGATGACTTGACTCTGAGAAGCCCAATGGATTTGACTTGACAGATACTATTAAAAAGAAGATGAAGAGTCTCATAGTGACTTTTCGAGTTCTCAGATTGGAAGAGTTTATCTCTTTATGCTTTGTCTCTTTGTATTCAAAGGAGAGGGAAGGTCATTGGCTCTTACGAGCCTGATGTATTGTAAAATCTATATATTCTGTAAAGAGATTCAATATGGGGGTCAAAGAACTTGTAAGGGTAGCATAAGTGATTCCATTTACTTTGCTAGGTTTTCATGTTTTTTGAACCATTAGTTTTCATTTGCATGTGAATAGATAGGATAGTTATATATGAAGTTGTAATTGCTTGCTGGATTCCATTTCATGTTTTTAATTGCAATGAAATTAATTCCATTTACCTTTCATGTATGATTCTTCTCCTATTCACCCTATTATTTAGATGCATCCAAATAGAAAGTACAATTATGTATGGAGCTGTGATTCCTTCTTGAATTCCATTTCATGATTAGTAGTTGTAGTATAAGCAATTCTATTTGCTGTCTATGTATGATTCTGCTTCTATTCTCATTAGTAGATATGCATTCTTAGATGAGGTAGGTTTAAGTTAGATAATAGAATTCATGATAATCTGTGATCAACATTCCATTGGGATTATAGATTGTCCACTCTTTCCCTGCCTGAATTGTTTGTGCCTACAAACAATTTGGTTAAATCCTATAAGAAACAATCTAATGATAGATAAAAACACATTCATTGCATATCATTGCATATTCAGGGAGCTATACCTATCAATTTAGAGGGCCGTGATAGATGACTTACACTGACCCAATCATTGGTGACATCCTTTTGTTCTCTACACATTGGGTATTTAGAGAGTCAAAGGTATAAATCTTAAAGGAGGACAAAGTATTAACCAACAGTTTTTGGTGACTCTACTGGGGAGAATTTGTAAATAGACATATTTCTGGTTTCCCCTTTTTATAGCTGATCTTGTGGAGAAAGGTGCTTGCCACAGGAATCAAGTTTCCAGTCCCACATGTTGAAGGAAGAACTAGCTTAAAGTTGAATACTAGAAAGCACCCAACTGAGGAAGAAGAGAAGATTGATGCTGATATTGGTTTCCTTAGTTTGATAGTTATCTCTACTTCTCAAACATTGGTGACTCCGCTCTGGTCCTCATAACTTTGGTTCAAGAGTCCAGTGTTTTATATTTTCAAAATGTATTATCTCAAAACTTGTAGGAGATTGGAGACTCTGTTGTAAAAGGACCATGCCTTCTAAAATGGAGAAAGGAAGGAGGCCAGATCCTTCCCTTATAGAACTTCATCACACCACTAATTTTATACTGCATGATATGTTTGATGCTTGGAGAGAAAGCATTACTCATGGAAGAAAGATGAACTTGAGTATTGAAGAGGATCATGTAACTGCTCTGTTGTGGATGAGTATATGTGCAAGATATCATTTGCTGAAAGAAGTGGAAGAGGAAACAAAGTTGTTGCAGAAGTTAAAGAAAGAGCTCAATATGGATGATGGTGAACTGTTAGAAGCCCCTCAAGATCATGCCTCATTAAATTTTTCAGTCTTGAGTGAAAAAGAGGTTAAACCAAGAAAACAAATCAGAAGGAAACCCACAATTGAGGAGATAAATCTTGAAGATGATCTCCACTTCAAATTCCTTTGGGAAGCATATAAACTAAGTTTGACTGAGGGTTTGAAGAAAGGATTGAGTGTGTCTAAAGATCATTAATCTGCCCTATTGTTAAAACATGTGCATCAGAAGTATTTCAAGGTCCAAGCCCAAAGGAGAAAGAAGAAATCTGTGCTTTTGACTATACCTGAAGAAGAACTGGTAAGTAAAGAATCTACAAGTTGCCTAGTTTTAGAAGAGCAAGAAAAGCCCTAGAATTCTACAAGACAAAATTTGGCTAACAGGGATATTCTTGAAGATCAGGAAGAAAAGGTAAACAAAATTGAAAAAGAAGATTTATCCATGTTTCCTTTTTCTTGTGTTGATGAAAGTTGTAGATTGGGTGAAAAGAATGAGGATAATGTTTCAAACTATTTTTCTTCTGAAGATCATCCTAAGGCTGATGGGCTATCAAAAGATGAAATTCTTGATGTTATTGAAGAACATAATAAGGTTGATCCTTCATTCATTATAGCTGATAAAGATTAGATATTAGAAACATTTTGCTTTGAAGATAATAAAATACTAAATGTTCCTAATCAAATATGCATAGATGAAAAGGTTGAAATATATTTTGACAATTATCCTACTAAAGATGTTGATGAAGAGACTAGTGCAACAATAGATTTTAAACAAGAGGTATCAGATATTAATGAAGTACTACAGCATCCTGTAGAAGACAAGGAATTAGATGAAGATTTTTCCAGCCTTGAAATAAAGATTGATCAATTCATGGTGCTAGTCACATGTGAATCTTCTTCCATGGTCAATTCAGGTATTGAAATTTTAAATTCAGATAAACATCTTGTAGAATTGATAATTGTAGTAGGTGAAGAAGATATTTCAATTCTGGTGCACCCTGTGTGTAATGAAGATGCTTTTTGTTTCAATCTTGATTTGGAACCTGAAGTTGTTGATGATAATGCTTGCAACCAGTATGATAGCAGTTCATTTCTAGAATCTCTTGAACTTTTTGATGTTCTCAATCTTGGTTCAGATGCTGGTATTTTTTATAAAGGTGATATTGTTGACAATGAAGTAAACATATGTGAGTATTTTCCAGCAATATATACAGAATCTGGTAAATGTCTTTCTCCTTCACAAAAGATGGTTGAGCATGTGAAAAGTGGTGTGCAGAAAAGTATAGAAAAATCGGAGATCTATGATGAGGCATGGCTATTTGGAAAGGCCCTGTGGGTCATCATGTTGCAGATAGCTTTTGGACTCAAGTTCAACAATGAAGTAGTAGCCAGAGGTTACCAATGCTTCTTCAAATTGGTGGAGCATCTTCTTCTATTTAGAAAAGGTTCATACTTTTCTCTCCCTGTGAATGGTCATGTATGAATCTTTCTTTGCTTTTGGTCCTGCTGGTGAGGTCTCCTCACCTTTTGTAAATAGGTTTCTTGCCAATTTTGGTGTGTTTAGTGTAGCCTTTCCTTGCTTAGTTAGTTGTTGTTTTCTCCTAGTTTGTTTCAGTTTTCCCTACTCCCCTCTTCCCTCCCTGTATACATTCTCTCATTGTTCTCTTGGTCTAGACTCTGCAACCCAATGGATAAGGCACTTGTCTCACCAGAGAAGCTGAATTCTTCATGCACTTTGCAGCACATGATCCCCCAGTCAGAGCCAGCTGTTGCATGACTTTTAGTCACCCATTTTTTAGCAATATTGGTGTCATATGGTCATGTCAAGTCAGTCTTTTCAAGTCTAGTGTCTAGGTCTAAGTCTTCCCTAGGACAGGAAGTCTTTACCAGGCTCCCCTTCCTTTTCCATCTTGTTTCAAGCCGGGCGGGTTGTTATCGGAGTTTCATTATTTTGGGTAGATTGTAGATCCTAACCTGGCAGAGACTTGTGCTTCAATGGATGTTTCTTTCTCAGGTAGAGTGATGGTTTCAAGTCATGATCTTTAGATGTTGCAAGGAATCAGAAAAAGGGCTCTTTATTTGGATAGTGTAGTGTCAGAGCTGATAAAGATATTCAAAGAGGTCTTTTTCATATGTCAATGTGCAGGAGATCTTTTTCTTTGTATAAGTGATCATTGAAGATTCGGTCCCAAGACTGTTATAAGGGAAGTGACAAAAGATTACTCTTGAAAGTCTTCAAAACACATTGGATTTGATAACAGTGCAGAGTTTTCTTATTCCACCATTGCATTTGAAAAGTTTAATTAAGCTCTTAGCATCGGTTGAACAAAGTTATGGCTTTCCAAGTATTAAGGGTTGTTACATGTATTACCTTACTAATTGAAGTTGAATGAAAGCATATGATAAAAAATGATAATGATTAATTTCTTTCTTAATTATATTGAAGAATAGAACAATGCCAATGATCGACATGTAAACATCATTGAAACATAATTATGAGTCATATTATGCAATGATAGAGCATGATCAGAGATGTGCATCAAATATAATGATAGTGTGTGTAGTCATGAATGACTCAGTGACAAATTATAATTGCCTAAAGATGTGATTGATTTCCATCACAGTGATAAACATATGGATGATTATTGCAATCGAATGTGGTGTTGTAGAGCAGAATGCACATCTATCCAATGCATTTTCCACAGTTGATAAAGTTGGTGCTTTCCATGTCATGAATGATAGAGTGGTCACATGATCGCAAGAGATTAAAAAACACCATGAGATCATGTGACAATGGAAGCCTGTGCAGATAAGGAAAGTCAATGGAAAGACAGGAAAGGTTAAATAAAAATTATGTTGGATCCCCGCAAGCCAATCATAGGGTGGTCGCATGATTGCGTGGATTAAAATATTACCATGAGATCATGCGACAACATAAGTGATCATGCTTGGTGGGATGAAGACACGTGTACCAGTGTGTCTGCAAGCTTTTATTGTGCAGCACAGATCAACGATCGTCGCTTCCTTGCGATGATGTCACTCTTTCTTAGCGGGAAAGTGGGATTAAGACATGAGTACTCCTTAGTGGATGCAGGCTTGGTTCCTTTTTCTATCTTCAGTCAGAATCTATGGCTGTCATTATTTCACATAAAAAAGTTACACGATGGTTATTCCATGTGAAATAACAACAAGGTGCCACCTGTCTTAGCGGACCCACAGGCACCAATCATAGAGCAGTCGCATGATCGCATGAATTAAAATATTGCTATGCGATCATGCGACAATGGGAACTCAGGCCAGTGAATACACTCTACTAGGACCCATGTAGGCCAACAGCGCAAGTGCGATGATGAGATGGTGATGAGTGTAACTGGTGAAATAATTGATGTGGCAGCTCTTGATTTGTCATAGTATTTCATGCAGTAAGGTGGGGTTAGATTTTTATGATATTGGCTAAGATTCTAGATCAACGGATGACATATGATCTCGTAGAATCTTGTGAGCCCATCAGATCACATGCCATCCATCTGATTCTCCAGATGTAAAGTCAATAAAGGCAGTGGGATGCACGTACTCTGATAGCGCAGATGCGTGAATGATAAAGTGGTCACATGATCACATGGATTAAAATATTGCTATGCGATCATGTGACAACGTAAGTCACCGAAGATGCTTAGTGAACTTGTGAGATGAATCCACGTGTCCCTATGGGTCTATGGAAAGTTGTTTGCGATGGTAATTGTGGTGGTAATCTTTTGAGATGTGGGATCTATGGCTGGCGCATGATCACAAGGAATATTCTTTCCTCATGTGATCATGTGACAAGGAAAAAAGGGAACCTATATACACTAACATCGTAGATGCGATAAGGATAAAGTTGTCACATGATCGCAAGAGTTGAAAAAGAGTCATATGATCATGCGACAAGAAAAGCTGGATGGATGGAAGTTTCAGCACATGGCCGTGCTTATGGATTTTGAGAAAATGGCAACGAGTCTATGGAATTGAGGGATAGTATGTGTAGTTATGATGACTCAAGGATGAGTTATAATTGCCTAAATATGGGGTTGATTTCCTTCGTAGTGATGAACATATGGATGAGTGTTGCAATTGGATGTGATGTAACAGAGCCAAATTTGTACTCCTTTGATGCATTTTCCACAGTTGAGAAAAGTTAGTGCTTTTCATGATATGAATGCATGGAGAGGTTCCTTGAACTTCAAGGATCTCATTGGTGAAAATAGAACGTGATTTGGTGTTAAAATCACAAAGTTATGACAAAGTGGAGAATTGAGTTTCAGGTGTGTTTTCCGTAGAGTTTGAGTTATGAAGGAAAACCAAAACTTCGAGGGATAAATTTTCTTCCTTATGTGTTATGAAGGATATTGAACATGTATAGATTATAAAGTATTCATCATTCGATGATTCTTGCCTCATACGGGATAGTCAGTTTACTACTACTTCAAAATGATTTTCACAATAGAACAATGGGTTCTGTAAGTTAGCAGAACAAGAAGATGAGTGCATCTCAATAGCAGACAAAGTCATGAGATCATGCCGAATGTTTTAAAGCATCTGAAGGAGAGGATCAATGCCAATTGGAGATTGGGTTAGTTATTCTACCTAAATTTGAATGATGACTTGACTTCGAGAAGCCCAATGGATTTGACTTGACATATACTATTAAAAAGTAGATGAAGAGTCTCATAGTGACTTTTTGAGTTCTCAGATTGGAAGAGTTTATCTCTTTATGCTTTGTCTCTTTGTATTCAAAGGAGAGGGAAGGTCATTGGCTCCTACGAGCCTGATGTATTGTAAAATCTATATATTCTGTAAAGAGATTCAGTATGGGGGTCAGTGAACTTGTAAGGGTAGCATAAGTGATTCCATTTACTTTGCTGGGTTTTCATGTTTATTGAACCAGTAGTTTTCATTTGCATGTGAATAGATAGGATAGTTATATATGAAGTTGTATTTGCTTGCTGGATTCCATTTCATGTTTGTAATTGTAGTGAAAGTAATTCTATTTACCTTTGATGTATGATTCTTCTCCTATTCACCCTATTATTTAGATGCTTCCAAATAGAAAGTACAATTATGTATGGAGCGATGATTCCTTCTTGAATTCCATTTCATGATTAGTAGTTGCAGTATAAGCAATTCTTTTTGCTGTCTATATATGATTCTACTTCTATTCTCATTAGTAGATATGCATTCTTAGATGAGGTAGGTTTTAGTTAGATAATAGACTTCATGATAATTTTTGATCAACATTCCATTGGGATTATAGATTGTCCACTCTTTCCTTGCCTAAATTGTTTGTGCCTACAAACAATTTGGTTAAATCCTATAAGAAACAATCTAATCATAGATAAAAACACATTCATTGCATATCATTGCATATTCAGGGAGCTGTACCTATCAATTCAGAGGGTAGTGATAGATGACTTACACTGACCCAATCGTTGGTGACATCCTTTTGTTCTCTACACATTGGGTATTTAGAGAGTCAAAGGTATAAATCTTAAAGGAGGACAAACTGTTAACCAACACATATATATTACATATGAGCTCATGAAGAATTTCTTCGTATGCTCCAGATTTTTCAACTGCTCATCGAGGTTGTCACTAATCAACCCAGCCTAATCAATGTGATTGAACTCCTCTACTACTTGTTGAACAAAGTACCACATCCATGTCTCAAACCTGTAAGAGTGGGGTAAGCCAAATATCCTATTGAGCATCATTATTAGATCACTGTATTCATAGTGGAAATCCATCCACACAAGCTCCTTGGGAAACTTGGAGTATTGGGTTTTATTCCTCCTCATCCATTTTCTATTGATGATCTCATCACAATGTTGAACTCCTACTGTGTAGACTCTATGCGCCTACTCATTTGTCTTCGAGACCAACCTCTAAGATGAAGGGATCCTAAATGCTTTAGTAATGGCTGGAGGAGAGAGATCTACAATGATATTCCTATCTGAGTCCTTGATCGTTCTATCACTGGAATGATAATGTTTTGCACATTCCATGATCAACTCAACATGCTGAAAGGCAGGAGGGAATCCAACTACAGCTACAATTCCACTGTTCACAATCCAGGCAGCCATGTGTGTCGAGTGATGATCTTTGTATCCAAAACATCCTTCTCTAGAACTCACTTAAATTGAGGCATCCAAGATTTGTGTCCTTCACATCAATCCACTTCAAGATAATCTTGGATTCCAGGTAGAATTCTCTCTACTCATTCTTGATTAGTTGCCTTTTGCTTATGCAAGTTCCTCTAGGTTCAGCCATCTACAAAATAGAAAGAGAAATTTTTTTTATAAGAGCATAAAGGAAAAGTAGAGAAAAGAACTTCATCCCAAAATTCAATGATTTGCCAAAATTTCTTCATCTTGTCTTAAATTCAATTTTCTCTCTCCTCATGGAGATTTTTACCTGTGATCAACTTACTGAAGAAAATTTTGAAAATCTCATGAATTTCTTCACACTTTCCTAGAAATAATCCTTCTCTCTCTTCTCAAGAATGCTCTCTCGATTTGTGTGAGAATGAAATGAACCAAGCCTTCTCTTATAGCCTCTCAAAAACTCAAAAAGTTGCTTGAAAGATTGCAGGCTAAAATTAGGTAGCTACCTCATTTTAACACAAGTTTCCATTTTTGAAAACATTCCTTGCCACTTGTCTATGTTTTTCTTCACTTTTTTAGAATCTGCCAACTTAAGCACCTTGTCTTAATGAGGAAGTCTTCCTTTTCCCCAATTTTTGTTTTTTTGGTTTTTTTATCATTTTTTATTTTGGGAATTTAATTAATTAAAGATTAATAAATTTAATCTTTAACCAATTTCAATTCTTAAAAAAAAACATAAAATTAAAAAAAAAATCCTTTTTCAAGCAATTTCCAATTTCCAATTTTCATTCTTTAATTGCTTTTTATATGTTTTATCAATTTTGAGTGTTAATTAAATATTGATAAAAATCAATATTTAACTAATTTTTTATTTAAAACCCATATTGATTTCCTTCATGTCTTTTATTTCCAAATTTTTGATTTTTTAAAGATTAATTAATAAAATATTTATAAAAAATTAATATTTAACCAATTTTACAATTGAAACATAAAACCATAAAAAATTTATTATTTCTATCTTCGAACTCATCCTTCAAATTGATTCACTCAAGTTTCAAATTCATGCCAAGATTTTGCTCATGAGTTTGGGCAGGTGTCAGATTTTTCTTGAAGCACTCATTTTGTGACCTGCCTTATTTGTGCCTGAGAAGATATCGGAGCAAGATTTTGGGTGAGTAAAAGATTTTCTTCATCCCACATCCCGTGACTTCGTGAAATTTGCGCTCCAAGGAATGTAGGAGTGGGATTTGTCATGTGTGAAGGATTTTGTCCTCAGCACACATTTCATTACCTCATGCTATTTATGTTTGCAAAGAAATAGGAGTGGGTTTTAGCATGTAGTGGATTTCTTCTTTGAAGAGAAGTCTGTTGACCACGTTGACTCACACTCCAAGGAAGCTGGAATCAGGATTTGAAGGTGGTCACATAATTTGTCCTCAGGACTCATTCCATGAGTGCATGCAATATCTACTCCAAGAAAAGGGGAGCAGGATTCTGGATGTGTTGCAGAATTTTTACTTTGCATCAAATCCATTAGCAAGTGCCCTTTGCACTCGAGAGAAGTCCAGAGTGGGTTTGGGAGGTGGTTACAGATTTTGGCCAGCGTTGTCTTCTCCCTCACCAATGTTGAAATGCACTTTGCTAATAGCAGGAGTAGGATTCGAAAGGAGTGGCAAACTATTCTATTTGGAGTATTTCCTTGTTCATTGCATCCCTCATAATGTCAAAGACTTGTACGCTGGCACTAAAAGGTGGACATTTACACCTGCGAAGAACATTCTTGTGTGTTACCACTCAAAAACCTATGAGATGAGACCAAGAGTTGCTGAGAACACAAAAAACATAGGTAACAAGCTGCAGGAAGGAAGGGGTTACCATCATCGATGGCTGATGTGGTGATCTAGTCACAACTATGCCCTTTTCCATTGATGTCAAAGGGGGATTAGTATACAGAGTCATGAAAAATAGAAGGAGTAATATTGTAAGGGGGAGTAGTATTTAGTTGTGATAGTAGTTCAGTTGAGGAAATGGAGAATGTTGGAAAATATTCCAGTAGATGAAGGATCATCTTTGGGGGAGTTTTGAAGAGGAAATGGAGAATGTTATAAAAGAAATGTTCATTTGGGTTGGTTGTGGTTTTTCATTCCACATGTTGCCATCAATGCCAAAGGGGGAGATTGTTGGAGATTTTCCAGTAGGCCAGTACTGACTATATGTTTGTCATTGATGATAACATATGAAAAGTAGCATGTGTGGAAGTCTTATGTAGTAAGCTTTCGGTATATGTTGCATTGACATGATATCAACATGATATCATGGGCATAGAGATTAACTGTTAGTACAGACAGTTATATAGTAGCTTGTGTCAGTAGTGTTCCTGATAGAGTAACAGATAGTGTTCTGTGTATTGTTGCTCGTAGAGTTATCATGGAGTCTTGCACGCTTGGATATATGTTGAAGACATGTTAGTGATGTTTTAGTTATGGATGCATGGTCTGATGATGAGCACAAGTCAAGTTATGCAGTCACTATTTGCCAGTAGTAGTTTCCTGTGTTTATTCAAGAGAGCCGACAGAGATTTTATTGGTTCTTGAGTTGTACCTATCTTTAGGGTATACGCCTTTGGATTTAAGCTTAGATTTGAGGTATTGATGTTTGGTTAAGAGTGCATGAGTTAATTCATCTTGTGGAGAAAGATCTAGTTGTTTTGGTAGAGCAGATAGTGTGTAGTGTGTGTCTACATTTATCTTATTAAGAAAGGCCCCAAAATGTGTTGCGTGCATAATAGAGCTGAAAAAATTCTTTTTGGAGTTCATTATGGTTTCTCTATTATGATTTCAAGGTGGTTCTAACAAGCCAACTTGATTATATCATTTAGAGGAAATATATTTATAGGCAGTCATTTGTGATTTCTTGAGTGTGGTTCATGGTTGATTAAGCAGAGGAGAGCAGAGTGTGTGAAGTGTTGAACCATCAGAAGAAGGTTAATGTGACCAAGTAAAGTATTTGTGTTATACATTGGAACTAATCTAGACAACAGGTCAAAGTGAAGTTTACCAAGATCCAAATATAGTGTGTATCTATTATTTAGAAGGTTGTAGCCTTCGCCCCTTTGAGAAGTGAGCTCTTGGACAGTGCCTCCTCTCTCCTAACAGGGACAATTATAAAAGACTCCTAATAGGTTTTGAACCTTGACCATGTCTACTATACGTAATAAATTGTAAAGCTACTCCTAATAGGGTAAGAGATCTTCTATCAAGGATCATTATACACTAGTACAAAATATTAGTGGGTATTAAGTCCCACCGGGGTTTTTACCTATTTGGGTTTCCCCATAACCAAAATATTGGTGTTGTGTTCATGTGTTCTTTCATTTTATTTATGATTTATGTTTAAGTATAATTAATTGGATAAAGAATTGAAACTTGTAGATAACTGATTCACCCCCCCCCCTCTAAATTGTCTCTTGGGACTATTCCTAATAGAACTACTTGTTATTAGTAGATAATAAACATAGAACACTATTACCACTAGGGATCCTGGGGTTCTCATAATATAAATATTTAGATCAATTTTTCATGATGTAAAATTTGGAAATAAAAGATAAAAGTCCATATTAGCATACCAAGATCTAGTTTCTTTCTTCAAAGCAATAGAGTGACTCCTTAAGTCTACATACCAAAGATAAATTTTGTACATACTCTTGTGACTACTCCATGTAAATTTTCTACTTGAGATCATTGTCATAAAATGCATTCTTCACATATGTGTAGTGCATCTCCAATCTTATTGCTATAATAATGGTAAGATCTAATCAAAGAGTCCATTTTTTCTACCGAAGAAAAGGTTTTATCATAGTTGATGCCATCAACTTGTTGAAATCCTTTAGCTACCCAACCTTTCTTTATATCTACTCATAGGTTCATCTACTAATTTATTTTTCTTATAAATAAACTTACATCAGGTAAGATTAGAGTTGGAAGGAAGCAGTACCAAGTCCCATTTTTTGTTCACAATGAGAGAGTTGTACTCCTCAACCATGGCTACTTTCCAAAGAGGATTTCCAACATAATTCACATAGGTTAGAGGGTCAAATCCTAGAACTATATAGACATGCATTGGCATTATAAGCTTGTTGTGCCTCCACAACTCACAACCCATTTTGGTCACTTGGCCTAAATGACGGTACCCAATTTTGGTTTTTGTTTGTTCCTTCATCCAAGGTCCTTGATAGTCTATCACTAGGTGGGTTTGATTGTTGGTTTTAAGCTCTTGATAGTTTAGTGTTTGGACTGTAGGGTTCTTACTTTTCATTTTTTCCCTAATTTCCTCTTTCTATTCCTCTCTTCTATTTACTTTTATTTTAGTTTTTGTGTTATCCTAAGTTGTATTTAGCACTCCTTTTGGGAATTCAAGGGTGGGAGATAGTCTTTTGTCCCCATTAGTTTTAGTGCCTAAATTCCCAAAGGAATTGAGGCCTTAGAGATCTCCCTTTGAAGGTCAATATTTCAATTGTTTAGAGGTGTTTGAAGGTCCTCAGACTCAAAAAACCTTGATGCCTTGATGACCTAATTCCTGATAGGGGGCCAGGGATGACATCAACCATAAGTCCCTTTATAAGGAAGGAAATGACTTTATTTGGTCACTTTTTCTTTGCAGTTCCTTTGATTTTTCTGAGATCCCAAGCCTTCAACAATGATATTGAGTGCTATTTTGTGTGTCCTTTTGGCATGCTTTTGGCTATTTGACTTTCTATTCTCACCGTATGGTTGTTAGCCTTTTTTCTCCTTCCTAGGTTAGTTTTCTTTTACATTTATAACTTTTTTCATTCAAGTTTGAGTGATTCTTTTTGTGTCATATTTTTCTAGTGTTTTGTGTATTATCCTAGTTTAGGTGTTGTGTGTTTAGGGTATTTCTATTTTTTCCATTGGTTTTATTCCCAAGTTAGATATAACAACTATCAAGAAACCTTTCAGACAATAAGTACTAAAAAAACCAAGTGCTCCAGTGTCATGATGTCAGGAATATTTAACCCTAGATGCCAAAAAAGGGTAAGGGATCAAAAGATTCTCACTTTTTTCATCTTTTTTATTGACTAAGTAAAATAACTCAGGGTGTCAAGGGTGGTGTCACCCCTAATCCTTGAAAGGTGGATCAGGGATCACATGTCTTTGATCCCCAAAATCTCTACTAATTTCCTATGCCCAATGTGTTAGTTATAAATACTCTTTTAATATTGAGGATTTGGTTTTCCTCAATCCCTGAAATGTGGATTAGGGATCAGTGACCCCCGATCCCAAAATTACACATCATACCATCCTAATATAGATATGCACTAGGGTGTTACTATTAGAATAACTAAGACGAGGGGGTGAATCAGTTATCCAAGTCCCAATACAATAATGAGTAATCCAAAATACTATTTCTCTAATTTATGTCAGTCGGTAAACATATATATGATTCACTATCAATGTTTTTACTGATCTTCAATTAAAGCTCTTTAGTAGTTACTGATCAAATCAAATAGCTAAAATGTAAAGTATGATAATAAACAATCATCGCAATAAACACATAACACAATGATTTAACGTGGAAACCCTGTTAAGGGAAAAACCACCTGGGAACCGGCAACCCAAAAATTTCACTCTTCTGAAGTGAGGCCTGTGAGGACCCAACCCTATTAAAGGTTACAATACACACTGTTAGGTGTGACCTGGTTAGAGGATTTTGCACTAGAAGTTATCTTTCAATCCTATGTCACTCACTGTGCCAATTTACAGGATAACAATGTTTCACTTGTCAGAATGAAACACAAATAAGACTTAAAAGTCCACTCTGTTAAAAGATTTTCACTATTTAAAATTATTAGAAAGTAACAGTAGGTTGATCTGCCTTAATACAATAAATTGTAGTTACAGATCAGTGTTATGCTCAACAATGTTTTTTGACCAACATATCACTTCAAATCTAATATCAATATCACTTACAAACAATCAATTCTATGGTTTGTGTAGTTCAGTTTGTTCATTGTACAACTCAGTTTCTATAGCTCAGTTCAGTAACCTGTTTGATCATAAATGCATGTATGCTAGTTCACACTCAACTTCTGTAGTATCTCCTTTTTTTTCTTTGATTTTTTTCCTTTAAATAAACATGTAAGCCATTTTATTTTCATCCATCAGATTTTGCCGCTTAATCATATCCACTAATTTTGTCACTTTAAACTTCCTCGACTGATGTGTCATTAACATGTTTCAATCTCCTTCTTTAGATCTTCTTTGAATTTTTTTAGTCGTAGATCCTTGTAACAAACTTTGAATTTTCTCATTGAAATCATACGAATCTAGCTCATCAATTTTGTCATCAAATTGTCTAGTCGATAATATCATTAAATGCTTTTCTATTCTCCTCGGGTAACAAAGAAATGCGTCAGTAAACCTTCATCGGTTAAACTTGTGCTCGGTATACAACACATTGCATCGGTGTATACTATCATCGGTGTTTACACTGAGGATCTCAGTAAGCATTAAACTGTTCTCTTTTACCGACCAACATTGCTTTGTGTCTTTTAGTTCCTTTCTCCATAATAGATGAATACAACATACTAAAGTCAATATAATGAGATCAAAGACTCATCAATAAGTTATCCACAATAAATTATCCAATGCATTCCTTATCCTTATCTACTGTGACCTTCTTTCACCATTCTTCAAATGTCTCGGTAATGATAACTTACAAGATAAGTACTGTCAAACTAATAAGAAACTAGTTGACATCAATGACAACATAATACTGATTTAACATATTGTATATCTATACAACTACTTTTCATGTGATCTTCAATCACTGTTTCAACAATCTCTCCAATCAGTTGTAAATCAGTTGTAGGTTCAACAATCTCTCCCTTTGGCATTGATGGCAACTCAAATAATATGAATGTACCAAACATATACTCTACAACTCTGTCTGTCATAAGCTCTCCCTTAGATAGTTCATCCTTAACTCTTCCTATTCAGTATTCTCACCCTTTGTCTTTACAGTACAGATTCTCTTCCTTTCGCTCATTCATATTTGCCTATTCTCTCCCTTTGACAACAATGCCAAATGAACAAAATAAAAAAACATCAGTCTTGTCTAATCCTCTTCATTGTATCTTAGTATACTAATATCTCCATCTGTTCTTCAAACTTAATCACAACCTTGAACTTAATCAAAGTGTGATCTATGCTAGCATCAACATGAGTGATCTTCTGATATAATAGGTTGATGCAACATTCCAGATCACCTTAGTGACCGATAGACAAGGGACGGACCCCAAGTCTATTCCTCAAGTATTCAAAAGTTTCTTTCGGTAGAGGCTTTGTAAAAATGTCTGCAAGTTGTTCTTTTGATGTAACAAACTCTAGTTTAACTTGATTTTCCTACACTTGTTCCCTTAAGTAATGATACTTAATTGATATATGCTTTTTTTTTTAGTGCATTACTGGATTCTTTGATATGTTTATAGCACTAGTGTTGTCACAATATATAGTCACTGGATTAGTGATCACCTCATTCATACCTTCCAACACTTGCTTGATATAGGCTATATTGGAGTAGTTTGTTGTAGCAGCAACATATTCAGCTTTAGCTGTTGATTGAGAAATACAACTCTGTTTCTTGCTTGTCCAAGTTACAAGTCTGTCTCCAAAGAAAAATGCTCCTCTAGTTGTACTTTTTCTATCATCCACATTACCAGCCCAGTCAGCATCGGTATACACTTTCAGTTCAAACTTTCCATCTCTTGAATACCATAAACCATAATCTTTTGTCTTCTTAAGATATCTCAATATCCTTTTTGTTGCTATCATATGTGATTCTCTGGGATTTGTAGAAAATCTTGCAACTATTCTAACAGCATGAGCTATATCCGGTCTACTATGAACTACATACATCAACTTACCAATCATGGATCGGTAAAGTGTCTGATTTACCTCGGTAGTCTCATCTTCCTTTTTCAACTTGCATCCAGTAGCCATCAGTGTTCCCACTGGTTTTTCATCTTCCATGCCAAATGTCTTCAATACCTCCTTTATGTATTTTGATTGAGTGATTAAGATTCCATCACTATGCTCAATCACCTATAGTCCTAGAAAGAACTTAATCTCTCTGGACATAGACATTTCAAATTCCTTTTGCATCTCATCAGCAAATGCTTTACATACAATATCTCTACCTCCAAAAATTATATCATCAACAAATATTTCAGCTATGATAATAGTATCATCAGTGTTACCTTTCATATATAAATTACTATTATCACTTGTTCTGATAAAGCCAATACTTAACAAATAAGTGTGCAACCTTTCATACCATGCTCTTGGTGCTTGTTTCAGTCCATACAGTGCTTTGTGCAGTCTATAAACCATATCTTGGTTGTCTAGATCTTCAAATCCTCCAGGCTGTTCAATGTAGACCTCCTCTTCAAGTATTCCATTCAAGAAAGAAGACTTGACATCCATTTGGTATACCTTAAATTTCTTATGTGCAGCATATGCCAGTAAAATTCTGACACCCTCAAGTCTTGCAACAGGTGCAAATATTTCACCATATTCAATTCCTTCTTCTTGCACATATCCTTTACATACAAGTCTTTCTTTATTTCTTGTCACTTCTCCATTTTCATTCAGCTTATTTCTAAAAATCCATTTAGTACCAATAGCATTTTTATGTTTAGGTCAGGGTACTAAGGTCCAAGTCTTATTCTTTTCTATTTTCTCAATATCTTCAGTCATTTCTTTGACCCATTCTTCATTATCCAAAGCAACTTGTACATTCTTAGGTTCAAATTCACAAACTAAGCAAGTACCTTGTCTTGTTTTGCTTCTTGTTTGGATTCTAGCATCTTTGTTTACAATAATCTGACCTTCAAGATGATGTGTTTTGACAAATCTTGCCAGTATCCTCAATCTTCTATCTTGTTCATTCTGTTCTAGTTCATTAGCTTGCTCGGGAGCTCCTCCTTAATCTTTGGTATGTTCAGTCGGTTATGTTTGTTGTGGTACATTGTTTATCTGTTGGCCGGTTGCAGTAGTCTGTAGTGTCATTGGTTGAAACTCAAGAAACTCATAGTAAGTGAACTATCTGTAATCTTCTGGTTCCTTCATCTACTCATCTGTGATCTTATCATCATATTCATCAACATGAACATTCACACTTTCAACAATTTTATTAGTCACCTTGTTTAGACATTTGTAAGCTTTGCTTTGGGCAAAATATCCTAAAAATATTCCTTCATCTCCTTTGGAATCAAACTTACCATTCCTATCATCTTTCAGAATAAAACACTTACTTCCAAAGATTCTAAAGTAACTTACATTAGGCTTGTGTCGAAACCAAAGTTCATATGGTGTTCGGTTGGTGTCTTTCTTCAACTGTACTCGGTTAAGCACATAGAATGTAGTGCTTACAACTTCTCTCCAAAAATTTTGGGTGACATTCTTTTGTATCATCAGTGTCCTAGCACAATCAATTATTGATCTATTTCTTCTTTTAGCAATACCATTCTGTTGTGGGGTTCTCAGTGTTGACACTTGCCTTTGGATTCCATGCTCATTACAGAAGTTAGTAAATTCACAAGGTATAAATTCACCACCTCTATCTGATCTAAGACATTTGATTTCCTTTCCAGTTTCCTTTTCAACTTTAGCCTTATACCATTTAAATAGTTTGAAAGGTTCAGACTTTTCCTTCAAAAACATCACAGTCATCAATCTAGTGTAATCATCAACAAAGAGAATAAAGTATATATCACCATAATAGCTTTGAGTTCTCATAGGTCCACATAAGTTGGTATGAACCAACTCAAGAATCTTCTTTGTTGAGAAGTCCTTACTCTTAAAACTAGATTTGGTCATTTTCCCTTTCTGACATTCATGGCATAAAGTATGATCAGGCTTAGATAAGTTAGGTAAACCTCTAACTCTCTTCTTTTTACTGATTTTGATCATATTATCAAAGTTTACATGACATAATCTCTTGTGCCATAGCCAAGCATCTTCATCTTTCATAAGTAGGCAAGAAGACTCATCAATATCAAGTTGAAAAAGATTACCTTTGGTTTGAGTACCAATCCCAACAAGTCTTCCATCATTTTCATAGATTTTCACCTTTTTATTTTCAAACACCAGTTTGTGGCCTGAATTGTTTAGCTGTGCCACACTCAACAAATTGTAATTCAATCCATATACCCAGTAAGCATTCTCACATTTTATTCTATCATATATTACAAGGGTACCTTTACCTTTCACAATGCATGGGGCATCATTTCCCATCCTTACAGATCCACCATTATATTCAACTAATTCATCAAATTTATCTACATCACCTGTCATATGATGTGTGCAGCCACTGTCAATGATCCATGTTTCATTCTTGCTTATTCGTGAGATCAGGGAAGATTCATCTTGGTTTTCATCTTCTTCTGAATCTTCCTTCATTGCAACAAACACTACCTCTTCATCATCAGAATTAGACTCAGAGTTAATATTCTTAGCTATATAACAAGCCTTTTTACCTTTGTCCTTTTGGTCATTTCTATTACTATGTCAGTAGCTTCTATTAACTCTCCTCCCATAACTTCCTTCAGATTTATCTCTCGATTCATCATCATCATTTCTTTTCTGAGGACATCTAGCAGCAATATGACCTACTTCCTTACAATTAAAGCATGGCAAGGGTAACTTACCTCTATATCTCCCTTTACCTTTTGGTAATCTTCTAGCCATTAATGCTTAAAGCTCATCAAGGTCATCATCAGTATCACTGTCATTATTATTTCTATTTTTCTTGCTAGATTTCCCAATCTTCAGAGAAGACATGAAAGCAGACTCAACAGAAGATACAACACTATTATCAAAATTGTTCAACTCAAAAGTAGTAAGCTTACCAACCAAAGTATCAAGTGTAAGATTGGATGTGTCTCGGTTCTCATGAATTGTCGATACTCTGATTGCATAGACAGGTAGCAGGGTTATGAGGATTTTGCTAATTATAGTCACTTCTTCAATTACTCCATCAAAAGCTCGTATAGCATAAACAACCTCTTTAATTGTGTTTGAATATTCAACAATATTTTCTCCTTCTTTCATTCTCATTTCATTGAATTTACCTCTTAAGCTTTCTACTCTGGCTCTTTTCACAGATGTGTTACCACTATATATATTCTCTAATCTATCCCACATTGCCTTAGCAGTAGTCAATCCTTTGATTTCTTCAAATTCAGCGTCGATATAGGCAGCAACAAGTTCCATCATTGCTACATTGTGATCATGCTTATCTTTTAGTTGTTCCATAGTTAGAGGACCAATTGGTTCGCTATAGCTAGTTTTCATAAAATGTAGTGCATCTCCAACAATTCCAGCTATATGCAATTTCATTCTTTGTTGCCATACTAAGAAGTTGTCTTTGTTCAGTCTAGGCACTTCCCTCTTAATCATTTTGTGATCTTTATGTTCAAGTCCTTAAAACTCTGTTTCAAGCAACCAAACAGCTCTGATACCAATTGTTAGAATAATCGAGAGGGGGGGTGAATCAGTTATCCAAGTCCCAATACAATAACGAGTAATCCAAAATACTATTTCTCTAATTTCTATCAGTCGGTAAACATATATATGATTCACTGTCAATGTTTTTACTGATCTTCAGTTAAAGCTCTTTAGTAGTTACCGATCAAATCAAATAGCTAAAATGTAAAGTATGATAATAAACAATCATCACAATAAACACATAACACAATGATTTAATGTGGAAACCCTGTTAAGGGAAAAACCACATGGGAATCGGCAACCCAAAAATTTCACTCTTCTGAAGTGAGGCCTATGAGGACCCAACCCTGTTAAAGGTTACAATACACACTGTTAGGTGTGACCTGGTTAGAGGATTTTGCACTAGAAGTTATCTTTCAATCCTATGTCACTCACTATGCTGATTTATAGGATAACAATGTTTCACTTGTTAGAATGAAACACAAATAAGACTTAAAAGTCCACTCGGTTAAGAGATTTTCACTATTTACAATTATTAGAAAGTAACAGTAGGTTGATCTGCCTTAATACAACAAATTACAATTGCAGATTAGTGTTATGCTCAACAATGTTTTCTGACCAATATATCACTTCATATCTAATATCAATATCACTTACAAACAATCAATTATGTGCTCGATGTAGCTCAGTTTGTTCATTGTGCAGCTCAGTTTCTGCAGCTTGGTTCAATAACCTGTTTGATCAGAAATGCATGAATGCTAGTTCATGCTTAGCTTCTGCAGTATCTCCTTTTTTTTCTTTGATTTTTTTCCTTTAAATAAACATGTAAGCCATTTTATTTTCATCCATCATATTTTGTTAATCATATCCACTAATTTTGCCACTTTAAACTTCTTGAGTTGATGTGTCATTAACATGTTTCAATCTCCTTCATTAGATCTTCCTTGAATTTTGTTAGCCGTAGATCCTTGTAACAAACTTTGACTTTTCTCCTTGAAATCATGTGAATCCAGCTCATCAGTTTTGTCGTCAAATTGTCTAGTCGACAATATCATTAAATGCTTTTTTGTTCTCCTTGGGTAACAAAGAAATGCGTCGGTAAACCTTCATCAGTTAAACTTGTGCTCGGTATACAACACACTACATCGGTGTATACTATCGTCGGTGTTTACATTGAGGATCTCAGTAAACATTAAACTATTCTCTTTTACCGACCAACATTGCTTTGTGTCTTTTAGTTCCTTTTTCCATAATAGATGAATACAACGTACTAAAGTCAATATAATGAGATCAAAGACCCATCAATAAGTTATCCACAATAAGTTATCCAATGCATTCCTTATCCTTATCTACTGTGACGTTCTTTCACCATTCTTCAGATGTCTCGGTAATGATAACTTACAAGATAAGTACAGTGAAACTAATAAGAAACTAGTTGACATCAATGACAATATAATACTAATTTAACGTATTGTATATCTATACAACTACTTTTCATGTGATCTTCAATCACTGTTTCAACAATCTCTCCAATCAGTTGTAAATCAGTTGTAGGTTCAACAGTTATAGGTGTCTTGAGCCATGATCCCCAATAGGGAATTAGGTATCTAACATCCTCGAATCCCTGACCCCATAAATTTTTACCTAACATTATAAAAGGGGTGAGATTCCCTGATCCCTGAAACCCCAAAACATTGATTAGAGGTATATTTTTAGGGTTTTTTCCATTATTTTTGGGTTTCTTAGGTTCTTTTAATTTCCTTCTTATACTTTTTGTAGTTTAGTAGTTTTCTTTCCCTAGTTATTTTTTTTCTTTAGTTGTTAGTTTTCTTCCCAAGTTAGCTTGATTTTAATTTGCATGCTGACAAGTATTTTGTTTCGATTGTAGAAACCTAGGGTATGTCTACAGTTTAACCAATGAATTTTATGTTTGTGGACTACAACAAGACCTCTAAGCTAGTCAACTTGCACAGTGAGATTAGTGATATAGATAGTGGTTATATGGAATTCAATGTTTTCCTTAGAAGGATAATAAATAAGAATAAAAGGACCCTAGATGCCTCATTTATGGTGATGTTGGGACTTGTGCATGTTTGGTAGGTTTCCCTATAGTAATCCAATCACATATTCAAATAATGACAATCATAAATCATTACAAGATGACATAAAGGTGAGTATTTAAAAAATAGGGGTAAGTGGTGTTGGACTTTAGGCTAGAAATTATCAAAGATTTAGTTCGTATTCCACTTAGTGATGAATATGAAAATATCTTAATTGAAAGGGAAGAGAGTTGGTAGAGAGATGAACCTGACATAGATTAGGAGATAAATATGGACTAGCTAGAGAGATCCCTAAATAATAGACAACTAGATAAGATCAACCATCACTAGGCCTACCTCCTAGAAGACATGAAGAATTATGTAACACTATTTAGTATGGTCTTTAGTCTCCTAGAGGTGAGGAATCTACAAATATGGATGGTTTTTAACATTGATGCTACATGAAAGAGGAAGAAGAAGATTGACTAGGGCCAAATAATTAGTGAAGAATTTGGCTACTAGCTACAAAGGGTCATGGCTAACCCAAAATTTTGCATGACTTCCAACATTGTGTATCTGCTAGTAGCCTAAGAAAACTACCTAGGTTTAACAAAGAAGGGGTGTCTCCAAGATCCCAGTGAATATGTATAGAAGGTATACCCATACATAGCCCAAAAAAGTAAAACTTCTAGAGTTTAGTCCTAAATACTGCATCATCATTAATGCTTTCACTTTTGTTGTCATTTTCTCCATAAAAGAACATTTTTCCTAGAGGATGCCAGAGGAGGCCATAGCACAGTTCAAGAAAGTAGGTAACTGCTTTATTTAATTATGAACTTCTACATATATATCAAAGTAGTGGGCTATACACTATAACTCAAGAAACTTCACAAGTGCCCTTTGGACATGTTGGTGTTGATGGAAATATTTAGGAAGATCTCAAATTTTAATATATTGATAATTATGAAGCATTATCCTTTCTTCTAATTTCCAATTAAAATTGGAGACCATTTAGCTTAGGATGTAAAGGGAAAAAAAAAGTCTTTACTCCATGATGGGGATGAATGCCTATTTGATAACTTGATGATAGGCTAGAGGAAATTTGACCCCATTGGTACATTAAATCAGGTACTTGGGACCCACTTAAAACATGAGCCTCACATTAAGCATCACTAGGAATAATTTATAGATGGCTATGAAGTGCAAATAAGGGATTAATGCAAGATGAGCTTAGATTTAGTTTAAAATTCCCTTATGTGGTATATATTAGAGAAGAAATAGGAGATTAGGGCCAAACATGTTATTAAATGCACCATAGAATAGTTACAAAATCCTTTCCATCTAGATCATGGGCCCATGAAGGAAAAGATACATAAAATTCTAAAGGTGGACAAGGGAAAGAGGAATAATGTACATATTTTAGATTAAATGAAGAGTCCCTCTATTCCTTGGCCACAAGAAATCATAGGACATGCAAGGGAAGTGTAAAGACAATAACATACAGAAGTCCTAATACAACAAAAGGAAAAAGATATAAGGAAAGGATGGGCTTCCTCTGCTATTGTTACTACCCTATCACTTACAACTACCAAAACCCCTTTCACCTATATAGCCTACCATTGTACCTTTTCCTCAAGTGCAAACTATAGTACTCACTACCACCACTACTTATCCTTTAGTCAATTTTCCGTCCACCTCTAGGAAGAAGGAACTAAGCCCTTCAAAATAAAAGTTAAGAAGCCTAAAGCACCACCTCCTATAGAGCCTTCATGAAGAGTATATAATAGACTAAAGAAGAAACCCTTGGTAGTGGAGATTCTTGAATATGGAGAGGATCCCGAAGAGGATTCACCCTTTGTATGAAGTAAAAGATCCTCCATATTCATTTCTAGGAGATTAAATTTTGGAGACCCTTCTTCTAAGGATCTCTTAGATCCTCCCCAAGCCGGTCCAAGTGTTTCTCCTGAGATCCATAACATTGAATCAGACTTAGTAGTAGAACATGAAGTATCAGTGGAAGATCCTTTGGGATCAATTGAGATTCATATTTCTAATTTTGTAAAAATTATAGGTTTTAAGGAGTCTTCACAAGAATCTCCACTGGGGCCATATGTAGCAAGTATATCATTAGAAGGGATGGTTAGAGATCTAGGTGGATAGGATGATGTATGTGAAGAGATGCAAGTACCTCTTGGAGGTTTGGGAAGTATAAGGAAGAGATAAGGAGGTGGAAGAAAATAAGGTAGATGAAATGGAAGAGATATAATTGGAGTTAAGCTCAAGTGGGGAGGATATACAAGAGGATATTCAGGAAGAACAACTCATTGAAAAGTCTGATGAGCCAATAATGGAGGAGGTAGAGGGACAAGGTTAGAAACATAATTCTCCATCATCCTTTGTTGATATAGGTATTGCAAACCCATCATAGGAATAATCCTATATGAAGAAAGTAGAAAGATTAGAAATAGAAGTGATAGTTTTTCAAATTGAGGCATATCAACCTCTTAGTGACAACACAAAGGACACTCAGTTGATGAAGACCATTAAACCTAGGAAAATATCATACAGGGAGGTGGAAATTCTAAATTTTTTAGTGATAGGCCAAAATTTTCATGCTAGAGAATGTATCCAAATGAAATTTTAGAGGATATCCTATGTCATTGAGGATACTCAAGGATATTAGAAAGTATAGGTAGTTATCCCCTTATTGGATATAGTAATGCAGCTCATAAATCCTTTTGCTTTTTTTATGGAAGAGGTTGATCTTTGGGTTGCTACCAATGAAGGATGGAAGGCCTTGGTTGCATTAGTAGTGACAATATGTTATTAAAACATATGCACAAAAATGAAATGGAAATAAGGGACCTTGTAGCCAAAAATAATTTTTTGTGGGATTATATAACATAATAAGTGGAGTGTATTAACCTAGAAAATTTAGATGCCATGTTGTAAGAATTTTTAGGAATGGGAACATTGAGAGGGGGGCTGAATCAGTGTTCTATAATATTAATGTTTTTTGGCTTCTTGAAACTTAGCCCAATTACTTAATTACTAAATTGAATATTAAAGAAAATAAAGTAAACAACCATAACACATAACACATAACACTAGATATGATTACATAGAAACCTTGGCCAAAGGAAAACACCTAGTGTGAATTAATACCCACCAATGATTGTAGTTTGTATTATGATTCATGAACCTCTTAATGTTCCTTTTCCTTTTTAGGAGAAGTCTTTACAATGCTTAATACAATGACCTGGTCAAAGGTCAGACCCTGTTAGGAGTCTTGAAGTAACAAAACCTTTTAGGGGTGTAAGGCTCACTGCCAGAGCTCAATGCTCAATAGAGAAGCCTACAACCTCCTGGTTATCAGATACACAATATATCTAAAAGGGTGAACTACTGCTATGACACTTCTATTAGAATTAACATTCCATAATACAACTGAGAGGGGGGTTGAATTAGTTGTATGATATAATATTAAACTTTAAACTTTAAGCTTATCAATATCAGATCCAATGAACACAATGAATGCCAACATAATAACACAATATTTTGGTTATGGGGAAACCCCATTAAAGGTAAAAACCTTGGTGGGAATTAGCACCCACTAATTATGTACTAAGAGTATAGTAATCCTTGTTAGAAGATATAACCCTATTAGGAGCTTGTTAAAACATTATAGTACATAGTACTTGTTAGAGGACAAACCCTGTTAGGAGTCAAGAACAAATAGGGCTCACTACCCAAGGCTCACAGCCCAAAGAAGGTTAAGTCCACCTTCTAAAATCACTAGTTCGCAACAAGTGTATATGAAGAAATACATAATCTATTGAACTATTTGCCAGCATCTATCTTTGCTTCATTAGTTCCAATGAAGTCCACCAACAATCCTCTACTCTACATACAATAGACATAAGTTCACAACCTTCTTATGTCACATATATCACATCCATGTCTTTTCCAAAAGAAAAGACCTTACATTTATACCTTATTACATTTTACCAAGATCAGGTCGACCCATAAGGCTTTCCTAATTACAAACAATTAAGAAATCCCTTGCTAAGATATAAATGGTATCTAAAACAAGTTTACAATGATTACATTACAACAATTTAGGACCTACATCCTTGAATTATGCTTGTCAAACAAAACACAGGCTTCATTCCCTGAGTCGGCTTCAGAATAAGCCATCACCAAAGCACATGCCCCAGATGACATCACCAATAATTTTGTACCTTGCACTAATGAATGAACATCCTTCGATACTTCTTCCATCATCCTTCAATATCACATAACTTTAATCCAATCCCTCTGAAATCTATACCAAAAACTCAGAGACTAACTCTGTCAATTCTCACTATCACAGTCCAGTGACCAGTCTTTATGAAAACAACTATATCTTCCTTAATATGCATCCATTAATGATGTGATCTCCAATATAAGATCACAACATCCATCTAAACTCTCATCTAACTTTGCAGCATCTAAAACATCTGTACACCTGTCGTACACTGTGATTACCAGTCTGGTTTCTTCATAGAAGCATATGTTGACATCAGTGACAAAACACAAATGACAACAGTATGAGTGCCCATTTAGTAATGTAGTGAGGATTTTCACATAGCAACACTCCCCCTTTGACAAAAATGGAAAAGGGTGCCATGGGGCTTCAACTTCCTTCACATATAAACTTTCTCCTATGATCACTCCCCCTAAGGAGTAGATCCCTACATCTAGTCCAGAAAAAGGATAAGGCTTTCAATACTTTTGGATTGATGCATTTCTGTATCATTTAGTTCTGACTAGGATGGGCCTGAACCCCTAGCATACCTCTGAGATATTCAAAGGTATCTTTTGGTAGTGAATTTGTGAAGATGTCTACAATCTTCTCTTTTGTACTGATATATTCTAATTTGATTTCTTTTTGTGCCACCTTGTCTCTCAAGAAGTGATACTTGATAGAAACATGTTTAGTTTTAGAATGCATCACCAGATTCTTTGACATGTTTACTGTACTAGTGTTGTCACAATGAATAATCGTAGGCTCTTCAAAATTTATTCCAATGTTTGTCAGCATTTTTTTCATCCAAATAATTTGAGTGCAATTTATAGCAGCATCAACATACTCTGATTCAGCAGTAGATTGTGCTATACAATCTTGTTTCTTACTTAGCCAAGAAACTAACATTTTGCCAAGGAAAAATGCACCACCACTTTTACTTTTCCTATCATCAATATTTCCTTCCCAATTATAATCAGCATAAGCATGAAGTTCAAAGCTATCATTCCTATCATACCATAAACCATAGTCTATGGTTCCTCTAAGATACCTAAGAATCCTTTTAATAGTAGCTAGATGAGTCTCTTTGGGTTCTACCTAATATCCAGCAATGATTCCAATAACATTAGCAATATCTGGTCTATTGTGAGTCAGATATTGTAACCCTCCAACCATTGATCTATACAAAGTCTGAAAAACACATTTTGATTCATCACCAATTGTTATCTTGTTTCCAATCACCATAGGCATTCCTACCGGTTTACAATCTTCTATACCAAATTTCTTAAGTAATTCTTTGAGATACTTGGTTTGAGAAATGAAAATACCATTCTCATTCTGAGTTATTTGCAGTCCAAGGAAGAATTTCATTTCACCTATCATGGATATTTCAAATTCACTCTCCATTTATTTAGCAAATTTCTTACATAGATCATCATTACCTCCAAAGATAATATCATCCACAAATACTTCTACTATTAGGATTCCATCTTCAGTAGTTCTCAAATATGAATTATTGTCTGCATCACTTTTTTTGAATCCAAGTCCAAGTAGATACTTGTCCAACCTTACATACCAAGCCCTAGGAGCTTGCTTCAACCCATACGGGGCTTTCTTCAATTTGCGCACCATGTCTTTGTCTTCGCATAGAGGAAATCCATCAGGTTGTTCTATGTATACTTCTTCATCAAGATCTCCATTAAGAAATGCAAATTTAACATCCATCTGATACACTTTAAAGTTTTTATGTGTGACATAAGATAGGAATAATCTTACTGCTTCTATTCTAGCAACAGGAGAAAATGTTTCTTCAAAGTATATGCCTTCTTGCTATGAGTATCCTTTACACACTAGTCTTTCTTTGTTCCTTACAACTATTCCTTCTTCATCCATTTTGTTTCTAAAGACCCATTTTGTTCCTATAACATTCTTATTTTTAGGTCTTGGAACCAATTTCCAAGTATTATTTTTCTTTATCTGATCCAATTCTTCTTTCATGGCTTTTATCCAAGATTCATCTTTAAAGGCTTCATCTATATTCTTTGGTTCAAATTGAGAAATTAAACAAATTTCTTCTCTAACTTTAGATCTAGTTAGTACTCCTTGACTGGTATTGCCAATAATTTGATTTTCAGGATGGTTATTTTTTACATACCTTGGAGTTTTAGGAGTTTCAGTAGTCTTGCTTGTATCATTACAAGCCTCTTTTTCACTTCCTTCCTCAACAAGTTCTTCTTCTTCAACAGTAGAGGTTTCTTTCACTTCTGATATCTAACTGCTGTCATATATTCTTTCTTGTATCTAAAATTTCTGATCTATTCTTACATTGTTACTTTCAACCATCTTCCTTAATTTTAGATTGAAACATTTGTATCCCTTGATTTTAACAGAGTAACCAAGGAAGATACCTTCATCACTTCTAGCATCAATTTCCCTATCTCATCATCCCTCTTGATATAATATTTGCTACCAAAAATTCTAAAATATTTACAGTAGGAGTGTGATCAAACCATAGTTCATAGGTAGTCTTACTTGTGCCATCTCTGATTTGAATTTGGTTTAATGTGTACACTGTTGTTCGAATAGCCTCTCTCCAATGCACATGAGATACATTTCCTTCAATCAGCATTGTCCTAGCAACATCAAGTATAGTTCTATTTCTTCGCTCTGCTATTCCATTTTGTTGTGGAGTCCTAGGAGAAGATGTTTGTCTTTTTATTCCATCCTCTTCATAGTATGAATTTAATAGATCTGATGTAAACTCTCCACCTTTGTCTGATCTTAAACATTTTATTTTTAGTCCTTCAACAAGTAGTACACTGTTTGTATTAGTCTTTCCATCCAGAGTGATAGATCCTACTCCTATGATGGATTTTGGGAGATTGTCCCCAAACCTTACAACACCTCCATCATAATTTACTAACTTAAAAAATTTATTCTTATAACCAGTCATGTGATGAGAACATCCACTATCAATTATCCATTCAGTTTTCTTGTCAACATGAGATACTAAGGTTTTTTCTTCATGAACAAGTTCATCTTTAATAGAAACAAATCCAATCTCTTTATTGTATAAATCATCATCATCATCAGAGATTCCTTCACTAGCATAATAACATTATTTATCTCTGCTAATGTTTGCATAATCAGGTTTGTATTTAGGAACTCTTGTAGGACATCCAGATGAAAAATGACCTACCTTATAGCATGAAAAAAATTTCAAAGGTAATTTTCCTTCAAATTTGCCCTTACCTTTTTTATCTCTTTTGGCTATCAGTGCAACAAGTTCTCCCATCTTTTCTTTTTCCATTATCTTTTCCCATTCCTTAGCATACTCACCAAGCTCTTCTCTCAAGTCTTCTTTGCTTGTGCTCAGAAGTACATATGCTTTCTTGTGTGCAGATGCCCTAAATGAAGATTCAACTTTAGGAGCAGCTTCTCCTAATTCCACAACTTCAAAAGTGGATAACTTTGCAATCAACATCTCTCTGCTAAAGTTTGGAGTCAGGGGTATAGTTTCTTGAATAGAAATTGCCTTCAATTTGTAAGTAGGAGTTAGAGATCTGAGAATCTTTGCAATGACTTCATCTTCATCATAAGTACCTCCACAATTTTTGATTCCAACTACAGCTTCTGTAACCCTTTGATCATAGGCTCTAATTCTTTCATCTTCATTAATTTGTAGCTTCTCCATCTTTGTCTTCCAATTCTACAATTTCACTTGTTTGGTATATTTGTCTCCTTCATAAAGTGCCTCTAGTCTATTCCAAATATCATGTGCCAAATCTAGATCTTTAATTTCAGTGAACTCACCCTCAAATAGTGCGCTGATCAATGCTTCTCTTGTGACCATGTTGCATGAAAATAGTTTCTTTTCATCATCGGTAGCTGACCCTAAGTCATTCTTAGCCTTCAAGGTTTTCTTCTTCTTCACAATCATCCAGTAGTCTTTACCCAAACATACCAAATGTGTTCGCATCTTATTTTTCCAACTATCAAAGTTTTCAGGATCAAACTTAGGACTATCCTTCCTATAGAATGCCATTTTCCAAGATCAACTAAATTTGTTAAGCTTTCTCTCTGAGGACCACAAGATCTGATACCAATTGTTAGAATTAACAGTCCATAATACAACTGAGAGGGGGGTTGAATCATTTGTATAATATAATATTAAACTTTAAAATTTAAGCTTATCAATATCATATCCAATGAAAACAATGAATGCCAACACAATAATACAATATTTTGGTTATGGGGAAACCCTATTAAAGGTAAAAACCCCAGTGGGAATTAGCACCCGCTAATGATGTATTGAGAGTATATTAATCCTTGTTAGAAGATATAGACCTATTAGGAGCTTGTTCAAACATTATAGTACATAGTCCTTGTTAGAGGACAAACCCTATTAGGAGTCAAGAACAAAGAGGGCTCACTGCCCAAAGAAGGTTAAGTCCACCTTCTAAACTCACTAGTTCGCATCAAGTGTATATGGAGAAATACATAATCTTTTGAACTATTTGCCAGCAACTGTATTTTCTTGATCAGTTCCAATGAAGTCCACCAAAAATCCTCTGGTCTACATACATCAGACACAAGTTCGCAACCTTCTTATGTCACATATATCACCTCCATGTCTTTTCCAAAAGAAAAGACCTTACGTTTAAACCTTATTACATTTTACCAAGATCAAGTCGGCCCATAAGGCTTTCCTAATTACAAAAAATTACATAAGCCCTTGCTAAGATACACATGATATCTGAAACAAGTTTTAAATGATTACATTACAATAATTTAGGACTGACATCCTTGAATTATGCTAGTTGAAACAAAACACAAGCTTCATTCCCTGAGTTGGCTTCAAAATAAGCCATCGCCAAAGAACATGCCCAAGCTATTGTCACCAATCATTCCATACCTTGTTCTGACCAATGAACATCTTTCAGTACTTCTTCCATCATCCTTCAAGATCACATACCTTGAATCCAATCCCTCTTAAATCTATACCAAAAACTCAAAGACTAACTCTGTCAATTCTCAGTGTCACAGTCTAGTGACCAGTCTTTACCAAAATAGTTTTATCTTTCTTAATATGCATATATTAATGATGCGATCTCAAATATAAGATCACAACATCTATCTGAACTCTCATCTAACTTTGCAGCATATGAAATATCCGTACACCTGCCATACATTGTGATTACCAGTCTGGTTTCTTCATGGAAGCATATGTTGACATTAGTGACAAAACACAAATGAAAGTAGTATGAGTGCCCATTCAATAGCGTAGTAATTAAACATATTAAATGTCTCAATCACCACCCATGTATTAGCAATATCCAATAACTTCTTATCTGATCAGTTCCTTTTGTGCATTGATGCTTTAACCTCTTGTAAAGTTCTATAACATTTTTACTGCTCTTAACACATACTTCACATACATCTTCTATCAACTCTTCATGCTTAAATACAAAAGTGCATGTCTTATATATAGGTGCAACAAAAACTATTTACTAAGTCGGCCTATAACCTATTACATAAAGTACTTCCAAATGAATTGGCTCAAGCATGTTTACATACATTGATATTAACATGTTTACAACACATTTAAAATAGGCGCATAGGCTTAACAAAATGAAATAATACTCGCTAATCAAAATCTTTGTTGTTAGTTGGATGCTTTGTTCTCTTCTACCTCTCATTTTCTGTGTGACTTCAACTTGCTATAACTTCTTCATGCTATCACATCTAACCATAAGTTCTTAGACTTAGCATTATAACATACTCAAAATCTTATCTTCAAGGGTGCGTACCAGAACTTGATCATACACGTGCGTTGATGCTTTGTTCATTAGGTGCTTCACTGATTACTCTATCTTCCATACTTAGCCAAATTTTGATCTTCTAAGTATTGCGCTAACCTCAAAATTTCATATGAATTTTTTTCCATAATGACAACTCTAAAATTAGTCATATACACTAGTATAGTCAACTTGACAACAATCTTCCCCTTTGTCATTAATGGAAACAAAGGAATATGGTGAAGTTGCTAAATTACATATTTACACAAAAAATTTCTATCTTATACTCTTATCTTTTGTTGTATATTGTACATCATATACTATCTATTTTATATCTCCCTTATACCATATTATTCTACTACTCCATATTACTATACTTACCCTTTGACATTAATGACAAAGGTGCTCAAAAAAATGAATCTCTAAGTACTTACATAGAAAGTACATCTGGGTATGCAATCTGAAGTTTCTTTATTTCTTGTTGCTAGAAAACCTTGAGTGCATCCACTATTTGAATATGGATGCATAATTCATAAGTTAGCTTCTTCATATTTTCCAAATTGTGTAGGGACCTTGATCATATGTCACAATCATGGCATCTATCTCCTTGATGTTCTAATTCAACACATCTAGAGAGGGCAATGCATGTCTTAGCTGAGTTTGTCTACCCCTTATCTTTTCCACTTCTTTTTCTCCTTCTCAATCTTATCCAACTATCCTTGATAAACATTATTGCACATCTTTATAGCTTGAGTGGGATCTTCCATTGATTTTCTTACACCTGCCATCATAGATTCTACTTCCTAAATCTTCTTTAAAAGGTCTCAAGTAAGTTTGTCTTTGTTCATACAGTTAGCAATTATCTTCCTTCCTTTTGCTACTAACTCTTTAAACATTGCTTGGCCAACCTTTAGAGAATTAAGGTCAAGTGAGAAGTTGCTTGTTAATTCATTCAGCCATTTCTGGATATATTTTTTCTTCTGCAATCTTAGATGTTGATTCTTCAAGATTCGAGAAAATTTATTTGAAGCTTAATAGGATGCTTCTTACATTATCCACTGAATGAATACTTATCAGTTCTTATCTGTGGGTAGTAGATTGTTCAGTATACTTACCGATTCTACAAATAATGGATTTCTCATTACTTGTTTCTCTTTTTCTTTCTCCATTACTTACACACTAATCTTAATCATATATTCTTCTCTCCATGAGTCTAAAATGGTTGTATTAGGGGTCAAACTTGACAATGTAATGATATAGATGACTTAGGAGTAAGGAGTGTGCTTTGACTTACATCCATTATCTTAGTCTTTACCTTCACTGGGATCTCAATAGAAGAATCTTCTTTTCAACTTCTTTCTCTTCTTCCTGTCCTGTTAAGTCCTCAACTTGGACTTCCTCTTGTTGTAGAGATGTGTCTTTACCACATAGGATATCAAGTTCCTCTGTACTAACAAAGGCTTCTTCAAATTTTTCTAGATCCTTATCTATTTCTGCCATGGATATTTCAATATTGTGAATCATAATTATTTCATCCTTAGCTTCAGGCATGGGCG